>JAVJIF010002870.1:0-366532 GCA_038442645.1 Agave tequilana
AGTTAATTGGCCAAGTAGGGGCAAGACCAGTGGGAGATATTTGTATTGGAGCAAACGGCCTAATTATGTCAAACCACTGTCCTTCGAGGTTTCACCTCTCAATCTCTAACCTTGGACACCGATTTAACAAGATTCGCACTCTAACAACTTCCCCCTTAGGTTACTCTTCTAAATGAGTCCAAGATGTCCCTAGGAGACAGCATCTATCAAGTTTTATTTAGGCTTTGGTTGTGTGAGTGGGGAGGTGATATTTAGGCTAAAGGAGGGTAATGATTTCCCCACCTTATCTTATGTTAGGTTTTGCCCTTAAGTTTTGATTGGCACAAGTGTGAAGTATAGATAAGAATGAACACACAAAGCGAGCAAATCACCCACGTGTTTGTCCTAACTATATGAAATGCAATATGTATACCTCAGTCCAAATTACAACAATGAACAAACAAAATACAATATATTGTAATGAAAATTGACACGTGCCTAGATGCAAATATCTAAACTATTTTAAAACATTCAATTACCATATTTTAGTTCCTAATTATTGCAGTGTATAGGTAATATAAATAGAAACTAGCAGCAGAATACAGAATATATAAGAATTTACCCAACCACACAAAAGCACGTATGGATTTCTGCAATGCTAAATTTCTGAAAACCTGAACACGAAAAACAAAAAAGAAAGTTAACAAAATGTGAGATCATACCGTTCCCATCCCTAGCAATGGCGCCAAAATTTAATCAGGGGAAAACCGTGAACAAAATGTGTTATTTTGAAATCACTAATTGAAGTGTGTGTGCTTTTCTTCGATACTTTCGTTATAGTATAGAGGCTAAACGGGTTGAATCCATATGGACAGGAAGCGATAAAAGCTTTACTGGTATGTTGATTAGTCTCTAATATTGCATAATTCATATAACATCTTCACATTTATTTCATATTAAATTCTGCTAATAATACCTCTCTTGTATATTTCTAGGTCCATGGTGTGCAATGAAGAAGAAAACCCTAAATCACCATTTAATGGGTGATTAAAGGCCTATAATATAGCCATTAACTTTGAAGAGCAGTTTTGTCAAAACCAGGGGCCCAAAACCAGAAACTAGAACATGCAGACGACAGGGGGACAAACGAGTGGCGCATAGCACTCTGGTACAGCCACAAAATTGCTACTTTTGCCGTGTTTTCGTAGCCATATGGGCGTTGTCGCGCTCGTAGTTTGGGCCAGGGGTCCCCCTGGCTCTCTTTCTCCTGGTGCCTATAAATACCCCATGAGGTTCTTCTTCAAGGAGATATACAGAGAGTTAGGATAGTTTTCTTTCCTTGTTGTAGTTTAGGTTAGTTATTCTTCTTCTTCTTCTTTTGTATTTTCTATTTCTTGTAGATCTTATGATAGGAGAGAGAGAGAGAGAGAGAGTGGTACATGGTTGGAAAGAAGGAGCACTTGTAATAGAAAGTGACAATCTATGAAAGGTTCTCTCTTTACCTCTCTTGTTTTTCTTCTCTCTAACTCCTTTTACATGTTTAACTAATTTTCTCTCATGACAACTAACTACTAACCACTAACTTGCTAACTTCTTACTTGATAATCTACATGAATCTAATAGCCTCTACTTGGCCTTGCTCTTGCAAGAGCCATTGATGGCTTATGATGATGGATTCTAACACTCTAATATCCTAGCTCTCTAACAAGCTAACATTACTTTATAACAATCTTACTCTTATTTAGTTTTGATGGTTTAAGTGTACCTTGCACTTGATTTGTTGTGTTTAGATGAAAAGTTATCGTATGGGTCATTCTTTGAAACGCTATTAAACCAAGGACTAGTGATGGCCAAGGATACATGTGAGGCAACTATTACTAAGAGGTTTGCATCGTTAGTGGAGCCATTAGTAGTTAGTAACCATGGGTTTTCTTTCTCTTTTTACTTTATTTTAGATATTCAAATAAAATCACAAATACCATTCTTTTATGTTTCTCACTTTTTTGTTTTCACCGTACTCTTCTCTTTCCATTCTTTATTTTCTTTTTGTTTGATTGATGCATTACCTGCACACAAAATACAGAATTTTAGATTTAAGAATAAAGATGTGCAAGTGCTCAATTCTTACCGCTATAGCAAGTGGCTATGCGGGTCGTGATCCACAAGGATGGTTTGCGATATAGCGTTCAAGGTTTGTATTGAAATCTTTGTGAAGAAAACGAAAGTTCTTCTTTGTTTAAAGAAATGAAAATAAAAAAGTGTTATAAGTAAACTTAAAAAGAAAGCGATAGAATGAGAAGGTGGAGAAAACTAGAAAATGACTATGTACAAATGAATTTGGAAAGAAGTGATGAAAGATTTGGAAGATGTGGTGATCTATACTAAAGAAATAAAAGAAAAGAAAGAAGATTGAAGAAATACTTACCTAGTTTGGTTGATGACTTACCTGGAACCATTGCATGTTCTACCTTGCTTTGGAGGCATTCAATGCATAAGTTATAGGATCGAGCTCAGTCCCCGTTCGCATTATATCATCAAGCCGAGCAAGAATGAAGTGATACGGATCTTGAGGCGGGAACGTCTTCATGAACTATCGTTAGCACTCACACAACATCGTTATGCTTATGCTTCTGGATTCACTTGCAAGCTCATCAAAAACAAAAGAGGTAAAGTAGAAAGAGGAAGAAGAAAACAAAAGAAAATACGAACATAAAAAAAAGCATTTACTTTATTACTTGTAGAAACAATGGAAGAAAGGAGGAGGGTACATCGGTGTCACTCTCAACATAAGCCTCTCTCTCTTACTTACATGAATCTTCATCTAATCTAAGCTTACATACAAATTACATAAAAAGAAAAGAAAAACCTAAACTACAAAGAATGAAAACTAGGCTAAATCCTATCTCTGTATGGTCGTCCCATTTTCAGTGCCAATACTGCTTTTTTATAGACAAAAACCCAACCTATAGGATCCCAGGAAGTTCGGGGGAGCAAACGCTCCCCCTAACTCCACAACCAAGCCGCGAAAACGCGGCTTTGGCCGTGTTTCTGCGGCTAGGGTGTGGCCAGGTGGCCACACCCTATTGGTGGGTCTTCCTGGTTTTCCTTTCTACTTTTATCTTCAGTTGGTTTTCTCGTTTGAGTCCGGAATTTTGACGAAATGGCCTTTGATCTTTGCTTCAACTGATCGATTCAGAGAGGATTCTTCTCAACCGATTTTCAACCTCTTGATTTTGCCCTGATTCACTGAGCTCGAATTAATTCTGATTTAATTCAGAATTTTGGTGGGCTTTTGGGCTCATTTCTCTCATCTCCTTAAGGAATGGGCCCGCAAATAAATTAGACATTTAATTAGGATAATGTTTAACTAATTTTCTCTCATGGCAACTAACTACTAACCACTAACTTGCTAACTTCTTACTTGATAATCTACATGAATCTAATAGCCTCTACTTGGCGTTGCTCTTGCAAGAGCCATTGATGGCTTATGATGATGGATTCTAACACTCTAATATCCTAACTCTCTAACAAGCTAACATTACTTTACAACAATCTTACTCTTATTTAGTTTTGATGGTTTAAGTGTACCTTGCTCTTGATTTGTTGTGTTTAGATGTAAAAGTTATCGTATGGGTCATTCTTTGAAACGCTATTAAATCAAGGACTAGTGATGGCCAAGGATACATGTGAAGCAACTATTACTAAGAGGTTTGCATGGTTAGTGGAGCCATTAGTAGTTAGTAACAATGGGTTTTCTTTCTCTTTTTACTTTATTTTAGATATTCAAACAAAATCACAAATACCATTCTTTTATGTTTCTCACTTCTTTGTTTTCACCGTACTCTTCTCTTTCCATTCTTTATTTTCTTTTTGTTCTTTCAAACATTGAGGAACACTTAACATACACGTCAACATATCGTGTAAGCTTCTATCGCCTCCCGTCCTTGTGGATTTGACTAGTTTTAGCATCTATGCTATAACGGAAGCACCGAGGAAGCCAAAGCACACACATTTTGGATCTTGATTTCAAAACATATACTTTTTGTGCGTGGTTTTTCGCCGATCAAATTTGGCACCGTTGTCAGGAATGGGAATGGTTTGATTTCATATTTTTGTTAACTTTTCTTCTTTATTTTTGGTATGCAGGTTAAAGTTTTAGTATTATAGAAGTCCACGCTCGCTTTTGTGTGGTTGGATAAATTCTTGTATATTCTTATATTCTACTGCTAGCTTTTTTTTATATTACCTGTGCACTGTAATAATTTTAAGAACTAAAATACGAAAATTGAATATTTTAAAATGGTTTAGACATTTGCATCTAGCACGTGTCAATTTTAATTCCAATATACTTTATTTTGTTCTTATGTTGTTGTGATCTTGACGGAGGTGTACATATTGCATTGCATATAATAGGACAAATATGTGGGTGATTTACTTACTTTGTGTGTTCATTCTTATCTATATTGCACACTTGCATGAATTGACTTAAGGGTAAAACCAACATAACATAAGGTGAGGAAGTCATTACCCTTTCTTAGCCCAAAAATTACCTCTCCACTCACACAACCCAAGCCTAAATAAAAATTGCTAGACGTTGGCCTCTAGGGACATCTCGGATTCATTTAAGAGATTGACTTAAGGAGGAAGTTATTAGAAGTTGACTCTTGTCAAATCAGTGTCTAAGGTTGGGGATTGAGAGGTGAACCTCAAAGAACAGTGGTTTGACATAATTAGACATGTTGCTCTGGCACGGATACCTCCTACTGATCTGCCCCTACCTGGCCGATTAACTCGCGGTCAGATTCTGACAATGTACCCCTCATGGACACTCTAACAAGTTAGGAGTCATCTAGGTCTAAGTCAACCCTAGCATAGGCTTATTTTCTTTTCTTTTTCTTCATTTGTTTGTTTGTTGTTTGTTTTCTTTTTTTTATAAATTGTGATATGGATTTTAACAACAATAATTCTTTCAATCATAATATGAGTCCATATTGCACCTCGATCTCATTTGATTTGGATAACTCCAACCCGATTATGTACAACATGAACCAATTATATATGCCAAGTTAGGATTATCCGACTCAATATGACTCATATTCCAAATCATATGACTATAATTTTCAAATAACTTCCACTCTTCACAGTGCTCGTGGGGATTCACCTCCCCTGAGTTAAATTTTCAACCACATTGCTCACAATTTTCACAGTATTCATCCCCGATTCTGCTTCATATACTGTTTTTCTTGAACCACCAGTTGAAGAAAAATCATCATTGCAAAGGACTTTGGAAGAAGCGATAGAGGCCCCAAAACAATTTGAAAACATGATGGCCTTATCATGTCCACAAATTTCCAAAATTCATATGGTTCCTTTTCAAAACCAATCAAAGAAAAATCATTATGGGAAAAAACTATGGAATTCGTGCAAGAGACCGAGCGAATAATACAAAATATGAATAAGTTCCGATATCCATTAGATGTTCATATAACTCAAGAATCATGTCATTTTGGAAATCCAGCTTCAATTTCATTATACTAACCCGAACTTGACCAACATCAAATTCTTAATAGTTTGACAAGTTGTCCAATTCCTGAATTGAACTTGAAGATGAATGTGAAGTTAAGCTTCAATTTAGCGATTCGAGTCCAATCCTTGAATCAATATCGACTTTTATAGTGTTCTCTAAACTAAATAATGTTCTTGAGCCAGTTTTGATTCCTATAATTTCTGAACTTGAATCGATCATTTCACCCATTCACATCCTTCCCGTGGACGAAAATCAAGATTCAAATTCATTATATCCATTTGAACTTGCCCAAAATTTAAAAATCACCTTGATATTTTGGCAAGTTATCGTTTTCTCGAAATTGAACTTGAGCTTGAAAGTGATCCTGAACCTCAAGTTGGTAATTTTCTCTCACTTTTTGATTCAATAATGATTCCGGTATCTTTACCCGATTTTTTCTCTATTCCGGAGTCAACATTAAATACTGTATCAGTACACTGTGAAATCGAATCATCAATATCTAATGATCACACTTCATTAATTGAGAAAGTGTGTGAACATCAATTCTTTAGTTTGAACCCCTTTTTGAACCAATTACGACTCTCGTTGTTGAAACTCGACTTGATTTGAGTCAAATTCTCGAGTTAGTATTAGTTTTTATTCCTATTCCATTTGAGTCCAAATCAATCATCTTCCAAAATCACACTTCATTGTTGGACAAGGATGTTGAAGAAAATGACTCAGTGATTAATTTTGAAAATTGGAAATTGGATGGGGGTTATTTTTTCAATAAGATCATACAATTCTCCAACATTTTACTGGGTCATATTAAAGAGGTCATTAGTGGGTTCCTGCAAGGTCCACTATATTTTTATTAGTAGAAACACTTGAGGTAATCTTCCTTCCCTTCCCATTTGTTTCATATATATACACATTCACGATACATTAAGGACAATGGATGAGATAAGTGTAGGGGAGGGTTTACTAACATAGATTACTTTTAATTTTCTTTCTTTTACACTTCTTTTTAGGAACTTTTTAAAATTTTCTTTATATAAAAAACTCTTTTCATTTCTTTTAACAAAACTTTTTGTCATAAGGGAAATAACTTAGATTTATTTTTAAGAAAATTAAGATTATCATAGGAATTAAGAAGACCTAAAATTATGAAATTTTAAACCGAGTCAAAATAATAGATCTTATTTAAATTTAAGATAAGAAAGTAAGATTGAAAAGATAATTTGATCTTGAATTTTTGTCTTAGAATTATGCACTTCACACTTACAAAATTTTTGTGATTGAAACAAAGACTGAAAATATCATAAAAATGCTATAAAATATAAAAAATGATGATAAAATCACTTATTGAAGTTGGGTAATTATGCCTCAGCAAGCATGATTATTGAGACCTAAAACGGTGAACAAAAAAGTAAAATAATTTCCTTTAGTTTTGTGGCCGTGTTTACTTGAGTCCTCAAGTCCGAGGGAAGTTTTCTCATCTGGTGCCCTTGTAAAATCACCTAGAGGGGGGTGAATAGGTGATGGCTAATCTAATGGTCAACTAATGACAAATAATGCGGAATTAAAAACTATTATGACCTAAACTAAACTATTATACTAAACACCACGTATAACACAAGAGTGTAGCCGAATTCCCGTGAAGGGCTCTGGACTAACTCCTCTAGATTCCCCTTGAATGGGTTGAGGTGCCGCGTTGGCTCTCTTGTTGAATACAAGTGTTAGCAAACAATCCAAGAAAGTATATCAATTAAGCACACATATATCAAGCATGTAAATGATAAAGACAATAATTGAATGCAAGATATAAACAAGGAGATAGAGAGAGAGTGAGCAATTGCAAACACAAGAGATTTGTTTCGAGGTTCGAGCACACTAGCTCTACATCCCCGCCTTCGACACACGAAGGATTTCCACTATGCACGATCCCAATAGATCTCTCCTAGGTGCCGCAACACCTACAATCCCTCGGACTCCCTAGTCCCGTACACACGCAAGATCCACAAGCTCGCCGAGGCCGCACCTCAAACCAAGAGTTCACAACCAAACTCTAAACCACCGCGAGCACACTTGCCCGCCTCCTCAAAGGAACAAAGAAAAGTATTTGGTAATCACAACACTTTGATCACCTAAAAACAATCTCACTACAACACACCTATGGGATGAATAATCAATGGATAGCTCAAGTGTGGTGTGAGAAAAATAAGGATGAGAGTGGTGGAGGAAAACTCAAGAAATTCACTTTAACACTCTTGATAAAATCTTCCCTTTAGATTGGAAGTATTTGCTCTCAAATATGTGGAGAAAACTCTTTTAAAAGGATAAGAAAAACTGGCCCAAAGCTCTCCTAAAAACTTGTTCTCAAACAATGACCAAACCCTCAAATTTATAGGCTAGGAAAAACTAGCCGTTGGGGTCTGTCAGACATGTCGGTCGACCGGGCCGGTCGACCGCCAACGGTCAAAAATCAGACCGTTGGAGCCTCCCGTCGACCGCCCGGTCGACCGAAATAAACAGAGAGCACTGCTCTCAGTTCCGGTCGACCGGCTCGGTCGACCGGCCAACTGCCAGGTCAAGGCGTGCACGTCCGTGCACGTCGGTCGACCACCGTGTCGACCGACTTCAGCTCCGGTCGATCGGGCCGGTCGACCGCTGAAGGCTGGAAACAATTTTTCTGGGAAAAGAAAGTTTGTCATTTTAACTTAAAGAAAATCCCATAAATTTACAGAAAATCTACAAAAATAGTTTTACCAATATACTTTGATGAACAAACATGCTTGCACAAAATTAAGGCATGTTACATAAGATTTGGACTATTTTTGTAATATGGAAATATTGGCTCAAATGAAAACTTGTATTTTCCAAAACATGATTTTTCCAAAACTTGTTTTTCCAAAAACATCTCCAAATACAAAAACAAGATATTTAAAATTCATTTGAAGCATAGAGTGTATGGATATGATCCATTACACAAACATGGTGAAATATCTATGTTTTTGACAATAAGCACTAAACATGGTTTTGGTTAAAGACAATGTATATAGGAAACACCAAAAATCAAAAATATTTTTCCAAAATGAAAGTCTTTTCTAAACTAAAAATTCTTTTATGAAAAGACATATAAATCAAGAGTGTGTGTGTATAAGTACTTGAGCAATCCACCAACTATTTTATCCTTTACATTTTAACTAAAAACAAAATCTTATAAAAACAAACCTAGACTCAAGTCTTGATCATGAAGGTCTTCACTTGAAGTCTTGATCATCTTCTTGACTTGGTCCAAACACGATCCAAACTCGATCACTAGCTCGTTGGATCAAACCGTGTAAGCTTCAAAGCTTGGCCTTAAATCCTTTGTTGAAGCTCCACACCTACTAAGATCTTGATCATAAATCTGTCACTAATTAAACACAAGATCATTAGTACTATAACTACATGAGTTGATCATCATAAAAACTAGAGTGATGGGCCTTTGGGCCAACAATCTCCCCCCTTTTGATGATGACAAAAACTCATGAAGTTATATATGCATGGATTAAAGTAAAGCTTCAAAGAAGCTCCCCCTTAACTCATGCATAAACATAAACAATAAGATATGCAATGAAGCACATAAACATGTATGCAAATGTATGGAGATAAACATGCTAACAAGCATAAATCAAATCTTTTTCTCCTATTTGCAAAACAAAACATATATGCATAAACATAAATCCTACTCCCCTTAAGCTAGGAAAATAAATACTTCTCCCCCTTAAGTAAGGAAAACATGCATATATCTCAAATACTTCTCCCTTTTTGTCAATCATCAACAAAGGGGTTAAAGTAAAAACAAACCAAATAAATTTTCTCCCCCTTTTTGTACGAAACACGGAATCAATGAAGGGGTAAACCAAATCAATCAATAAATGATTATATGCGATATACATTCATGAAGAGGAAGACGCGAAGTTAACTTCCCTACATATATGCATTACATGAAGAGGGGATGACAAGCCCCAATTCACATAACACATATTATGTAATGCATAAGAGGAGATGTGAAGCTCCCCCTACACACGTGTACCACATAAAGAAGAGTTGTCAAGCTCCTCAATACAAGATACACTCAACATGAATCTATATGTAGAAGAGATGTTAAGCTCTCCTTGCATATAGGCAATACAAATCAAAAAATTTGAATTTTTCTTAATAAAAACAAATTTTGAGATATCTTAGAAACTCAATTTTAATGGTACCAACTGTAAAATAACGAAATCAATTGTAAATAAACATTACAAATTTTGAATTTTGATACCAATTTTAAAACACAATGCATAAGCTTATTACCAATTAAAATTTGAATTAAGCTTAGCATAAAAATAAGCTTTGTGCTTAAATATGTAAATCGATTTTAACTCAAGCACAAATAACTCATATATATGTATGAAAAATGAGTATACCAATTGAAATTGATACATACATATATAGGAAAAAACAAAATATGAGTATATACAAAAATAGAATCATATTGATACCAATTGAAACGATTCAATGATACCAATGAAATAAACATAGGATCATGTGTATATCTCATAAACTACTAATTTGAAGAATACAAAGGATTTTCTTGACTAATTATTTATTCTTCAAAAACATGAAACCAACACATATGTTTTCATGATACATATCAAATACACAAGATTTTACACTCATGATCTATAAAGCTCAAAATATGTCCGTAAAACTAAGTCATGACAAAATAAATAAAGTGTGAGTGTTCAAAAATCATGTAAATAGCATTTTCATGAAAATAATCATTGAAGCTCAAAAATGTGAATATCATTTTATTAAACAAATCATAAAAATTCATTTTTATCAAACAAACATGAAAATTCATTTTTCATTAAAACAAATAAACTTCTAGGTATATGTATGATTTATCCAATCCTAAGAATACACATACATATCCCAAACATAAAAGAGTCTATTAATAATATTTGCATGAAGGCAAGAGACTCACGGGTATACATGTATATTTATTAGATTTGAATTAAAAATACCTATACATGAAGTAAAACATGAAAATTAGACAAAACAAGTACAAATGAAAGAATCATCAAAACTAGCCTATACATGTCCATATAGTGGGTACAAATGAGCATGAAGTGCAAACATGTATAAATCAAATGTAACTCACTATTTTCACATGTATAATACAAGTTTTAATAAAAACTACATCTAAGCATGTTTTTACCACATGAAGCACATCAAAACATAAAACATGAACATTCTATGGATATGATATAAGTAAAGGCATGTAAACAAAAATAGGAATTAAGAGATCGTTACCAACTTCAAACCTCCAAAACATGGTGGTCATCCCACCAAAACTTCCTTGATAGCGGTGCTTCAAAATGTGTCCTTTTAGTTCAAGTGCACCCACCATCAAGGCACCAAATCTCACACGTTGTGTGAGAGCCCTCACCTACATCAAATACACAAGGTGGGGGTTTTGATACCCATTTTCTTTTGGGTCCTTGGGTGTTAGCTTTATAGGGACCCCAAACATGTTTATTAGCAGAATTTAAAAATTTATCTTATCATAACAAAATTTTGCTAGATGGCCTTTACGGCCACAATGTGTACAGTTGTACAAGTTAGAATGCTATGTGAATGTGTATGATCGTGACGTGCAACATAAGCAAATGCATGATGATGTGCATGAGTGTTTGGAGTTTGTTTCTTTGATAACATTGACTCCAATCTAGAATGATTAAAAGCACATGAGCTCAAAGTTGAACTCAAACAATTCATTTTATTTTCAAAACTTTAATCTCATTAGTGGTGGCATGTAAAGCATGATGATATATGAAATCATTTTTCTTATTTCTTTTAGAAACAAATTCCTTTTCTTTTCTTTTTCACAAATCTTTCTTTTAAAGAATTATTTTCTTGAAAAATATTTCCTTTTGTTTTTCCACCAAAAGCAATTTCATTTTTCAAAGACATATTTCCTTCACATAAATCATTCAATTTAGACATTAAGAAAATATTTTCATTTTTCAAAACTTCTTTTTCTTTTTCTAAGCATGCAATATTATTTCTAAATGAATCTTGTTCTATATGCATGCAATCAATATTCTTTTCAAAATTTTATTTTCTTTCTTAATCATGTCATATTTCTCAAGTAAGAGTTGACAAAAAATGGTAAGCTCATCATATGACATGTCATTATCATCTACCTCGGATTCGGTAGTTACCTCAAGGGGGTTATTCCTTGGACCATAAAGCAAGCGTTGGAGGTGTCGCTTCCAACGTCCGGATCGCTCCCGACATAATATAGATCCTTTTCGCCAAGGGAGGTGATAATATTTCATGCTACAAAAGCCAAATCAACATTAGATACCCTAAATAAATAATCATCATTTAGGGTGGACTTTAAAGCATTTAGGGCTTTTGCATTAGCCTCACTATTCTTACCATTTAAACAATATGCATTATTAGTTATGGCAAGGTAAACATGAATGCCTAGGGCTTTGAGGTACAAAGACATCTTAACCTTCCAAATTTGGATGTTAAGAATGTCAAATGTGGGTGGTGACATGAAATCCATGGTGTGTGTACAAATATTGTGATTAGCCTAAAAATGATGATCTTTAACTCTAGGTTGTTAGACCCAAATCAAGAGCACTAGCTCTGATACCAATTATAAAATCACTTAGAGGGGGGTGAATAGGTGATGGCTAATCTAATGGTCAACTAATGACAAATAATGCGGAATTAAAAACTATTATGACCTAAACTAAACTATTATACTAAACACCACGTATAACACAAGAGTGTAGCCGAATTCCCCGTGAAGGGCTCTGGACTAACTCCTTTAGATTCCCCTTGAATGGGTTGAGGTGCTGCGTTGGCTCTCTTGGTTGAATACAAGTGTTAGCAAACAATCCCAAGCAAGTATATCAATTAAGCACACAATATATCAAGCATGTAAATGATAAAGATAATAATTGAATGCAAGATATAAATAAGGAGATAGAGAGAGTGAGCAATCGCAAACACAAGGGATTTGTTTCGAGGTTCGAGCACACTAGCTCTACATCCCCGCCTTCGACACACGAAGGATTTCCACTATGCACGATCCCAATGGATCTCTCCTTGGTGCCGCAACACCTACAATCCCTCCGACTCCCTAGTCCCTTACACACGCAAGCTCCACAAGCTCGCCGAGGCCGCACCTCAAACCAAGAGTTCACAACCAAACTCTAAACCACCGTGAGCACACTTGCCCGCCTCCTCAAAGGAAAAAAGAAAAGTCTTTGGTGATCACAACACTTTGATCACCTAAAAACAATCTCACTACAACACACCTATGGGATGAATAATCAATGGATAGCTCAAGTGTGGTGTGAGAAAAACAAGGATGAGAGTGGTGGAGGAAAACTCAAGAAATTCACTTTAACACTCTTGATAAAATCCTTTTAGATTGGAAGTATTTGCTCTCAAATATGTGGAGAAAACTCTTTAAAAGGATAAGAAAAACTGGCCCAAAGCTCTCCTAAAAACTTGTTCTCAAACAATGACCAAACCCCCAAATTTATAGGCTAGGAAAAACTAGCCTTTGGGGTCTGTCAGACCTGTTGGTCGACTGGGCCGGTCGACCGCCAACGGTCAAAAATCAGACCGTTGGAGCCTCCGGTCGACCGCTCGGTCGACCGAAATAAACAGAGAGCACTACTCTCAGTTCAAGTCGACCGGCTCGGTCGACCAGCCAACTTCTAGGTCAAGGCGTGCACGTCCGTGCACGTCGGTCGACCACCGTGTCGACCGACTTCAGCTCCGGTCGATCGGGCCGGTCGACCGCTGAAGCCTGGAAACAATTTTTCTGGGAAAAGAAAGTTTGTCTTTAACCTAAAGAAAATCCCATAAATTTACAGAAAATCTACAAAAATAGTTTTACCAATATACTTTGATGAACAAACATGCTTGCACAAAATCAAGGCATGTTACATAAGATTTGGACTATTTTTGTAATATGAAAATATTGGCTCAAATGAAAACTTGTATTTTCCAAAACATGATTTTTCAAAATTGTTTTTTCAAAACATCTCCAAATACAAAAACAAGATATTTAAAATTCATTTGAAGCATAGAGTGTATGGATATGATCCATTACACAAACATGATGAAATATCTATGTTTTTTACAATAAGCACTAAACATGGTTTTGGTTAAAGACAATGTATATAGGAAACACAAAAAACCAAAATAATATTTTCGAAAATGAAAGTCTTTTCTAAACTGAAAATCTTTTATGAAAAGACATATAAATCAAGAGTGTGTGTGTGTATAAGTACTTAAGCAATCCACCAACTATTCTATCCTTTACATTTTAACTAAAAACAAAATCTTATAAAAACAAACCTAGACTCAAGTCTTGATCATGAAGGTCTTCACATGAAGTCTTGATCATCTTCTTGACTTGGTCCAAACACGATCCAAACTCGATCACTAGCTCGTTGGATCAAACCGTGTAAGCTTCAAAGCTTGGCTTTAAATCCTTTGTTGAAGCTCCAGACCTACTAAGATCTTGATCATAAATCTGTCACTAATTAAACACAAGATCATTAGTACTATAACTACATGAGTTGATCATCATCAAAACTAGAGTGATGGGCCTTTGGGCCAACAGCCCTAAAACTATCTAGCTTGGGAGTCACCGGCTAAAGGCTCACTGCCCGGCTAAATAAAAAAGCCTAAGAAAACTAAGGAAAGAAAAAAAAAAGAAAAATAAATAAATATACACAAATCAATGGCATGAATGTTTGAATCGATATCCCAAAAATCTTCACAGTCCACAAAGTGCATATTTTCCTAAGAGTTTTATGAAAGATCAAATAATCGATTCAATTTTAAATTCTTATATTTAATTCTAACAAGATTTTGCATTTTGACTTAGTTTAAGGAAGAATAATTTATGGTTAATCTATGACCTTGGATAACTTATTTTTTGCAAAAATACTTCAACACGTTTCTCTATTTCAAAATTAGTTTTCAAAAATACTAACATTTGATTTCTTTCTTTATGAATTTTGTGCGTGTAATCTGCTGAAAACCCTCAGGAGACAAAACTCCTCCTCTAGAGAAAACCTAGAGATTTAACGGCTTGCTGCACATGCTCAGTACAATCACGTGACCTGCGAAAATGGTATAGTAATTTCCTTAGTCTTTTTTGTTTTACTCAGGACGAGCAAAAGATAAGTGTGGGGGTGTGATTAGTTTCTAATATTGCATAATTCATACCACATCTTCATATTTATTTCATATTAAATTCTGCTAATAATACCTCTCTTATATGTTTCTAGGTCCATGGTGTGCAATGAAAAAGAAGACCCTAAATCACCATTTAATGGGTAATTAAAGGCCTATAATATAGCCATTGACTTTGGAGAGCAGTTTTGTCAAAACCAAGGGCTGAAAACCAGAACCGGAACATGCAGCCAAAAGGGGGACAAATGAACGGGACGCTGTAGGCGGCGCTGCGCGCGCCGCTCTGATACAGTAGCGAAAATGCGGCAAAAGCCGCATTTTCGTGGCCATATGGGCGTCGTCATGCCCGTACTTTGGACCAGGGGTTGTCCCCCTGGCCCCTTTCTCCTGGTGCCTATAAATACCTCCTGGGATTCTTCTTCATGGAGATATACAGAGAGTTAGGATAGTTTTCTTTCCTTGTTGTAGTTTAGGGTAGTTTAGGTTTGTTGTTCTTCTTCTTATTCTTTTTTATTTTCTATTTCTTATAGATCTTGCAATAGGAGAGAGAGTGGTACATGGTTGGAAGCAAAAGACTTGTAATAGAAGGCGACAATCTATGAAAGGTTCTCTCTTTACCTCTCTTTGTTTTCTTCTCTCTAACTCCTTTTATATGTTTATGTAGGATCTAAAAATTATGTCAACACAATACTGAAACAAACATAATTAGCATTAAATTAATTAACTTGCACGAAAGGAAATGAATCTCAAAAAATGCAAATGCAAGCACAATAGATTTTATCCTGGTTCGGTCCTCTTCACCTACATCCAGTCCCCAAGCAACCCGCTTGAGATTTTCCTAATATTTGATTTTGTACACCTAAAATCAACACCTTGTACACCATTTGACAAGCAACTTTTGTCAAATCTGTATAACTCTTCTCTACTCCAAGAAGACAATTTTCTTGTACACCTCTTCTCAATATCAAGAAGATAACCTTGTACAATACTTCTCTTTGAGTGATTACAAAATAACCTATAAGCCTTGAGAACTTGTATGTGATCGTAAACAAGGTTGTTATAGGTAGACTCTCAGAATTCTTCACTAAAGGATTGAAATTTATGTGAAGAGCAGAAAGTGAAAACTAATTTTCTAAAAACAGAATATTTCAACAAAGTTTGGACAGAAAACTAATCATATGAATTGGTATTTTTGCTTAGGACAACATCCCTATTTATAGTTGAAATCTATGATCAGTTAGGGTCGTTATCCAGAAAAATTTGAATATTAAAACGTTGAATAAAACACCAGAAATCAATAACTTTTTAACAGTCAGAAACTATTATAAGTCGACTAAGGTAGGGACTAAGTCGACTAGTATAGGCATTTCTGACTGGGTTAGTTGACTAGTCAAAGCAGCAAGTCAACTACATCAAGATTGATACAGATATGCAAGTTTCTGAAAACTGCTATTAGTTGACCAGCAGAAATTATAAGTCGACTACAACATGTATTAGTCGACTAGTAAAGTTAATAAGTCGAGTAATAATTCTATTAGTCGACTATAGAAAGGGTCAAGTCTACTAATAGAAAGGTCAAGTCTACTAATAGGACTATTTTGTGTGTGATCAAGGCTTTTAACAAATATCTAAAAAGTACACAATAATAGTACAAATTACATTTGTTATCATCATAATAAGTTCCATCATTTTAGCTAATTTTCTCTCATGACAACTAACTACTAACCACTAACTTGCTAACTTCTTACTTGATAATTGACATGAATCTAATAGCTTCTACTTGGCCTTACTCTTGCAAGAGTCATTGATGGCTCATGATGATGGATTCTAACACTCTAATATCCTAACTCTCTAACAAGCTAACATTACTTTACTACAATCTTACTCTTGTTTAGTTTTGATGGTTTAAGTGTAGCTTGCTTTTGTTTTGTTGAGTTTGGATGTAAAAGTTACTGTATGGGTCATACTTTGAAATGCTCTTGAACCAAGGACTAGTGATGACCAAAGGATACATGTGAGGCAACTATCACTAAGAACTTAGCATGGTCAGTGGAGCCATTAGTAGTTAGTAGCCATGAGTTTTCTTTCTCTTTTTACTTTGTTTTAGATATACAAACAAAATCACAAATACCATTCTTCTATGTTTCTCATTTCTTTGTTTTTACCGTACTCTTCTCTTTTCATTCTTTGTTTTCTTTTCTTTTCATTCTTTCAAACATTGAAGAACACTTAACATATATGTGAACATTCCGTGTAAGCTTCTATCGCCTCCCGTCCTTGTGGATTCGACTCGTTTTAGCCTCTATGCTATAATGGAAGTATTGAGGAAGCCAACGCACATACATTTTAAATCTAGATTTTAAAACATACACTTTCTGTGAACGATTTTTTCCCAATCATATGTTCACGCGTGTGTTAACTGTTCTTCTATGTTTGAAAGAATTAAAAGAAAAGAAAAGAAAGAAAAAAAGAGAAGAGTACGGTAAAAACAAGGAAAGAAACATTTAAGAGAAGATATTTTTTATTTTTGAAATTATTTCTAAAATAAAGTAAAAAGAAAAGAAAATCCTATGGCTACTAACTACTAATGGCTCCACCAATATGCTAACCTCTTATTGATAGTTGCCTTACATATATCCTTGGTCATCACTAGTTCTTGGTTCAAGAGCGTTACAAAGCATGACCCATAAGATCACTTTCACATTCAAACTTAACAAACAAGAGCAAGGTACACTTAAACCATCAAACTAACTAGAGTAGGCATGGAATAAAGTAATGGTAACTTATTAAGAAGTTAGATGTTAAAGTGTTAGAATTCATCATCATGAGATATCAATGACTCTTGCAAGAGAAAGGCCAAGTAGAGGCTAATAAATTCATGTGGATTACCAAGTAAGGAGTTTGCAAGTTAATGGTTAGTGATTAGTTGCCATGAGAGAAAAACTAAGCATGTCAAGAGTTAAAGAGAAAAAAATTAATAGAGATAAGAAGAGAACCTTTCATAGAATGTCACCCTTCATTACAAGAACCCTAACCTTCATCCTATGCATCTCTCTCTTCCCTATTACATAATCTACTAAGGAAATGAGAAATAAAGAAAGAAAAAAAATACATTAAACTACACAAAATTGGAGATACTCCCCTAAAAACTCTCCTCCTTGGAAATCTACTCAACATTGGGTATTTATAGGTAAAAGAGGGCACCAGGGGAGCTGTACAGAGTCATGCGTCAAAGCTTGAAGCACGACTCCACAGTATGGGCGTGATTCCATGGCCATACTACGGCCTATAGCGCACCTCCAGGGCATTTGGTCAAGTACTAGAGGTATGGGTTATGCGATGACTTTTAGCTTCTTGTTTTTGCTATCAGGATTAGCAGATTGGGCTTCAAAACTCTTGGGCTTCTTCTAAGCTCTAAAATTTCCAAATAAATTAGAGTTTTGGGCTTCTTCTTCACCTCATGCCATGGACCTAGAAACACACAAGAAAGCTATTATTTAATAGAATTTTATATAGGATAAGTGTGAAAATGTGGTATGAAATATGCAAATATAGAGACCAATGAACGTAGAACCCAAGAGTTATTGAAAATTCTTGATGAAATTTTGAGAAAATAGGGAGGGTGGAAGAAATTGGGATTGGGAAATAAAGTCGACAGAAAAGGAGAGAGGAAGAAAGAAATGAGATCTAGGGTTTTGAAGTAGTCTTTAATACATATCAAAACTGACTTTCGGTCAATTGGGTGGTCGACTGATAAAACCCGAGAACATTGCATCCTAGTCGGTCAACCGTGCTGTAACATACCATCCCCAGAATACGTACCCAGATACATGTCCAGATTTTTTGATCATATTTTTCTATTTCTCTCTATTTTTATTTTTATTTTGTGATTATTTACATTGTTATTTGGTATCAGATCAGGTTATTTGGACTGAGAGTCTGTCCTATTTCGAATTAGGGATTTGATCCCAGTGTACTGCTTGATTTGACCTTTTAGTAGTCAGATTTGACCAGTTTCATTTTCAAATACTGTTTTTCAATATTTTAGATTTCATGATTTTCTGAAAATTTTGAATTATTTTACAATTGATCTTACCATTCTCCTCAGTATAATATCTTCTATTTTAGATAATTTTTGGAGATTTTTCCGAAGTATGTTATTTTCTAGTATTTTCCCCGTATATTCTCGAGTCTAATTTGACTAGATATTTTCCCTTTCCCTTTTACTTTCTTTTTCCTTCTTTTCTCCTTCTTGCTCCTTTTCTTTTCTTTCTTTTTTCTTTTTTCCTTTTTTCTACTCCACAACTTATCGAAAAATATCCCCTCCACTTCTCTCTCTACTGGCCCAAACTTGGGCCTTCCTTTTGGGTGATGCAGGGTTCGACCAACGCGAGTCTCCTCCCTTTAGCCTAAAAACAGGGCTCACCCATAAATCTCTCCCCTCTCATTAATCTCTCCCCCTCCTTACATATCTCTTTCTTTAGTTCCTCTTTCTCATTTACTAATCTCTTTCACTCTCCCTTCAACTCTTTCTCACTCTTCTCCTCCAAGAGGCCAGCGGCCACCACCCCAACCGCACTGACGGCTCTTCCTACCTTTGGTAACCAGCCGGTGGTCCTAGGTGACGATGACCTCTTCTTTCCCCCTACTCTTCCTCTATCTCCTCCAACTACGATAACACCACCATCTCCTCAGTTCACACTTTTCTTGCCCCACCTCCTCCCACATTACCACTTCCACCACCACATCTTTCACCTCAACCACCCACAACCACCTCCCATCTCCCCCCTCCACCTCCTTCTTCTTCAATTTCACCATCACCACCGCCAAAATCCATCAAAATCTCCTTCATTTTTTCAAATCCCAACACCACCATCTCCTTCAATTCCTCCAAATTCCTACACCATAACCACAAATTCCTCTTCCCACTCCACTACCACAACTTCCTCACCTTCTCCTTCCTTCCACTTTCCTAAATTTACCATCTTCTCTACTAATCCACTCCCACAAACACCACCACCAAATCTCCATCTCTACCACCTATCAACACCTCTCCTCCCACTCTTCTTTTGTTGGTCAACGCACAGCCGGTTCCGCCTACTTGGTGTCCCTAGTTTACGGCCAAGCCTAGGCCACGGGTCTCCTTGCCCGGTGCATGGGCAGCCCTATTCCCTCTCTCTTTTATTCTTTTATCTCCCCCTTTATTCCTCTCTCTTTCTTAAATTAATTCTTTCTCTTTTCTCTCCTCTATCTTATATTATTATATTTGAACGCGTATACATGTTGTTTTATTGGAGCCCTCGAAGTTTATTATGTGTTTCATAATTTTAGGCTTGTGATTCTTGCTTATTGTGTTACCCTAATTCGACAGGTGTTTTATTGTATTTCTGGATTGTGTATTCGTAATTCTAGAATTGTGTTGTAGTTTTGGGACTAATGTATTTGTATCAGTGATGTATTTGTATAGGTTAATGTATTTGTATCGGCGTGATGAATGCTTGTAATAGCATAAGCAATCTCCTGTATTTATTTGTACTATTTTGTATTTTGGATTTCTTGTGAATTTAGCCTACTCTTCATGGTGGTTAGTCTACAACTTAAACTCTCTGGGTTTTCTAGCTTTGCCGAGAGCCTAGTTATGTTATGTGGCTACGAGTAGAGCTTAGTTGTGTAACCTCGTCAGACATAGCTTAGGTATGCTCTCACATTGCTTAGTCTTCAGATTTAACCCCTGGGTTTATTAGCAATGCCGTTTTGCTTCAAACCAAACTTAATTGCATAGCCTCATCAAGTATGACTTAGTTATGCTCCTTCTCTACTCAGCCGCCAGCCTCCATCACTCTAAGGATAGTCTATTTATTATCTATTTACATATGTGTGTTTGATACTAACATTTTTGTAGGTATCTACTCAGCCTCCGGCTCAACCTCTCCGAGGTTTATTAAAGTTCTCTGGACTTTCTATATGCTACGCTTAGTAGGTGATACTAATGCTCACATTTTACCGCTAACCCCATCTAAACGTAGTTACGCCGTGAGCGTGGCTTCGCTATGTGCATTAGCTAGACATTCATATATCTCTTCACTGTGTGCGTTTAGTGATATCGTGTGTGATAATCACACTGAGCATGATAGCGTCTATTGCTGTATGCTAGCTTCGCTCCAGCCTTACTTGGTTCCGTTTGAATGTTCGCTTGTCTGCTCACTAACTTTATTCCCGCTTGCTCACTTGCTTAATATTATGGTTGTGAAGATTTTGAAATACTCTTTCGCTCCGTTTTTCTGAACTAGCTTGCGTGATCGGTTACTTGATTAATGTTGTAACTCTGTGTTTTCTAGTAGTGCTTGTATTATTGTACTCCACCTAACACCTGTCACCCGACTGGTTAAATGCTTGATACCTGCTATCCTGTTATTTACAGTGATCTTGTATCCTGTACTCATGTCTCTCGCATGTTACTCACATTACTAGCACAGTCAAACTGGCGTCAGGAACGGAACTAAGCGCCACATCACACATATGGTGCAGAGTGCCTCTAGATTCCAACACACTAGGTGTCCGGATGTCGAGGATGCCTTGTACGATCATGCTAGTGTCTGGCGGATCCAAAATGGAACTAAGTGCCACATGGAGCAACATGCCACACCACATATGTGGTGGGAACCACCACTTAGTATCCATGGGGACCATCTCTAGAATTCATCAACCAAATCCAAAATTGAACTTAGTCTCATACGAAGCAAAGTGCCACACCACGCACATGGTAGGGACACCTCTTGGAATCGTAGAGCCACCACTAGAATCAGTCCCCCAGATCCGAATTGGAACTGAGTGCCATATGGAGAAAAGCACCACACCACACCGTGGTGGAGTCCTCTTGGTATTTGTGGGGGCCACCTCTATAATCCATCCCCTAAAAAAACAATCCTTCTCCCACCTGTGTCGCTTGGTATTAGCTGACAAGACATCCTCAGTGTAGATTGTTATTAATATCTTCATCTCTAATTTGTATGTGGAGGAATATGGAACTGGACACATATCCAGGCATACAAATTAGATGAGTCTCAATAATACTAATATAATAGTTCATCGGTGTTTTATTGAATTTCATGTCGCTTTGCATGTTGAGATGTATACACTCAGATTATGGTGACACGAGATATAAGGCATATAGATAAGGGTTTTTTTATTTGGATTATTCCTTTGACGTAGTAGTCTCATGAAGCTGTAAACTGGTTTGTATAATTGATTTTGCCCGCACTTGATTTTATCAGATTTTGTATTTATCTGATTCTGTGTTTGTTGGATTTATCATTGTTATTTTTAGCAGTATTTATACTATTATACTTTTCTCTCCACTTGTGTAATACATTGTCCGTCTCATGCTTGATATTACGCTTGTAGTATTGTACTTAACCTTCTCACTTGCTTGCTCCTGATTTTATATGAATTCCCTGGTACCATTATATTTACTGCTTCTTGCTTGTCTGCATGAATTGGGAACCTGACATATTTCACGGTCCTGTTCAGGCTATTCTCTTATTCTGTTATTTGAGGGCAACATAGGTTGTATGCACTCAGTCGATAGACACATGAGGTATATGGTATCTATATGAGGGTGTCCTTTTTTAGATTATCCCTTGACATACTGATCTTATGAATCCATCAAGTAAGCTCGAACAATTGGTTTTGTCACATCTGTATATAATACATTATTTGATGTCTCATTTCATGCTCGGGTGTGTATGCTCATGATATGGTTTTCAGTACATGTTTTTCTAAATTAATTTTATTAATGCGTGTATTTTCTTGTGCATGCCACTTTGCTCTCATTTTACCGCTCGTTGGGTAACTTTTGACTCTCAAGGACCTAGATGTATTGTAGAGCTTGGACCATGGTAAACTTCCTATTGATCACACTTGTGCAGCGGTAGCATAGTGAATCAGTGATAGACCGTCTGGGGTCTATGTCTTCTAGCCCCTCCTGCTTGGCTCTGGAGTTTCCTTCTTGTAACTCGTCAGCATCTTTTGTATTATTCATTCTTGTATATCTCATTGTAATTTTTACGCTCCTTTGTGTAATATGCTTGTAATATTATATCACATCCTGTGATAACTTTGCAATTGTACTCTTTAGTTAGAATGTATAATACACTGTATACTTTTGTACTCTGATTCCTACCTGTACTGATACTTAGCATATATGGGTGAGGGTATTTCTGCCCTACATATATACGTCGCATTAACCTCATCGTACTAGCGGGATCGGGGCATTACACATGCGGTCGACTGAGGAGAAACAGAGAAGACTTAGTCTCTCGCGGTCGACCGGGACGAGAGTTCATGCCTCTCCCAGTACTCGGTCGACCGTGCGATTGACCTGGACTGTCCCAAATCTAAAAAAATCTTTAATATATAAATTAGGTTTTCTTTAAACCAATTGAAATAAATTTGTAAAATCATAATTAATAAAATTATTTTGAAAAATAGTTTTGTCAAGCAAAAATTTATGAGAAATTTTTCATAAATATTTATGTTCAAAAATGTTATAAAACACATATAAAAAATATACAGATATTTAAATCATAAATTAAACAATTAAATTTATGAAATGATGATGTATACCTTTGATGGGCTTTGAAATTCTTCTCATGATTCCTTCAGATTAAGATTTGAGGTACATAATTGCTTTCTTAATTTTATGCTTAATAAATGAGTAAATATATCAAAGAAAAATTTTCAAAAAACACATGCACGACAACTAACACAACTCATAGGCATTAAGTATGTGATTGCATCTCAATTTTGCATTATTATCATCACATTTGCATATTTATCCTTGATTATTCTTTATTTAACTTTGCTATTTAATCTTCTTTTTGATTATGGTGTGTAGTTACTTAAAAGAAAGATAAGGATACAAGAAGGTTCTATTTTATCCCTAATCCTTTTGGTTTTCAATTTAAATCAATTTGACATCAAGAGGAGGAAAGGATAAATCATCAACTTCACAATTCAAATTCAAAATCAAAAGATATATTTCTAAAATATGGATGAGATAAAGCTAATCCTAATTGAATATAAGGAGGATAATTCAAGTTAAATTCGGAGTTCAAAATTAATTCAGACTCAAATTCAGACTAAATATCTCTTAGTATTTAAATCATAACTCTCTATACATATATAGAAATCTGATAATTCAAGATGCTATAGAAAGAGAACTTGAAGGGCTATAATTTGTATGTTGATTACTTTATCTAATTCAATCGTCTGATGAGTGATATTCTACAGTCAACACGTCAACTTGTTGCAGATCAGTTTAGAATTGAATTCCCATATTGAATTGAGATTGAATTAAAACTCTTAATTTGTATCTTATTGTTATTGGCTCTGAGGCCTATTTAAGGAGCTGAAATCTCTCATAAAAATGTATCTCCACATTTGAGATCGTAACTTAGGATTTTTCTTTTGTTTCTCTTCCAAATTTCTTTTGTAATTTTTAAGATTGAGTTCTAATTCAAGTTTTCTAAAGAAGAATGAGGCTCTTTGTAATTGAAGGTGAAAACATAAATAATTAGAGTTTTTTTTTCTAATTTATCTTTATTTACTTTCTTTTTTACTTGCTTTCTCTTTTACCATGTTTTCTTTAGTTTTTACTATGAATAGCTAATATTATTCATGACTTGCTAAGATCTCCACCACTACTTTAATTCTAGGTTAGAATAAACAGACTGGATCATATACATGGTTAACTCTGAGATTAGTTAAAGTTCTTGAAGGCACATAATGATGAGTAGTAAAATCCATATATGTTAATACTTTGCAATGATTTTTCTTATTCTATTCTTAGATAGTTTTGATAGTTTAATGTTGAATCTTGGTAATTCTTCTTATTGGATAGTTAGAAGGCTTTGATACTTTAATGCTAGGTTTTGGTTAGTGATTTTTTCAAATAGGGTTTATTTTTATCTTATGTATCTTTCTTCAATTGAAGACAACCCCAAGGTTTAACTTTTATGACCTAAAGTGAAATAAGTTCTTGCATAGGTTAGTAAATTAGTGGTGGTAAATGATTCATAGGTCATATTTCTTTAGCTCTTTTCTAAAACCCTAAATTAAAGACCAAATTCCATATTCTTTTTTATACATCTAATACTTAATAATTGAGTTCTTTTTCTTAGAAGAATACTTAACTAGTTTAGTATTTAAGGAGATACCAAAAAGCTTCTATTGCATTCCTCCCTGTGGATTCGACCCGCTTAGCTCTTGCTATAGCGGATAAATTGTGTGAAATACAGAGACTTAACTGGCATTCAGATAACATCCTTCTAACCCTAACTTATCTCTAGTTTTCAGCAATCAGTATGCGAAAACACATATAGAATCTAGGTTATCATCATGGTACGCATTTAATATAAACAAAATGAAATCATATTATGATTAAAATTAAAATATTTTATGATATATACAACAATTTAAGTCATTAGAATTATTTAAATTCAAACTAGTACGCATAATCGACTCATCATATCTAAGCATGGAATACATGTATAGAATCTAGGCTAATTATCATGAACATACAAGTAATGTAAATACATAAATAAGTGGAGATGTTACCGATACGAGCTTAGTAAGAAATCTCCATTTTCAATTGTGGTGTTCTCCCATCTTTCTTCCTTCCTTGATAGTGATGTACAAATAGGTTCATCTTTCAAGCTCCAAATACACATACCACCAAGGCACTATCTCCTCCTAAGTCTTAGAGGAGGGCACACCAACATCAATTAAATTTTGTGTATTCTTCGGTACACATATCTTTTTGGGTTCTTGAGGGTCAGTATCTTTTCGTACCTAAATATTCTTATTCTTTAAATTTAATGTAGAATAGCAATATTATGCAAGATGTTTTTTGTGGCCACAAAATGTACAAGTGTACATCTTGTCATACATATGAGTGTATATGTGTTGCTTTATGTACATGCTTGGCGTGTACTTGTGGTGTATGTTTTCTTTGGGTTTTTTCTTTGAAAACATAGAGTCAATCTTCTCCATATCAAAAGACTTTTCTATAAATTCATATCTAAAACATTCATTTTATTTCTCAAACATTCAAACTCACTTTTGTCAAAAACAATTTTAGGGATTTTTTCCTTGCAAATACGCTTGTGAGAATCCAAATTTGTTTTAGCTTTTACAAAACGAATGAATAGATCCTCTTTTTTCTTAAAAATAATATCCAATTTTTTTTTCAAAAACTCATTTTCTTTTCTCAACCTTTTATTTTGAACTTTTGAAAATACATACTTTTCTTGCAATTCCAAAATGAATCTAGCAAGTTTATCCATAGTTAATTCATCCCCTTAAGGAGAAGTTTCAAGAGACGCCTTAGTGGAGTCATCTCCATTAGTTATGAAGCATATGTTTGCAGCATTCACTTTCTCATTGGACTCGTTTCTGAATCATCTCATGTGGCCACCATGGCTTTCTTCTTGTGTGCTCTTCTTGAGATGGTCGCTTGTAAAGAGGGACAATCCTCAATCAAATGTCCCATCTTCTTACAATAATAGCATGGATCATCTTTCTTTCATTCTTACCTTATGGTCTTGCCCTTCAGAAGTTTCTCATCCTTCCCTTCTTGTAAAACATTTTGCCAATCCTTCTTACTAGCACAACATTTTTTTCTTCTTCACCCTCATCCATGAACTCATCTTCTTCTGCAATAGATGGAGTTGCCTTCAATGTAATAGACTTCTTCTCTAGACGTTCTCTTCCTTCACGATCCTTCATCACCATCTCATGGGTTTTGAGATTCCCAATAAAACTGGAGAAATCTATCTCCTCTCAATCATTAATCTCCTTGAGAGTAGTCACCTTGACCTCACAAACTTTGGGAAGAACTCTTATCACCTTCCTATTTTTTGATTGTTGTCAATCTCATCACCAAAGAAAGACAACACATTAGTAATTTCCATGAAATGAGTAAGCATTTCATCTATTATTTCACTATCAAGCATACAAAAGTTCTCATATTGAGAATAAACAGATCTATCTTGGACCTCTTGACTTTAGAGGTACCCTCATGCGTAATTATCGAACCATTGCACACTTTCTACGCAGATTTACAATTAATCAAACTAGATAGATCATCATCATTGAGTGCTTGTATGCTGATTAGTTTTCAAATCTGCATGATTAGTATCGCATTCCATGCCCTATATACGAATAAACACTGCTAACTAGCTGATTCTGTCTCTTATTTGCAGATAATACTAGGAGAAGGGCAAAGTGATAAAAAGAGACTGAATATTGCTATTTATATGATAATTTCAGAGATTTCTTGAAGGCTAAGTCTTTCTAGAAGAACTAAAATTAGAAGCCCAGATTGAAGCCCAATCTGCTGAGAAAACAGAGCAAAACTTAGAAAATAGAGAACATAAGGGAGCCCCTTGCAGCTGGACGAGACCCGGGACACAAGATCAGGGCCTATGACCCTGATCAGGCTATAGATACGCATCTTTTGCTGCGGATTTGTGGCAAAGTCAGGGCCCAAGGTCTTGATCTCTGACGTGTGGCTTTGTTTCATCTTTCTGAGGCTTCATTTGCAATATATAGCCCTGTAGGAGGCCAGAATGAGAGAAGAGAGTAGCAGCCAGGATTTCTCTTCTTACTAGTGTAGATTAGTATCTTTTTTTTCTTCTCTTTATTTCTTTGTAGTTTTCTTTTCATTATAGATCTAGAGTTAGACCAGAGATTGATTTAGAGAGAAAGAGAGAGTCTTTGTAATAGAGTGTGACAATCTATGTAAAGGTTCCTCCTTTCTTTTCATTTTATCTTCTTTGATGTAATCATGCATACTTAGCTAACTTTTCTCTCATGATGATCTAAATACTAACCACTAATCAAGCTAACTCTTGAATGATAATCCAAATGAATTTAATAGCCTCCACAAGGCCTTGTTCGTACAAAACCCATTGATGGCTCATGATGATAGATTCTAACATTTTAATATCTAACTTTCTAACAAGCTAATATGCTATGTTTACTTTATTTCATGCTTTCTCTACTGTAGTTTTGATGAATTAATTGTAGCTTCACTTATTGGTTGAGTGTGGATGTAAAAAAATAATATGGACCATGCTTTGAAAAGCTCTTAAAGTCAAGCCTAATGTGAGCCAAGGATCCATGTGAGACAACTATCACTAAGAGGATAGCATAGTTAGTGGAATACTTAGTACTTGTAGCCAAGAGTTTTCTTCTTATTTTACTTTGTTTTTAAAACCAATTTCAAAGCCAATTTATCATTTTCTTATGACGCTTTCATCGCCCTCTTCGTTTACCACTTGTATTTATTTCTCCACCTCAAGCTTTCTCTCTTTTCTATTTTATTTTTAATCACATTTTCCAAATCACTTCACAACATTTTTCACCTTTGCTTTCTATTTCGTCTCTTTCTTGTTTTACATTGCTTCTACTTTTTGTTTTTTCCATCACCAAACCATTTCTTTCTCTTCGCCATTTCTATAATTTTCTTCTCCTCTTTATTCTTATTTTCTTTTTTCTTTCTTAAACAAAGAACTTGTTAACACTAATATGACAAGAACTGTTAATATTTTTATCGCCTCCCGTCCTTGTGGATTTGACTCGTTTTGCCACTTTGCTATAATTGAGGTATCGAGGAAGCTAAAGCACACACTTTAATTGATTTTCTAAAACACACAGTTTTGTGCACGCTTCACTCCGATCATCATGTGAGTGCATATTGTGCCTTAGCATTAGCCTCATAGTTCTTGGCGGTGACATCGGACCATATATCCTCATCACTGTGAGGTTCTACAATTTTTTTAGTAATGGCGTTTGTAACCCTAAACCCTAGTGACTTGAGAAATAAGGCCATCTTCACTTTCCAAATGGAAAAGTTCAAACCATTAAATTTAGGTGGGGACTTCATGCTAGAAAAGTCTTGTGATGCCATGTGTGTAAGCAAATAGAGATAATATGCAACAAAAATTTAGCCAAACAAAAGATCACTCTATGGTGATTAAACCAATTATCTTAATTACTAGGCTCTGATACCAATTGAAATCACCTAAAGGAAGTGAATAGGTGATGGCTAAAAATAATGGAAAGCAAAGTGGAAATAAAACAACTAAGCTAACTAGCAAATCACACTAACAAGAGCAATACAATAATCTCATGTATGTTAAGCAATAGAGCACAAGAGATATCAAGCATTTTAAGTATGAACACAATAATAGCATGTAAGATATAAAAAAGTGAGTAGTGTTGAGAGATAAAGAGAAGGCAATCATAAATACGAGGATATGTTTCGAGATTCGAGCCACTTGTTTTATGTTCCTGCCTTCACCGCAATAAAAGATTTTCACTACTATTCGATCCCACAATATCACCAACTCATATAGGTTCCTGCAAAAACTCTTGGACCTGCAAGTCCGTCACTCAGTGCCTCAACACCTATAATCTGAGTCTGCAAGCTCGCTTGAGGCCGCAACCTCTACAACTCCTCCAATAAAAGAAAGTGGTGATCGCTCCTAGATCACAAAGGCTCATAAAATAATCCATATAACCAAGTTTGAAGCAATGGAGCTCTGAGATTATGAGTATGAGAAATACTTGAAGTATTGGATTGAAAGCTCAAAGTTAGAAAAAAGGATTTGGAATTTTGTCTCAAATATGAGTTCTTTTGAAAATCTTTTGTAAATCTCCTGGAAATATTTATTAAACACTTAGCCAAAATTCTTAAAGTTTCTTTACAATATTACTATTTATAGAGGATCAAAATAGCTTTTAGAAACCCAAAATAATCGTTATTGATTAAGCAAGAAAAGATAGATTTAAAATATTTCAATTTTGGGTTAATTCAAGCTTAATTAAGCATGTCGGTCGACCAGCTGATCGACTACCAACGATCATATTTTTGACCATTGGGGATTGCGGTCGACCGGGTGGTCGACCGAGCCCAACAGAGTGCTCATGTGTCTCAGTCGGTCAACCGGTCACTCGACCGATGTTAACAAAAAGATAGAACTGCTCTTACACATAGTCAACTAGGCAGTTGATCGACATGCACAAGATATAGTTATGCATGTTAGTGCATAACCAGTCGATTGCTCAGTCGACCGGTAGAGCAAACAGCCCTACCTGTCGATCAACCGTTAGTCGACCGGCAGAAAGCCAAAATCATACTTAAAAACATTTTAGAAATACTCTTCAAAAATCTATAATTTCCTTTGATAAATACTAAGTTCATGTAAACTGTTTGTAGCAAAAATATGTGTGATCATAGATCAATTAAAAATATAAACTTTGAACTTGTTTTTGTAAACCTGAAATCTTTTTCAAATTTTTTTTCATATCCAAAATCCAAAATACAATTTTGTAACACTAAAAAAATCTATCGAAATTATTTTAGAGTGAAAAACACGATAATGATTTAAAGTTTGTGTGTGTGTGTGTGAATACAAAAAAAAATCCTAATCTCTTAAGCTTGATTATAACAAAACTAAATCTTACATCGTAAAAAAGACAAATATTTTCTTCTTCAGTGCTTCAATTTGCATCTCAACTTGATCTCTGGAGATTGACTTCGTCTTTGAGTGCTAGGTGTGTTCTTGATGCTAAAGATCTTGAATTATCTTGATGTTAGCTTTAAAACTTGACTTGTGAGTTTTTTAGAGAAGCTAAACATAGACGCTGCAACTCTTATAAACTTGTAACTTAAATAATTAAAAATCATTAGTACAAATAATTACACGAGATAATCATCATCTAAACTAGAGTGATAAACTTTTAGGTCAACATCATGCTCATTTCAAACTCTTCCTTGATGCATAATTCAGAATCCTTGCAAAGCTTTTCATTGCAGATCTAAAAATGATATCATCAACATATATTTGTATTATCGAGATATCATCATCAACATGCTTTGTAAATACGGTTGTATCTACTCTAACCTTAACAAAATCCTTGTTCACAAGAAAACTATTAAGTCTTTCATATCAAGCTCTAGGAGCTTGTTTCAAACCATACAAAGCTTTTTCTAGTTTTAAAACAAAATCTGGATGTGTAGAATCAATAAATCCGGGTGGTTGTTTAACATACATCTCCTTCCCAATAAAATCATTTCGAAATGCACTTTTAACATCCATTTGAAATAATTTAAAATCTTTATATGAGGCAAAAAAGGATCATCTATATAGCTTCAAGCCATGCTATGGGTGCAAATGTTTTCGCAAAATTGATTCTCTCAATTTGAGTGTAATCTTGGGTCGCTAGCCTAGCCTTATTCTAATTACATTATCCGAATTATACAACTTATTTCTAAAGACTCATTTAGTACCAATAGTTGATCTATCATGGGGCCTAAGGACAAGATGTCAAACTTGATTACGCTCAAATTGATTGAGCTCTTATTGCATTACAAGTTACCAATATGAGTCTCCCTCGTCCTCGAGAATGTTTTTAGGTTCTTTGTGTGATATGAATGCAAAATGACCACAAATATCATGAAGTTTGGATCTAATAATTACTCCCTTAGATACATCACTTATAATGAGATCTTTGGAATGGCTTGCATTATAATTCCAAACCTTCAGAAGTGGTTGAGTTGGCTCTACTTCTACCTCTTGGACTTTACCATTTGCATCATCTCTTAGCTTCTCATCTGGCACCGATGAGTCCTTCAAAGATACCTTTTTCATGTCTTCACTAAAAGAATCAATCTTTTTAACATTCTTCACAAGAGAGTAAGATTCATCAAGCTTTACATGCACATACTTCTCAGTAGTCAAATATTGAAGGCTCTATATGCTTTACTAGTATTGGAGTAACCAACAAAAATATCTTCAAAAATTTTTGCGTCAAATTTACCTAAATTGTACTTAGTGTTTAAAATAAAATATTAACAATTAAAAACTTTGAAAAAGGAAACATTTAATTTTCTCAAATATTAAATATCAAAAAATATTATTTATGAATTCTTACAAAAATAAATCCTATTTCCAATGTCACATGAAGTGTTTACAGCCTTGTCCAATAGATTTTGTCGGATTCCGTGTTCACTAATCATGATCCTAATATCTCTTGAAGAGTACGATTCTTCCTTTTGATGACTCCATTTTGCTATGGAGTTTTAAGACATGATAACTCATGTTTAATTTTCTCACAATAGGTAATAAATGAGTGATTTAAAAACTCACTATCTCTATCACTTTTAATACGTAAAATCAGAAAATCTTTTTCTTTCTCAACTCATTTTCAAAATACATGAAGATGTGAAAAGCTTCACTGTGCTCCAAAAAGAAAATTCATGTAAATCTCAAAAAATCATCAACAAGGACAAAAACAAAACGGTTACCATAAGACTTTTTGTTTTTATCGGACCAAACAAATCTATATATACTAATTCTAGAGGTCTTGATGTCATAATATCCTTAATAGATTTGAAATAGGACTTAGTTTGTTTCTCAAGTTGGCATGCATTACAAATGTGATCCTTTTCAAATTTAAAATAGGGATACCTTTCACCATTTTCTTAGAATTAATTCGGGATAGATGATCAACAGAAACATGACCTAACCTTTTATGCTACAACCAAGAATCTTCATTATTGCATTGTAAATTCAATGTGTCAATGATATAAACATTATTCTCACAAAAACAATAGGTATACGAGAATTACTTTTTTCATCAATAATATCATAGAGTCATCAAAAATAACCCTTAAGCCTTTGTCACACAATTAAGTAATGCTTAAAAGATTATGTTTGAAATCTTCAGCAAAAACTATATTTTCAATTAAAGAAGATGAACAAATTTTGATATTACTTATAACGATAATTTTACCCCTTGAGTCGTCTCTGATGGTGACGATGCCACCTTCATTAAACATTGATAATGTTGCAAAATTGTTATATCCTATGTCATGTGCCCTGTGTAACTACTATTAAGGTACAACCGCTCCCTACATCTTAAGGCTTGTGCATACCTATATCATTTAAAAAAGATACTGACTTTGATGCCCAAATCTTTTTGGATTCTAAAATATTATTTTTTTCGAATCCAAATATGATTATTTGAAACATTTAACTTATTACAATAAAATTTAGTAAAATAATATTTTCAGCCACAATAGGTGCATACACTTTGACATACGTGATGTGCATGATGTGCAATGTGTGCATGATGTGTATTATGTGCATAATGTGCATGTGTATGATATGCTTGTGTGTGGGCATGATGATGTGTATGAGAAACATGTGTAGATAATTTTTTTTGAATTTGCCTCCTAGGAAACATGGCTTCTAACCTCGATCTGTCAAATTCAAATTTTTTTAAAACATTGCTCAAAGTGTTTATTTTATTTTCATCACAAAAACTCATTTTCATCAATACATGGAAAATTTTCTTTACATGAAGTCTTATATGCATCAAAATCATTTTGAGTCTTTTGAAGAGTAGAAGATAAAATTTCTTTTTTCTTTGAATCAACAATCAATTGATTTTGAAGAATTTCATTTTCTTTCTTTATTTTTAAATATTTTTTGAGAAAATCGTGGTTGTTAGAAAGTTCTTCAAAAGATTTATTAAGTTCATCCATAGATAGCTCACAATCATCACGAGTGGTTTTGGGAGTTACCTTTGGTGTGTTTATCATTTGCCATGAAATACACATTTGCTGTGTTTACCACTTCTTCGAATTCGCTATCTGAATCTCAAGTTGCTTTCAAAGCCTTTTTGTAGGGCTTCTTGGAGGTAGTAGGTTCGCTCTTTGTCTCTGAGTAATCGGCAATAATGTGTTCGGACTTTCTATAATTATAGAAAATGATCTTTCTTTCCTCTTTCTTGCTATCTTCTTCGGTTGTTGAACTTAGTCTTGCTGTACATTCTCCTTACATTCTTTATGAATATGGATGAATCTTCATCATCTTCTTGGTCATTTCATTGGAGATGAGTGAAGTAGACTTGAAGGCAAGTGTTTTCTTCTTTTGAGGTACCTTCTCTTCTCTTAGTTCATCTCTCTTTTATGAATCTTAAGCTTGCCTATAAAACCAATGAACTCCATCTCTTCCTTGTCATTTAACTCCTTCAAAGTTGTTTATTTGACCTCCCAAGTGGGTGGAAGTGCCCGAATTACCTTCCTCACCTTTTAGTCGTTGTTAATAGAATCACCTAAAGAAGCAAAATCATTTGTAATTTTAGTAAATCTTATGATCATGTCATTAATAAATTCTCTATCATTCATGCAAAAATTTTCATATTGGGAATGCAAAAAATATATTTTATCTCTTTTGACTTGGGATGTTCCTCGTGTGTGACAACCAAATGTGACCAAATATCATGTGCGATTTTACAATGAATAATTCTAGATATATCATCATCATTTAAAGCTTGTAAAAGTGCATAGTGAACCGTAGAATTAGCATCAAATTCTTTTAAGGCAATATAAGATCAAGTGTCCTAATCACCCTCATAAAACATAAAGGGTTTAGTCACCGTTTTTGCAACCCAGCTTCTTAGGGATTGTAAAAATACGGTCATCTTAACTTTTTATATGGGAAACTTAAGGCCATCAAACTTGGGGGAAATCTTAATACCTTCGGCCATGGATACTAGTATGTGAGGCAAATAAATGATGCAACTGAATGATTAGCAAAAGAAGATCTCTTTAATGTGGTTAATCCTAAAAACTAGAGTCCAAGCTCTAATATCAATTGAAAGTCACCTAGATGGGATGGATAGCTGATATGCTAATCTAATGTGAAAATGAAATAATTAAAATGAATGATAAAAATGGTCAACTCAAAAGAATAAGTGAAGCCAAATGCCTTACGAAGGGGTCTGGAACTTCTTCTCTTAACTCTTCTAGATTAAGAGTTGAGATGCACACTTTTCTTCTTTCTTCAAAGAGGAAAACTGACAAGTATGAATGATGCAAGCAATATAGAGCACGTAGAATAAAGATCAACGAAAGAAATAAAATAAGTATCAGCAATAGAGTATGAGCAAGAGTGATAGAAACAATCACAAGCAAAAAAAATTTATTTTGAAGTTCGAGCAACTCGCTCTACGTTCCCGCCATCACCGCGTGAAGTATTTTCACTGTCCACTTAGGATTTTCATGAAGGAACCACAACAACAACGGTCTAAATAAGACCCGGAGCACCAACTCCAATCTCTAAATCTCTACACAAAGATGAGTACAAAGCCAATGAAGAATATAATCACTTGGTGACTACAAAGATCACAAAATCTCTCTGTACAACTTTCTGGAATTTAGAGATGAAAATTCGAGGCTTAAGAAGTGTGTGTAAGAGAAAAATTCAATTGAAAAGAATTAACTTGAGAACTTAAAACTTGAAAAAAGATTTGAAAAGTAAGCTCTTGAAACTTGAAAATTTTCAAACAAGTTATCAAAACTTTTCTCTAGATTTTTTTGATTTTTCTTGATAAACAGTTTTTGCATGAAACTCTCCCCAATGACTCATAGGCAATAGGTAAATATCATTAGAGGATTCGTCTAGGCATAAAACTGGTGTTAAAACCTTAATAAAGTAAAAATATCCATTTGAGAAAAGACAAAACTGGATTAATTTAAAAATTAGCTGTTTTGCGTATTTTGACTGACTTTCGGTCAACTGACAAGTCGATCAACCACAACTATTTAAATTAGCCATTGCCATCGGTTGACCGGACCCTAAACCAGAGACAAAAACTCCTGACATTAGATTTAGACAAAACTGGTCAACCGGTTGGTCGACCGACTCTAACGGCTAGTGAGTTCAAGAGTGTCGGTCGACCGGGCAGTCGACCGAAATCCTGTGCACAGATAGTACATGAGCATTTGTGTGCACTTCTGGTCGACCAAGTTCTGTGCAGAACTCATTACAAGCTCTGGCAGTCGACCGGCCAAGCCAAAATCCCAAAATTTGTATTTAAATATAAATTTGATTTTTAAAATAACATATATATTGAAAATGTTTTGACAATCATTTAAACCAAGAAAAACTTGTAGACTATCTTGAGTATATAAAAACTTGTTGAAAAATCTTTTTTGGTGTGTGTAAACTATCTTGAGTATTGTTGAATCACTCTAAATTTAAACATTCTATTTTCTTACAAGGTTGCGCATGTCTTCAAGTCTTCATCAAGTGGGCTTCATTAAAAATCTATGTTTTGATCTTCTAAACTTGAATTCCATGCTTGAATTATCTTGAGCCCTTCAATACCTTCATTTTGAGGAAGAATCAAATGATATCTTAATTCTTGAGCTTTGTAAACTTAAAAACATTTTAACTTGATTAGTACCTCATAACTATATGAATTTTGTAATCATTAAAACGTAAGTGGTGATTGTACTCTTGGGACAAGAGGGTTCCCGAAAATATGAAAATTGTGTTAAGCAAGCATGTCATATTTGATTAGACTTCATTGTTGAAGTCTACTATCTCTCAGCACGTGGAGAGGTTAAAGATCAAGGATGTATAGCAGAGGGACGTATGACAGAGGGTGGAGGTTGATGCTACTCCACCATTCTTAATTGGTTCAGTATCAGTTGAGATCTTACCGGATGTGACACTGGGTGGAGATCATATAGCCGTAATGGATACTAAACAAGTTGAATTGGTTGTAGCAAAAAGGACCAAGTTGAGTCCACGAAAGTCATGAATAAGCATGAATTTCAAATTGATGAGCTAGAGAAGCTCAAATTGAAGGTGATTGCTTTCCATGACAGTACTGATAAGGGGGTTCAAACGAGTCAGCCAGTTGAGTTGGTTGCTAATGATTCGATTTTTGTTGATTGAGCTCGTTGGAGCTCGTTTTGGATGAACTATGTTTGTCTTGGTCCCATTGAGCATGGGTACGTAGATAGTCATAATGGCGCAGCTAGTTGGATGAGCTGAAATTGCTTGATTTGTTGTGTTCAACTCAGATTTTAGAAACATCGAGATGGAGTATTGTGGGGAAGAAGATAAAAGATGGAGTTTTTTAACTCATTAGAGAAAACAGCACGGAGATTGGAGTTCAACGGTGCATGCAGAGCAGAGGCTTATTATCATTTGAAGAAAGAGGGCCGGTCGACCAACCACGCACAAACTTACACATGGAACATAGCAGTCGATCACCCCGTCGACCACTCAAAGGAAGCTGCAACAGATGAAGGAGTTGGTCGATGGCCCGGCGGTCGACTGTGTTTTCAGAGAGTTAACAGAGAGCAGGGTTGTTTGCACAGATGCTTAACGGTCGAGCGGAGCATGGAGCCAATCGACTGGCCAGTCGACGGGACGCGTGCTCTCGGAGTACTTCTAGCAGTTTCCTAATATGATTCTGCGTTCTTTTCTAATCCGAATTCAAAACTATTGATTTTCTTTTCTTCCGAGATTCTCTGGCTATATAAGAAGGGTTTCTGCACTCTTGATCATTGGTACTGGTCTTGTATTGGTTGTTGAATTGAATTGTATTGAGAATTTTAGGGTTAGTTTGTTTGAGGGAATTCTACGGCGAATTGTGTAAATTCTCAATTTAGATTTTCGGATCAATTTGTAACCTTTATAACTCAATTGTTTGAATTAGATTTTTACCCCTTCTGCCCCGAGGACATAGGTAAGTTGCCGAATGTTGTTAAAGTTATGTGTTCCTCGCGTTCTCTTTGATTATTTGGTTTGTATCATATTGTTTGAGATTGATTCGGCGTTTGGAACACTGATTTCGGGTGATTGACGTGCCGCCTCTGAGTGGAATTTCTCCGGAGGACGCAACAGTTCCAAATGTCCGGCTTGTCGGATATCAGTTCTTCTAGCCCCAGTTTGTGAAAATCGTGCTTGCAGGACAATTGTCGCTTATGTAATCAAATAAAATAATAACATGGTGCGGTTTATCTAAATTATATGTTGTCCTGTAGCCATAAACCAAAGTTTTGGAGCTTATCAATCACTGGACTCGTACATGCAATGTGTCTGGTTAATGCACCACGGTTTTCACGTGGATGCGGCGTGAAGATCCAAATATGAAGGCTCCTGTTTCCTCACGGCAAAGATGTCGGTAAGTAATTGGAACGGACGTGCCATTGATTGCGATGCTAGTGCCAAAGTCAGACTATTATGCACAAAATACAAGATATCGACTGTTTGTTTAGGAAGATAGGCTTTGTCTTCAAAGGTGACAAGACGAGAAATAAGCCATGTTTTTGTTACCTCAACAGTCTCTGACGTGGTTTGGATCCACTCCACTATCAGCATAACAAAATTCTAATAAACAAGAAACAATAAACTAAAGAAATACTAGCAGGCATGCTACATAAGTAATTAATACTTTCACATAATGTAGTCACAGTAGACAAAACTGAAGAGCGTGAACGTGGAAGTGTCGAGTCATGTGTGTTTTAAGAATAGTTCTACGTTAGAAAGTTGAGTAAAAATAAATGACACAAATAGAAAGTTGGGTCTCAATCTGTCAACTTAAGTTTTTCCGTCAACACGTCTTAGTTCATGCTTATGTTCTCACATGTATGTTAATTTATCTCCTCAAGGAATCGATTTGTCAAAACAAATTTGTATCGGAGCCTCGTTGCGAGTCCAGGAAGAATTTCAGCCTTTTTTTTCAAGAACTCCAACATTTCCAGAGGAAGATCCACACCAAAAATACTGTTTCCCCCCCTAAATTAGTGTGGTCTAGCTGAAGAATTTGGTAGTTCATTTGAAAGACAAACTAATCGATGAGATTTCAACATTGGGTCTGCTTGATTATCGTAATTGATTGTAATCCATAAGTCGTAATTGGTAAATTCTTTTACAGTTGTAAATGAGTTACATGCATGTAAATTTTACAGTATTTAGTTGGTAGGAAAAGTGTATTGTGTTTTACGGTACTTGATTGTCGTAATGTGTAAGTCGTAAGCGAAAAAAATTGATCACAAAATTAACTATTTGGTAAAATTTTTACTATTGCAAATAAATACTAAAAATACTAAATATTAAAAAAATAATATTAAAAAAATAATAAAAATGAGTGACAGTTGAGTTGCAAGTGAGTGACAATTGAGTTGCAATTTGTATGACCACAAAATTAACTGTAAGTTTGCTGTAAATGAGTGACAATTGAGTTGCAAGTGAGTGACAGTTGAGCTGCGTAAATCTTTTACGAATTATGGTCCAAACAAATAACGCAGTTGTAATTAAACCACAAGTCATTTACGAATTACAAAATTTTATGAATTTTATGTCCAAACAAATAGCCTCAGTGTGTCGCAGAATTTAGGTAAAAAACATAGACCTCGTTTGGTCCTTGTACAATTTCAGCCAACATGAAGCAATGGAAGCATTTATTTAATTAGGCAGTACACTGCACATCATTTATGAAGTACTCGGAAAGAGACTTGAGCTAAATAGATTCCGAGACTTGAGCTAAATAGAGTTAATTCGATTAGGTTGCAGACATTCGTGTCTCCTCTTGGTGCACATCTCCCTTACAAGTCTACTGATTGAGATGTCCATCCATCAAGATGGTCATTTATTAAACTCAACCATTTTCTTTCTCTATTGAAATTTATTAAACTCTTCAGTTCTTTCCTGCATCTCTGGAGGAAGCAAAATTAAGCAATTCGAGGGCCTGTACATTGCGAGTGCACGCTTGCAGGGCCAACGATCGTTAAATCTTAGAGAGTAGGCCGCCATCAACCTGCTGCACTGAGATACTATTTAAGAGGGGAACGATCTACTCTTAAGGATAGTGTTCCGCACACATCGATCAAAATGGAGAAGTTTCTTCATTCTTGAAGTTTAATTTAAATAACTTAGCAGTAATTCATACATTATTTTCCAACACATCTCACTTACAGGTCTGCTGATTGATTGAGTTGTCCCTCTCCCAAGCTGGCCATTTATTATTTTCATCGGGTTTTTGTTTGTCGGGTTGTCTGCCCAAAATCGTGATTCACGGGAGCTCTCCTATGAAAACACGACTTGAGGATGAAAATGGGAAAACAGCTGCTTTTCTCGTTTCTTTGTCACACAGACGAAACCGTTGACACATACCATTGTGTGATGTGAGGAGTCATCACTTGTGCGTTGTTTGTTTCGTTGGAAGAGAGAATTAATTTGAATGGTGTTTATGTAAGGATTTGGGGCGTCATTTCAGAGTAGTCTTTTAGATGGAGTTAACCAAAACTTTATGCATACAAGATCATTCTTCTGATGTCAAGCCGATGTGGGGTCATTTGTTCGACTCAAATCCCAACGGTTTTTGCTTCTTGATCAAGTGACAAAGTTGTTCACAAACAAAGGAACAATTTCTCCTTTAAAGTTCTTTTTGCAGCTCAACTAACTGCAGTAAATGTCTCTCGCGGTTGGTTCAACCGATTGGCCTTAGTCAGTCAGAGCAGAAGCTCTTCACAAGTCCCATGTTCGATCCCGCAATGCGGACATTTATCCTTCTCCCGATGTGGCCCCGATCTTCTCGGAGATAGCCGGTGAATTCCGTCAGCCAATTGAGTTAATTTAAAAAATATATATGATAAATAATTTATATGTATGCATCATCTTCCTAATTTTTGTTGCCTTTCCGATTGAGATGTCTGTAGACTGAATTGATTGCCCCAAATGAAGGCCATTTATTGAATGCGAGGTGGTTGGTTCGAGATATATAATCTCTTTTGTCTTGCTGCAAACACGTGATTCATGTTGCCCCCTATCTCATCTCACATAGATCCATTAAAAAATAGTGAAATAATTATCTTAATCACTCACCAAAGTACGTGATCAATGTTCGATTATTCATGTTTGATCACATTAGAAAATGAAAAGAGAAATTATGGAGTTAAATAAAGTTGAGATAGATACCTAATAGTTTTAATGTTTTGGATCAAATTAATTCTCAGTCTTTACTCCTGTATCATAGAATTTTTTTGTCTCTCCCTCTGTGACAGGAAATTTATTTGGAAGGCGGACTACAATTAGGGGTGGCCACCGGGGCGGGTCGACCCGCGTCGTCCCGCCCCGACCCGTACTGTGCGACTCGTCGGAGTCGCACAGACGGGTTGACGGGTCAACCCGTACCCGCCCCGTTAAGGGGCGGGTCCAAACGGGTTGACCCGTCCCATGGTCACGGGACGAATCCGATTCGTCCCGTGACGAATCACGGGACGAGTCGGGTCGGGGAAAATTTACCCGACCCCCCCTTCTTATTATTATTTTTTTTTTTAGTCCAATAATTTTTTAAGAACGCTAGAGGGGAAAATTATTCTGCGCCCCCTATAATAAAAATGTTTTTGTTTTAAACCCTCAACGGCTCAAAATTGAGCCGTTGGGGTGAAAAAAGAGGGTGCCACGTGGCACCCTCTTTTTGTAAGATCACCTAGAGGGGGGGTGAATAGGTGATGGCTAATCTAATGGTCACTTATGAACAAATAATGCGGAATTAAAACTAAGATGACCAAATTAAACTTCTTTTAATTAAACACTTATGTATAACACAAGAGTGTTGCCGAATTCCCCTTGCGAGGCTCTGGACAAACTCCTCTAGATTCCCCTTGAATGGGTTGAGGTGCCGCGTTAGCTCTCTTGGTTGAATACAAGTGTTAGCAACAATCCCACGCAAGTATATATCAAATATGCACAAGGGTATATCAAGCATGTAAAGTAAATACAATGTAAGTAATGCAAGATATAATAGAGATAAAAAGAGTAAGAGAGCAAGAGTGAGCAATCGCAAACACAAAGGGTTTGTTTCGAGGTTCGAGCACACTTGCTCTACATCCCCGCCTTCGACACACGAAGGATTTCCACTATGCACGATCCAACCGGATCTCTCCTTGGTGCCGCAACACCTACAAGCCCTCGGACTCCCAAAGTCCCTTACACACCACAAGCCCACCGGCTCGTCGAGGCCGCACCTCAAGCTACAAGAGTTCGCACCCGAACCCTAAACAACCACGAGCACACTTGCCCGTCTCCTCAAAGTACAAGATGAAATCTTGGTGATCTAAACACTTGATCACCTACAAAAGCTCTCACTACAACACCTATAGGATGAATAGCTCAATGGATGCTCAAGTGTAGTGTGAGAAATCAAGGAAAGAACTTTTGATGGAAAACTCAAGAAATCACAATAAACACTCTCTTGATAAAATCCCTTTTGATAGGAAATATTGGCACTCTATTTTGTGGAGAAAACTCTGCTAAAAGAATGGAAATAACTGGACAAAAGCTCTCCTAAAATCTTAGCTTCAAACAATGACAAAACCCCCTTTTATAGAGGCCAGAAAAATCTGACCGTTGGGCTCTGTCAGTGCTTCCGGTCGACCGGTCCGGTCGACCGGCAACGGTCAAAATCCGACCGTTGCAGCCTCCGGTCGACCGACCCGGTCGATCGAGCAACTGGAGGAGAGAGTAAACTCTCTGTCGGTCGACCGGCCCGGTCGACCGATATTTCCCGAGAGCAAAGCTCTCTTGAAGCGGTCGGCCGGCCCGGTCGGCCGATCCTCCAGTGCACACTGGCGTGCACGTCTGTGCATGTCCGGTCGACCGACCCGGTCGACCGGCCACTGTCAGTTCTGAAAAATCAGAACTGCCAGAACCAGAAAAATGGGATTAAAGATTGGTCTTTTAACTTAATAAAAATCTCAGAAATTCACAGTAAATCCAGAAAAATAGTTTCAATCAAAATAAAAACTGTTTTTCTAAAAATATGTTTTTCTAAAACTTGTTTTTCCATAACTTCACAAAATACAAAAACAAGATATTTTGAACTTATAAAGCAAAGTGTGTATGGATATGATCCACCACACAATCAAGATGAAATATCTAGTTTTTGACATAAAGCACTAAACTTGTTTTGGTTAAAAGGATATGTATATAAGAAATTACCAAAACCCAAAGTAGATATTTTGTCATAAGGAAAATCTCATCAAATACAAAAACAAGATATACTTTTAAAGCATAGTGTGTATGGATATGATCCACTACACAAATAAGATGAATATCTAGTTTTTGACATAAGGCTCTAAACTTGGTTTTGAAAGATATGTATATAGGTAATATCAAAAACCAAGACATATATTTTGTCATAAGGAAAAATCTTTTACCAAAATGAAAGAGTCTTTTCTAACTAAAAAATTCTTTTATGAAAAGACAATTAAATCAAGAGTGTGTGTGTGATATGACTTGAGCAATCCACCAATCTATTCTATCCTTTACATTTTATCTAAACAAAAACAAAATCTTATACCTAGACACAAGTCTTCATCTTCTTGAAGTCTTCACTTGAAGGCTTCTCATCTTCTTGACTTGGTCCAAATGCAATCCATCGAGCTCATCTCTAGATGTGTTCTTGATGCATAGGCTCGTGAATCAACCGGTGCTAGCTTCCAACTTGACATTTTATCCTTTGTTGAAGCTCCACACCTACTAAGATCTTGATAAGGAATCTGTCACTAATTAAACACAAGATCATTAGTAAACATAACTTCATGAGTTGATCATCATCAAAACTAGGGTGATAGGCCTTTGGGCCAACAATCTCCCCCTTTTTGATGATGACAAAACTCATGAAGTTATATATGCATGGATTAAAGTAAAGCTTCAAAGAAGCTCCCCCTTAACTCATGCATATCAAATAAGCAATAGATAAGGCAATGAGGCACGCGAATATGTATGCAAGTATGGAGATAAAACATGCAACAAGTATAAATCAAAATCTTTTTCTCCTATTGCAATACAAAACATATATGCATAACTAACAAGGAAGACAAATACTTCTCCCCCTTAAGCAAAGAAAACATGCATATATACTCAAATACTTCTCCCCCTTTTTGTCAATCATCAACAAATGGGTCAAAGTAAAAACAAATCAAATAAAATTTCCTCCCTCTTTTTGTCAAAAACAAAGAAGTCAAGGAGGGGTATACAAATCAACCAATAAAGATTTATATGCGATATACTTTTCATGAAGGGGAAGACGTTAAGTTAGCTTCCCTACAATGTGTATTGCATGAAGGAGGGATGTGAAGCCCTAATTCACACAACACAACTATGTAATGCATAGAAGGAGATGTGAAGCTCCCCCTACACACGTATATCATATAAAGAAGAGATGTTAAGCTCCTCAATTTATAATATACTCAACATGAATCTATATGTAAGAGAGATGTTAAGCTCTCCTTGCATATAGGAAATACAAAACAAAACATTTTTAATTTTTCTTTATCAAAACAAAATTTTAAACTTTTCTCAATAAAACAAATTTTGAACCAATCATAATTTGTAATTTTGATACCAATAGAAAATAGCACTTGAAGATGTGTGATATCAAGTTATCATTGCAAAATTTTTTATTGTTTCAAACATATTGATATCAATTGTAATTATATAGCAAATTTGAAGTTGAGGCCTATTGATACCAAATGAAAGATCTAAAATAAAATCTTTTTATTTTTCATAAGCTTATGCATAGCTAATATAAGGTGTGAACTTAGCATAAACTTTTTGTGCTTTTAAGAATGTAAATCAATTGTAAAGCAGGCACAAGAAAATCATATATATGTATGTAAATAGATAAGACCAATTTGAAAATTAGGGCATACATATATAGGAACCAAAATGTGAGTAATATACCAATTATAAAATTAACACTGTAAATCATGTATATACTCATAACTAAAAATTGGCAGGTTTAAAAGATAGTTATGTTTAATCACTACCAAATTTGAAGAATAAATAACTAGTTATAAATAATTTTTGAAAAACTAGTTAAAGATCCTTCAAAAACATGAAATCATATGTTATTCATGAATTATACTAAATACATATAAGTTTAAGCACTCATAGTCCATAAAACTCAAAAATTATCTTTTATCATAAAAGATGAATGTTCAAAGGTTATGTAAATGGTATTTTCATGAAAATAGAAAGTGAGGCATGAATCTCATGAAAATCTTATTTTTCATCTTAAAACAAATCATATATTTTTCATAAAGTATTTTGTATTTAGCAATGCTTTATGAAAATAGTCATTCAAGCTCAAAAAGATCATAAATCACATTTTGTTGTACAAATGAAAAACATGAAAAATCATTTTTTTTATTATTATTATTTAAAATACTAATCTTCATGGTATATGTATGATATATCCAATTCTAACAATATGCATACATATCCTAAATATGAAAAGAGTCCAATATATATTGTATGAAGGCAAATGACTCAAGGGTATACATGTATATTTATTAGATTTGAATTAAACACACGTATACATGAAGTAAGATCAAAGATAGGCATAACAAGTATAAATGACCGAATCATCAAAACTAGCCTATACATATGCATATAGTGGATACAAATGAGCATGAAGTTCAAATATGTATGAGTCAATTGTAGTTCACTATTCATATATGTATAAATGCAAGTTTTGACACATTCTACATTTAAGCATGTAAATGCCACATGAAGCACACAAAATCTTAAAATATGAACATGCTATGAATATATTAAATTAAAAGCATGTACATAAATGAAATAGGAGTTTAGAAATCGTTACCAACTCCAAAGCTCCTAGCATGGTGGTTGACCCACCAAAATTCCTTGATAGCGGTGCTCCAAGTATGTGTCATTTTAGTTCAAAAGCACTCACCATCAAGGCACCAAATCTCTCACGTTTTGAGAGATTCCTCACCTACATCAAATACACAAGGTGGGAATTTTGGTACCCATATTTTCTTGGGTCCTATGGGGTTAGTCTTGTAAGGAACCCAAGCATTTTTATTTTTATCAAAAATAAGAACATTTAACCTTTCATAACAAAATCTTGCTAGATGGCCTTTGCGGCCACAATGTGTACATGTGTACACCTTAGTATGATGCTTATGAGTGTGATTGTGATCGTGATGTGCAACATAAGCATGAGCATGATGAGTATGTGCATGAGCATGAGGAGTTTGTTTCTTTGAAAACATTGACTCCAACTTAGTATGATTAAATGCACAAGAGTTCAAAGTTGAACTCAAATTATCCATTTTATTTTTCAAAACATTTATCTCATTTGTGGTGGCATGTAAAGCATGGTGAGATATATGATCAATTTTCTTTTTCTTTTGTGAAACAAAATCTTTTTCTTTTTCACATAGTTTTCTTTTTAAAGATTTATTTTCTTGAAAAACAACTTCTTTTTGTTTTTCCACCATATCAATTTTATTTTTCAAATCAATGTTTCCTTTACATAAATTATTTAATTTAGACATAAGGGAAACATTCTCATTTTTCAAAAACTCATTTTCTTTTTCTAAGCATGCCATTTTATTTTCTAATAAATCTTTATCATTAAGCATGACATCAAAATTCTTTTTCAAAATTTTATTATCTTTTTCTAAACATGCAATGTTACTTCTAAAAGAGTCATGTTCTACATACATGTAATCAAGTTCCTTTTTCAAATTTTTATTTTTCTTTTTAATCATGTCATATTTTTCAAGCACAAGATGACAAAAGGTAGCAAGCTCATCATATGACATGTCTACATCCTCATCATCGGATTCGGTGTTTACCTCAAGGGGGTTATCCCCTTGGACCATATAGCATACGTTGGAGATGTCGCTTCCAACGTCCGAATCGCTCCCCGCATAGTATAGGTCCTTTTCGCCAAGGGAGGTGATGACGTTCCAAGCTACAAAAGCCGATTCAACATTAGAAACCCTAGATAAATAATCATCATTTAGGGTTGACTTAATAGCATGAAGGGCTCTTGCATTAGCCTCAATGTTCTTACCATTTAAGCAATATTCTTTATTAGTTGTGGCAAGATATACACTAAGGCCAAGTCCTTTGAGGAACAAAGATATCTTAACCTTCCAAATTTGGATGTTAAGAATGTCAAAGGTGGGTGGTGACATGAAGTCCATTGTGTGTGTACAAATCTTGTGATTAGCCTAAAAGAGGATCTTTAACTCTTAAGTTGTTAGACCCAATATCAAGAGCACTAGCCCTGATACCAATTGTAAGATCACCTAGAGGGGGGGTGAATAGGTGATGGCTAATCTAATGGTCACTTATGAACAAATAATGCGGAATTAAAACTAAGATGACCAAATTAAACTTCTTTTAATTAAACACTTATGTATAACACAAGAGTGTTGCCGAATTCCCCTTGCGAGGCTCTGGACAAACTCCTCTAGATTCCCCTTGAATGGGTTGAGGTGCCGCGTTAGCTCTCTTGGTTGAATACAAGTATTAGCAACAATCCCACGCAAGTATATATCAAATATGCACAAGGGTATATCAAGCATGTAAAGTAAATACAATGTAAGTAATGCAAGATATAATAGAGATAAAAAGAGTAAGAGAGCAAGAGTGAGCAATCGCAAACACAAAGGGTTTGTTTCGAGGTTCGAGCACACTTGCTCTACATCCCCGCCTTCGACACACGAAGGATTTCCACTATGCACGATCCAACCGGATCTCTCCTTGGTGCCGCAACACCTACAAGCCCTCGGACTCCCAAAGTCCCTTACACACCACAAGCCCACCGGCTCGTCGAGGCCGCACCTCAAGCTACAAGAGTTCGCACCCGAACCCTAAACAACCACGAGCACACTTGCCCGTCTCCTCAAAGTACAAGATGAAATCTTGGTGATCTAAACACTTGATCACCTACAAAAGCTCTCACTACAACACCTATAGGATGAATAGCTCAATGGATGCTCAAGTGTAGTGTGAGAAATCAAGGAAAGAACTTTTGATGGAAAACTCAAGAAATCACAATAAACACTCTCTTGATAAAATCCCTTTTGATAGGAAATATTGGCACTCTATTTTGTGGAGAAAACTCTGCTAAAAGAATGGAAATAACTGGACAAAAGCTCTCCTAAAATCTTAGCTTCAAACAATGACAAAACCCCCTTTTATAGAGGCCAGAAAAATCTGACCGTTGGGCTCTGTCAGTGCTTCCGGTCGACCGGTCCGGTCGACCGGCAACGGTCAAAATTCGACCGTTGCAGCCTCCGGTCGACCGAGCAACTGGAGGAGAGAGTAAACTCTCTGTCGGTCGACCGGCCCGGTCGACCGATATTTCCCGAGAGCAAAGCTCTCTTGAAGCGGTCGACCGGCCCGGTCGGCCGATCCTCCAGTGCACACTGGCGTGCACGTCTGTGCATGTCCGGTCGACCGACCCGGTCGACCGGCCACTGTCAGTTCTGAAAAATCAGAACTGCCAGAACCAGAAAAATGGGATTAAAGATTGGTCTTTTAACTTAATAAAAATCCCAGAAATTCACAGTAAATCCAGAAAAATAGTTTCAATCAAAATAAAAACTGTTTTTCTAAAAATATGTTTTTCTAAAACTTGTTTTTCCATAACTTCACAAAATACAAAAACAAGATATTTTGAACTTATAAAGCAAAGTGTGTATGGATATGATCCACCACACAATCAAGATGAAATATCTAGTTTTTGACATAAAGCACTAAACTTGTTTTGGTTAAAAGGATATGTATATAAGAAATTACCAAAACCCAAAGTAGATATTTTGTCATAAGGAAAATCTCATCAAATACAAAAACAAGATATACTTTTAAAGCATAGTGTGTATGGATATGATCCACTACACAAATAAGATGAATATCTAGTTTTTGACATAAGGCTCTAAACTTGGTTTTGAAAGATATGTATATAGGTAACATCAAAAACCAAGACATATATTTTGTCATAAGGAAAAATCTTTTACCAAAATGAAAGAGTCTTTTCTAACTAAAAAATTCTTTTATGAAAAGACAATTAAATCAAGAGTGTGTGTGTGATATGACTTGAGCAATGCACCAATCTATTCTATCCTTTACATTTTATCTAAACAAAACAAAATCTTATACCTAGACACAAGTCTTCATCTTCTTGAAGTCTTCACTTGAAGGCTTCTCATCTTCTTGACTTGGTCCAAATGCAATCCACCGAGCTCATCTCTAGATGTGTTCTTGATGCATAGGCTCGTGAATCAACCGGTGCTAGCTTCCAACTTGACATTTTATCCTTTGTTGAAGCTCCACACCTACTAAGATCTTGATAAGGAATCTGTCACTAATTAAACACAAGATCATTAGTAAACATAACTTCATGAGTTGATCATCATCAAAACTAGGGTGATAGGCCTTTGGGCCAACACTTTTTTCACCCCAACGGCTCAAAAATGAGCCGTTGGCCCATTAAAAAAATAAAAAAAATAAAAACCCTAACCTCTAATCCTCTATAAATACCCTCTACCCTCATTCATTTTCATCTCACATTCTCACTTCATCTCAACTCTCTCTCTTCTATTTTCATCCTCTAATTCACTCTTATTCTCTTACAATTACAAATCTCTACCAACTTTCAATCTAGTCTAATGGAGCCCAACTGGAGTACTGGCGGTTCCTCATCCGAAGCCGGTGGTAGCTCTTCATCAACACACAATCCGTCAGCTGCCGCACCTTACACCGATGTTGGCGGTAGCTCATCGTCAGCATATACCGCTTACCCACCATAGAGCTATGCTCCACCAACATCCGCATTTGCTCCCTATCACAGTTCGTCAAGCTATGCATTTGATTACAGTGGTTATGCACCATATACACATGCTGCATATGCCAGTGATAGTGGTACAGGTCGGCATTCTATTTCCTTCCCTCCTCAATATGCCTCATATTCTCAACTTTTAATGTCAACATCACCAATGCACGCACAATCTCTGGCTCCTTTTTTTACTGAAACACAAGAACAACACGATACACAACCAACACAGCATGACACTATAGTTCCAGAAACACAACAACCTGAACCAACTAGCACAAGCACAAGCACAACCACTAAAGAAAGAGCCAAAACTTCTGCAGTGTGGAACCATTTTGTCTTAAAAATTGTTGAAGGTAGAAGAAAGGCAGAATGTAAGTACTGTCATCAACTATTTGATCATAAAGAAGGATACGGTACTGGTGTTCTTAATAAACACTATGAAAAAAAGCATGCTAAAAGTCACGGTTTACCACCACAACAAGCACAAATATTAGCTGATTCAGGCACACTCTCCACTTGGAGATATAAGCCTGAAGTAAATAAACATAAGTTAGCTGAATTTATTGTTCGAGCAGAACTTCCATTTTCTTTTACTGAATCAGATGCATTAGTTGATTATCTTAAATCTGTTTTTGCTCCTGATTATAAGAGAATTAGCAGACAAACTATAACTAGAGAAATTGAAGATTTATTTGTAAATAGAAAAAATATTTTGAAGGCTCTTTTTACTAGTGATGCTAGAAAAATTTCATTAACTTTCGATATATGGGAAGCTCTTAATCTTATTCATTATTTATGTGTTACTGCTCACTTTATTGATGAAAATTGGATTTTACAAAAACGTATTTTATCATTTTCTAAATTTTCTGAGAAACATTCTGCTACAAATGTAGCAAATTCAATTTTTCTTACTTGTAGAAATTATGGTATAGAAAATAAAATATTTTCTATTTCTTTTGATAATGCAAGTGAAAATACTGCTTCAATAAGACAATTGAAAACGATATTAGATCCAATTTTAAATGGTAAACTTTTTCATGTTAGATGTGTTTGCCATATATTGAATTTATGTGTACAAGATGGTCTAAAACTCTTAGACAAATATATTTATAAAGTTAAAGAAATTATTTTACATATAAAACACAGTGGACCTAGGAGACAATCTTTTAAAGGTTACTGCCGACAATGTGGACTAAAGGAAAAACTGCTCCAAGCAGATGTGAAAACTCGTTGGAATTCAAGCTACTATATGATTAAAGATTGCATTCCTTTTAAACAAGCAATTCAATTTTTTTTTATAATAAATGAATGTTCATCTCTTTATATTAGTGATGAAGAGTGGAAATTATATGAAAATTTTTGTACTTTTCTAGAAAAATTTGACACTGCCACAAAAGCACTTTCTGGTACGTATTATCCCACATGTAACTTAATTTTTTATAATCTTAATGAAATTGCTCAAGTATTTGCTGCATATAGAGATGATGATAGTCTTGAAGAGGCTATACATGATATGGAAGAAAAATTTCGAAAATATTTTGAAAATATGCCTTTTTTATTTTACTTAGTTGCAATTATGGATCCTAGAATTAAAATAGATAATTTAAAACTTTTATTATCTAATTTTATTTTATGTTTAAATTATGAACAAGATGTAGATAAATTACTTTTAGAAATTAGATCTCTTTTAGAAGAAATGTACTCATTGTACAGAGATGAGTTATTTCCACCTTCTTCTTCTGAATTTAGGGCACCTACACCATCACAAACTTCTTCTAGTAGTCTAGGTAAAAGATTATCTAATTTTAAAAGTATACTTTCCTCTAATACTAGAAAGAAATACTCTTCAGGAGTAGGTTCATTTGATGAACTTAATTTATATTTGAACACAATGCCTGCTGAAATAAATGAAAATGATGATGAACAATGGGAAACATTTGATGTTTTGTCGTGGTGGAAAGAACAGAGAAAACAATTTCCTGTTCTTTCTACCATGGCCCGAGATATACTAACACCTCCGGCCTCTACAGTAGCGTCCGAGAGCGCGTTTTCTGTAGGTGGTAGAGTTTTGACACCCTGGAGGAGCAGGCTGACGCCGAAACACTTGGAGATGGCGGTTTGCTTAAAGGACTGGTTCGATGCAGAAAGACGCACACAAGGAAAAGCTATTCTGGATGAAGAATTTGAACAAGACGAGGATGACGAATAGAGAACCACCAGAGTTTTTTATATACATTGTATGAGATGAGCACCAGAGTTTTGTTATGTATACGAGATGAGTTTTATGTACATTGTATATGTGATGAGCAATGTATATGATTTTTTCATATTAATAAAATAATTTGCCTTACAAAAAAACTTGTAATTAGTGAAAATCAATTCTATTTTTTTTATAATTTTAGAAAATTTTTAAAATTTTTCCGCTTTTTTTCCTATTTTTTCCTATTTTTTCCTATTTTCTTTTTAACTTTAAATTTTAAAATTTATGAATTATCGAATTAAAAAAAAAAATAGGCGAGACGGGTCCAACCCGTCTCGCCGAATCCGGTAACGAATCGGGTCAGGAGACCCGATTCGTTACCTGGGATTTCAACCCGTCCCGTTTAACCCGTGATGAGACGGGTCCAACCCGTCTCGTCCGGGATTCGTTTGCCAGACGGGACGAATCAACCCGATTCGTCCCGTTGGCCACCCCTAACTACAATGCATCCAAATAGTCAAAAGCAAATGATAAAGAAAATTGAGTAGATTTGTCAGCTGGAGAATTTCATTTCACACTCTCTTAAGATTGGAGGTGTATATTGAAGATTGAATATTGATATTCAAATCAATAGAACGCGTATTCGAGCTTGTGGAGTTGATCAATTGGTGAAGAAAGGTGAAGAAAGCACCATGGAGATGTGAAGACCTTTTCTGTTTATTCTTCTCTCTCCAGCAAGCGGTAATCCATCTATATTGACCACTAATTAATCTGACTAGCAATACTCTTGAAGATTTTTTGGTGGGACTTTCTTGTTTCGAGTAAGCTTAGATCAATCAATAAACCATTTTTCAGTCCTCTCTCTTATGTGAAGTCTAGAACACCAAATGTACGTGTAATAATCTCTCTCTCTCTCTCTCTCTCTCTCTCTCTCAAAAGGTCCCATTGGTCATAGTTCTCTTCATTTTCATTTTATACATGTCTAAATTACTACCTTATATGGCAATCTCCCTAGCTCAAGAATTAGTCAAAACCCAGTTCATATTAACATTGGATGTAAACCGATAGAAAGCTAATTCATTTTTCATTTCCTCATAGACTCTTGATCCTCTCATTTTCTATTTTTAAGCAACACTAGAACAGAAAAGACATTCCACGTCGGTTTAAAAGTGCTGTGAAAAAAAAAGTACCCGACGTCTATCCTGAGACGTTAAAAGTCTGTAACTTTTCCCATCAGGTTTAACCTGATGTTAAAAATAAATATTTAATGTTGGTTATTTGAAAATTCGACATTATAAAAAAAATTATTTTTTTTATAGGGGTATAACTCACTAACTTTTCACGTCAGTTCTGAAAAGAGCCGACATCGACTATATTACACGTCGGTTCTCGGAAGAAATAAAGTGGAAAGTGCACATTCCACATTAGTTCTTCCTAGAACCGACATGGATACTTGATCAGCACAATTTTGTATCATTTTTATGCTCCTAATTATCTATTATTTGTATATAAATAATGATACTCGGGTATATTTGATTATATTTTACAGGGAACAGGTAAAAAGAAAAAAAAAGGAATCCGGTTACTTTCAGCAATAAAATCACGCAATTTGTAAAAGATTGAGGGTCGCTTTCCAAACATATTGCAGTGTTTTGGTCATAAGTTTAGGTACAAGACTCTGAAAGAGGTCATTCAAGATGTCTACGGAAAGAAAATTTGAAGATGTACAACTTTGCTGTTGATAATTTTTGCTGATTCAACTGTTTGAATGCCCGTATTGGCCATTTATAGAATCAGCCTGAGTCAAAACTGGATTAATATATAATATTTTTTATTGAGTGGCTTTTCTGTAAATATTCCTTATTATATAAGGAATAGAGAGGGCTGCTGTATGGAAGGAGCTAAGTTTTTTTTTAGGTTTTGTATTTTTCCTTGCCTCCACAACTCATTGCGACTGGATTTTGTTTTATATTTTATATTTTTATATTTATTTTTTTGATTGAATTTTCTTTAATCTAATTGATTTTATCTTTTCAGTCAACTTGTGCAGAGAGGGATCTTGCCCATTTGATTTGTTTAATACTTTATTTTGATGATTGCCTTCTCATTGTTCTGGTGTGTTCTGTTTTTTTTTGAGTAACTGGTTTGTTTGATTGCAGAGAAGGATCGTTGCCTATATATTTGTTTAATATTTTATGTTCAGAAGGCTTCACTATTTGACTCTTGTGCCCATGGATCCTCGTTGCTCCTGTAGCACTTGAAGAAAGAAGGCTGCTGGGGTGAGGGGTTCACGCGACGCGGAGGGAGAGGGCTCCCAGTCCTTGGTGCGCTGCAGACCATGGGGCCCACACGGCTCTTCCCAAGTTGTGCTCACGCAGAGAGGGAAGCTGCATTGGTGGGGTCCATGCGGGGCCTGTTGTGAGCATTATGCATGGAGATAATAAGTCTAGCTTAGTTTTAATTTATGAATGAGCCAATTATTTAGCATTTAATGAATAGTTTAATTTAGATTAGTTCATTAATTTAGTTAGTTGTGTATATGTTCGTAATTATTTGTTTGATATAATCATGCTTTATCATTTAGATTATTTTGTTATTAGCTTTGTGATGATTAGCTAAATTTCCCGCAAGTATTTAGGGGAGATGAACCTAACCTAAATTTATGTGATCATAAGTAGATCTCCTACCTAGGGTTGTTGCACACACCAATTGACCTATAACTTTTAGGAGATTATTTCTAGAGTCACTAGTTATTTGACAAGGTATGTATCAATAGTCAATGGTCCATGCTTAGGGTTTTTACTGTTTTTGTGCTTTTAATTTAATTAGTCATTTTATTTACCTTTGATTGACCATGTGATGCAGATAATACCATGTGCTTAGAACTAGTGTTCAGACATAGTTTGCCTACTGGAAATAGAGATTTAGGAAGTGCAAACAAACCGGTATGGACATCGAAATTGATCACTTGATTCTGGTTTAAGGGATTCGATCCTAAGTGCTTGACTTTTCTAAATTAACACATAGTTCAGAACAAACTCCAACAAAACCTTTGATCAATTCGTCTAGAAGTGTTAAAACCAAGAGAACCACCTGTCCCTATGGACCGATCCTCAAGTGCTACATCGAACGACCGTGCACTTGCGGTTATTTAAAATGGGAGAGCGAAATCTCCCCAACAATACTTCACTTTCCACGTCGGTTCTTAATGGAACTGACGTGGAAAGTTAACTTTTCACGTCGGTTCTTTTAAGAACTGATGTGAAAAACTTATACAACGCCGGTTTAAAACTGACATCGTATTTATTAAATTTTTTTTAAAAACTGTTTTAACGTTTTCAAACACAGTAAGGAACCAACGTGGAAAGTTAACTTTTCATGTCGATTCTTTTAAGAACTGATGTGAAAATTTTATACAACGTCAGTTTAAAACAGACATCGTATTTATTAAATTTTTTTTAAAAATTGTTTTAACGTTTTCAAACACAATCAGTTCTTTGTACATATTCCAGCCAATTCAGACACATATATAATCCTACCATACATAGTACAAAATATCAAACAGAATGTAATACACATATAGAAAATTATAGTCAATCAAGACATATAGGTTCCAACCAATCCAGAAACAAACAGGAGCCAATCCAGACACAAACAGAATCATATATCGATCGAATAAAACTTATTTGATCACTTATTTAAAAGAATTCAATATAAACACATCCAGAATATATATATCAATACATATAGAATAAAATACAGTACAAATATTGAAGCGTGAATAGAACTACAACCTGAAGTAAGAATTCATCTGTCAAATAAATTAGAGAAAGAGCTTTCTCTTTACATCATTTATCTTTTCATCATAATTTGAGTTTCACCTGGATAATACATGAGATATATTCAACGTTAGAAAAATAAATTGGATTTGCTATGAGCAATGAGAAGTGTGGGGTGTGTGTGCCATACTTGATGTGTGTTTTTGTGTGTGTGTGGTGGTGGTGGTGTGGTGTTACTGGTGTGTGTGCGTGTGTGCCATTCTTGATGTGTGTGTGTGTGTGGTGGTGGTGGTGGGGGGGGGGGTGTCACATGCTTGATGTATGAGCGTGTATGTGTGTATGGTGGTGGTATGGTGTATAACATAATGTGAAATTGTAAGAGAAATTGTATCTCTTCTCAAGCTTGATGCGTGTATGTGTGCGCGTTGTAGACTGTCTAAAAATCACTAAAAACAAGTCATCAGATAACAAGAGTCCATGCTTCAGACGTGAGACTGATCAAAACCACTCGTGCAATGCTAAGACGCAGGGCTCTAATCCTGCGCCTCAGCATCCCCCAATGTTAAGACGCAGGGCTCAAAGCCCGCGTCTCAGCACCACTTTAGTACTCAGACACATAGCTTGAAGCCCGCGTCTCAAACACGAAGCTCGAGGCACACACCTAATACCACATTAATAAAAGTAACACCGAGTTTGAAGCTCGCGTTTCAACACCATCACGACGCCCAAACACGGAGCTCAAGACCTGCGCCCAGCGTTACCTCAATGACTAAACGCAGGGCTCAAGCCCGCGTTTTAACTGCAGAGGAGTCCTGCGTCTCCGCGATAACTACCCGCATTACTTGGTCAAATACTGCCCACATAATGAGGGGAGTTAACCCCCATTATGAAGGATTTTTATGGGACAATTTTACCCCTAGAACCCCTTATAAATAACTAGAGCTGCTATTAAAGAGGGGTTGAAAAATTCAGCTGAAAAAGATTGGCTTTATAAAGAGTTCAACTCTTTTATACCAACTTGCTGAGTTCAAGGTTTCATCTATATCTCTTTGAGATTTCATTGGATAGGAGCTATACTACTCCATAACTGATCCAAGGAGAAGAGTTTCAGAAGAGCTTGACGTTTATCCGGTCAACGAAAAATAAGAATCACTTTTCACCGCCACACAAAATACCCAGTCTTAAATAAAGAGAAGATTTGAGCTTGAGTGTCTTCTCTCTCTTGATGTTAGAATTTGATGTTGTAACTTTTCACTGATTCAAGGATATTTTTCTACACGCTTTCAAATTTTCTCCCCGTACATGAGATGGTGACTCCGCTGGGGACTACTTTCTTCACTGATGAGCAAGTTATGGCGCAATGTGACATCAACTTCATGGAAAAAAACAATCGAGTCACATGTCATAGAATTTGACCAAGCAAACTACGGGGAGTTTCTCTCTTCTGACTCCAAGAGCCTCAAGTTGGCGCAGTAATATCGTAGGGTCTCCTCAAAGATCCACTCTCAAGTCTCTTCGAAGACTTCTCCAAAGATGTCTTGCATAAACAACGCCATTTTTGGTCACATCACGCGTGTGGCCTGTGTCAACGTCTCCCACGAGACCCGCAAGGCCAACGTCATTGAAGGCCAATCTTGCCATGCCCCTCCTCTCAACATTCCTCAGCTCCAAGTTACCGTGGGTCCCAAAAACTCCTGAAGCGTAACCAGAATGCTGAACGTCGACAAAGACATCGCGCACATCGACCACAGATGGAAAAAGCTGAAAAAAACCAACTGTCCAACAAATAAAGGACGTGAGGCTCAGGGCCTGCGTCTCTTCTGAACTATATCAGAAGCGCGAAGTCTGTGTCTGGATAGCAAAATGCAAAGCTCAAGAGACTAACATTTCTGAAGCTCTACCTCAAAGACGGATGTTCAACAATGTGACATCTGCATCTCTTCTCAGAGACACGAGACCTGTGTCTCTACATCAGAACATGGGACTCATGAAGTCCACATTTCTCAAGTGTCGCCAGGCAAATGCGACAATCATCAATGCGAGGTTAGCATCTCTTCTCAGTAGAGGCATAAGAGCCGCGTCTCAAAGACAAAACATGAGAGCCACGTCTGTTCTACAGAACGTGAACTCCACATCTCTAAACCCTGCGCCCTTGCAACTTGCATCTCGGAGTTGCGACGCAATGTTAACAATCGCTCTCCAAGGACAAAGGTCAGAAGGGAGCTGAAAAGTCCTCATCCTTAGAGACTCGAGCCTGGTCTCTTTGATTCTCCTTCAACAAATCTAAAGGACTACTTGACAAAGAAGAAGAGTGTTCAGCAAATCACTCTGCAATACTACTGTGAATGGCTCATCATAGCAGTGCTCTCTAAATGTCACTGCAGCTTGTATGTAAGCGAATAGTCGGTGTTCAACCATTTATCTTCCACGTCAGTCTTCTACTCGGGCAAAAGGCGTCGCTCTCACACAAGAAGAAACTTCTCTGATGCAGAGCCTGAAGTTACTGCAAATATAGTGGGTCCAAGCACTACGCCAAGCAGAACTAAGGGGAAGCAGCCAATAGTTAGCTCCGACGAGTCAGACACCGAGCCAGAAGGAGTGCATCGGCATACCCACACTCGAACTTGTGTAATAGCCCTAATGGACTATAGTGCCCTAGTCCGGGGCACTGAAGTAAGCGTGACACACTCTGCCATCGCGAAATCACAGGCCTCAAACTCTTCCGTAGAGAAACAAGCCTTCGCTTATATGGCTGGGACTCCTGAAGAAATCGCCAAGCGCTTTGAACAACAAGCTCAGGTCCAAAGGGAGCAGCTGTTTTGATTGAGATTTACCTGCACACAAAATATAGAAGTTTAGATTTAGAACAAGATGTGCAAGGTGCTCAATACTATCCGCTGTAGCAAAGGCTATGCGGGTCGTGATCCTCAGGGAGGGACTAGCGATGGAAGCTTAGTCAATAAGTTATCTCTAAAGTTTTTATTAATTTAAAGTTAAGTTAGAAAGAAAGAAGAATGAGAATTAAAAGTGATATTTACAATGAAAGTGAGGAAAAGAAATTGAGAATATGGTGGTGTGATCTAAACTAAAGAAAGAAAAGAAAGAAAATTAAACACATACATACCAACCTCTTCAGTCCTGCTTACCTTTGATCCTTTTGCGACGACTTACTTTACTTTGGAAGGCGTTCAAGTATGGCGTATAGGATCTTCCACCTTCGCGATCTACACTACGAAAATAAAAGACTGGCAAGCGACGGCTTGTTCATCTCCATAGGCCATCAAGGGCTCTACTTGGGCTAGGTAGTCTCGAAGCGATCGGATCTCACGGGTTGCAAGTCATTAGAGAGAGAAACAATGAAACAGGAATAGAAGAATGGAACAAGGATAGAAGAACATAAATAAACAAGAATAAAAGAACATAAGAATAAACAAGAATAAAAGAACACAAACAAACCTCAAGTGGATTTCATTAACAATGGAAGAAAAGTAGGCTTACACCGCTGTCACCTCAGTACAAGCATGGACTCCTTCCTCCATGAAAGCTTCCTCCACTCTCAGTTACAAAATTTACAAAAGAAAAACGAAAATAAAATCTAACCTAAACTACAAGTTAGCCTAAGAAACCCTAGAATTTGCTCTGTATTTTCGCTGTACGCTTTTTCTGTTGCGTCTGCAGGGGTATGTATAGATGCAGAAGGAGGTAGAGTCCAAATACAACTCTCCCACGAAAGCTGATCCCCAGACTCGTCCAGATTGTTGCGAAAAAGCGGCTTGGGCCGCGTTTCCGCGGCCTGGTGGTGGCGGCTGGCCACGCGCTTTGGTGCGTGGCCTCCCCTGGTCCGTCCATCTGGGCGTTTCCTTTTGGAAGTTTGATCCTGGCTCTTTATCTTTGGATTTGGATATAACTTGGGAAGCAAGTTACTAGATCCCAAATCTTTTATCCACGAATTTCCTTATCTTTGCACTCTCTTCTTTGGCTTTTATCCTCATCCTGCAAGTGTTTAGGGTTGAATAGAAGTCTATCCTTCCCTCTTCTTTTTATTTGCAACTTTTGCCCTTAGTATTTGCAATTTTGGCAATTAATATTTGCAACTTTTACATTGGGCTTGAATAAGGGCTTTTGGGCTTCTTTTTAAGCTTTATTTCTTTATTTTTATTTCTCAAGGCCTGCACACAATAAATAATAAAATATGAGTAAATGTGCAGAATTATATGAATAAATATGAAAATGTGATGGTAAATGTATGTATAAAAATACACTTTTCACTACCAATCACACCCCCACACTTATCTTTTTGCTCGTCCTCGAGTAAAAATCAAAAAGAAAAAGAAAAACTAAACTAGCTAACTCACTTTCGTAGGAATCACGATTGCACTTAGCACGTGCAACAAGCCGTTAAACCCCTAGGTTACCCTAGAGGACGAGTGTTGTCTCGTGAGGGTTTTCATCAGATTACACCCACAAAATCCATAAAAAGGAAAATATTTGAAATACTTTTGAAAAGACTAAGTAATCTATAAGTTTTTAGGATCCTCATTTTTATTCATTCTTAAACTTAGTCTTTATATAGTAAATTGTTTTCCTTTTAGGTAAGGATCAAAATTGAATTTGTGTATAGTCTTTTTCGTTCCCAAAAATCATATGCATCCTTATGAATTTTTACTAGAAATTTCTTAACTTGGACTCTCATGCCTCTTTATTATTTTTATAACTTCATCTAATTTTCTTTCGTGTAAGTATCAAGGCTTCTTGAGGCCCTCATACCTAACTAATTGACTAATAGATGTGTTAATATAATTTTTTTTTTAATTTTTTGGCATGTATAACTCATCTAATTTTCTTTCGTGTAAGTATCAAGGCTTCTTGAGGCCCTCATACCTAACTAATTGACTAATAGATGTGTTAATACATGTATAATATTTCTCAATTTTCTTAGGCTTTCTAATCCACCCATGTAGCGAACTTAAAGTCGGTGGCTCCCAAACCGGTCGGCTTTAGGGCACCAGGTGAGAAAACACCCCGCGGACTCAAATTCGAATGAACTAGGCCACAAAAATAAGGACTTTATTTTATTTAGAACTCACCTTTAGGCGTGAATACTTATTCTTCTTGAGGCACATGTATCCAGCTTTAATTGGTGATTTTTTTTTTTTTTTTATATATATGAGGCACAAAGGTCTTCGTCTTAGAATCCTAGATATGCATTAGGTATGCAAATTTCATTAAGGTAAAAATTAAGACTAACTACTTATTCAATTTCTCCTCCTATACCTAAAAATTCAACAATTTATTTATTTTGACCAAGTTTTTAGAAATCCTAATCATGATTTTCCTAATTTTTAAGACTAACTTAGATTTCTTTCAAAAGATAAGTCAAAATATTGTCCTTTTTATAATTATTATTATTTTTTTTAAATTTTTTTTTTATTAGCAAATTTTTGTTAGTTTCTAACTATGTTAGTATGTTAGTAAAGCCTACCCCCACACTTATCTCATGCATTATCCTCAATGTATGAATGAATGCATGTATGCATGAAAAAGAAGAAGGGAAGGCAGAAGTTACCTCAAGGTGGTGGTTCCGGTGGTGGTCTAATTGGTCCACGAAAGGCGGCCCAATCAAGATAATGTGGTAGTTCACGGGACCTACCTTTATTGACCTCTTTTTTATTTACATATTTACAGTCCCCAGAATGAATAGGATCATGGAAGATCCTCTCGTGAAACTTACTCCCTTTACATGGCCAGTCCTGAAAAATCATCACAGAGGCATGGTCTATACCTATGTCCAACAAAAGAATGTGACTTGGTAGAATGGTTGACTTGGACTCAAGAATGATAGGTTCAGGAACGAATACCGACTCAGGAAGGAAACTTAAATCAAGTAAGGGTTCAGGAGTCGAGCTTGGTTCAAGGAGTGTGTCCAAGTCAAGAAGTTGAAACTCAAGTCCACAATCATCTTCCCACAATGGAATGTGACTCAATATTGGTGATTCAAGTTCAGGAATGATAGGTGTGGGAATCAAAACTGACTCTAAAATATTACCTAAGTCGGGTAATAAAACAGGAGTCAATAATGATTCGGGAATTTGAACTTGATCATAGATTTGAGAATCTAGGTCACATATTTCATTAGGTTCAATCTCATAAAAATGAGAACTTGCCAATTTGTCAATGGGACTTTCAAAAGTATGAAATTGGTCAAGTTTAATATGATGATCATCAAAAATGGGTGATTCAATTTCATGATCTATGGGTACAGGAATAAATGTCGGCTCAGAAAATTGGTCCAAATTGGGTAAGGATACCGGAGTCAACATAGATTCGAAAATGAAAACTGAATCGCAAAGTTGGGGATCGGGTTCACATTCACAATCTAATTCAACCTCATTGAAATTAAAACTAGCCAATTTGTCCAAGGATTGGGGTTGAGCAAGTTCATATTGATGTGATGAAATTGAATTTTGATCAAGGTCTTCTAGACAGAATGATTCTTGGTTCCTATCAACTTGCTCAAGAATGTTGGAAAGTCTAGAAATTTGATCATTTATTATATCTTGCAACCGATCCACTTTTTCTTCTAACCCATCGAATAGATCAATGGTGGACTGAAACCTTGGTGATGTGGGAAGAGACGTATATGAAGATAATGGTTGAACAGGTGGTTGACCATATGGCTCAGGGGTATTGAATCCCCATTGACTCTGTGAAGAGTAGTGATGATTATTCCAATCTTGTTCATAGTATTGGGACTGGGGCATGTAATGATTCGGATAAGACCAATCTGGCACAATAGGTTGGTCAAAGTTATGATATGCCGGGTTGGTAATATCCGAATAAGAGGTTGGTGTGTAATATGGATTCTCATTAAAGTTGAAAAATTGTTGTTATAGGCCATATCACACAAACACAAACAAAGAAAAAGAAAACAAACAAATAAGCAAACAAAAAAGAAAAAAAATTCTAACCTAAGTTAGGGTAGACCTATGACCTAGACGACTCCTAACTGGTTAGACTGTCCACGGGAGGTAAGGTGCAGACTTTGATCACAAGTTAATCAGCCAGGTCAGGGCAAGAGTGGTGGGAGGTTTTCCGTCAAAGACGTTCCTTAATTAAATAACCACCAATCTTCGGGCTTTCGGCCCTCAATCCCCTTCCTAGACACTGATTTGGCAGGAGTCAACTTCCAGCACTGTTCCCCCTTAGGATAATCTCCTAGTTGAGTCCGAGATGTCCCTAGGGCCAACGTCTACTAATTTTAAGTTAGGCTTGGGTTAGTGAGTGCTTGAGATATGATTTTTGGGCTAAGGAAGGGTGATAAAATCCCCACCTTATCTTGTTAATGGGTTATGCCCTTAGAATAAATTTGTGCAAGTGTACAAAATATGTAAATAAGATTCACTCAAAGCATAAACCAAGAGATGAATCCTATTCTACATGCAATGCGAACGTACCTTGCTCCAGCACTCTTCAACAGTAAAATAAAGGAATTGAAAAGACACGTGCCTAATATGCAAACGTCTAATTAATTTTTTATCTTTATCAACAAATATTTTACTGTTGGTTAATTAGCAGTGTACAGGTTTATCACAGAACAAATTGGAACAGAGCAGAAAATAAATCTTGCAATTTTTAGCAACCTGCAGAAATTGCAGTTAGTAGTTCACTACTAAGGCCGCGTTTCCGCGGCTATTGCCGCGGATCCGCGGCACTATAGTAGGCTCTGATGCTCTGCCTTCGAGGGCAGAGGCACAGAGTTGCTATATGTCCACTTCTGCTGTTATTTTTCCTGTTCTCCAAACCTGTAAACAGAAAGAATAAAAGAATTAGTTAATTTTTTTATTTAGAGAAAAACTTACCGTCCCTCCCCGGCAACGGCGCCAATGTTTTGATTGAGATTTACCTGCACACAAAATATAGAAGTTTAGATTTAGAACAAGATGTGTAAGGTGCTCAATACTATCCGCTGTAGCATAGGCTATGCAGGTCGTGATCCTCAGGGAGGGACTAGCGATGGAAGCTTAGTCAATAAGTTATCTCTAAAGTTTTTATTAATTTAAAGTTAAGTTAGAAAGAAAGAAGAATGAGAATTAAAAGTGATATTTACAATGAAAGTGAGGAAAAGAAATTGGGAATATGGTGGTGTGATCTAAACTAAAGAAAGAAAAGAAAGAAAATTAAACACATACATACCAACCTCTTCAGTCCTGCTTACCTTTGATCCTTTTGCGACGACTTACTTTGCTTTGGAAGGCGTTCAAGTATGGCGTATAGGATCTTCCACCTTCGCGATCTACACTACGAAAATAAAAGACTGGCAAGCGACGGCTTGTTCATCTCCATAGGCCATCAAGGGCTCTACTTGGGCTAGGTAGTCTCGAAGCGATCGGATCTCACGAGTTGCAAGTCATCAGAGAGAGAAACAATGAAACAGGAATAGAAGAATAGAACAAGGATAGAAGAACATAAATAAACAAGAATAAAAGAACACAAGAATAAACAAGAATAAAAGAACACAAACAAACCTCAAGTGGATTTCATTAACAATGGAAGAAAAGTAGGCTTACACCGCTGTCACCTCAGTACAAGCATGGACTCCTTCCTCCATGAAAGCTTCCTCCACTCTCAGTTACAAAATTTACAAAAGAAAAACGAAAATAATCTAACCTAAACTACAAGTTAGCCTAAGAAACCCTGGAATTTGCTCTGTATTTTTGCTGTACGCTTTTTCTGTTGCGTCTGCAGGGGTATTTATAGATGCAGAAGGAGGTAGAGTCCAAATACAACTCTCCCACGAAAGCTGATCCCCAGACTCGTCCAGATTGCCGCGTAAACGCGGCTTGGGCCGCGTTTTCGCGGCCTGGTGGTGGCGGCTGGCCACGCGCTTTGGCGCGTGGCCTCCCCTGGTCCGTCCCTCTGGGCGTTTCCTTCTGGAAGTTTGATCCTGCCTCTTTATCTTTGGATTTGGATATAACTTGGGAAGCAAGTTACTAGATCCCAAATCTTTTATCCACGAATTTCCTTATCTTTGCACTCTCTTCTTTGGCTTTTATCCTCATCCTGCAAGTGTTTAGGGTTGAATAGAAGTCTATCCTTCCCTCTTCTTTGTATTTGCAACTTTTGCCCTTAGTATTTGCAATTTTGGCAATTAATATTTGCAACTTTTACATTGGGCTTGAATATGGGCTTTTGGGCTTCTTTTTAAGCTTTATTTCTTTATTTTTATTTCTCAAGGCCTGCACACAATAAATAATAAAATATGAGTAAATGTGCAGAATTATATGAATAAATATGAAAATGTGATGGTAAATGTATGTATAAAAATGCACTTTTCACTACCAATCAGCAGCTCGATATAGTTCATGCTCAATAAGAATTTATCTGCATCCTTAAACAGATTCTTTCGCGATAGATTGAGGAAAGAAAGGAGAAGCCAAAGACCAAGACTTTTTTCAAGAGGTCTAAAGGCAAAAAGAAGGGAGGAGAAAGCTCATCTTCTGCACATACTAAGGAGAAGGAGGAGCATTCCAACTCTGAGTTGTCCAAGCCTCCATCTGATGAAGAAGATAATTCAGGGAACGGAAGTACTCATTCCAAAAGGATAAGCAAATTAGAGTAGCATCTAGAGGCCCTCGCCAATCAGAAAGACCTCCAAGAAGCAGGAGTGGTCCGACTATATCCAACTGAGTGAGATCTTATTCCATACCCTCCTAAATTCAAAGCTTCAACCCTGCAGGCCTTTGACGCAAAGGAATCATCGAATCAGCACATATACTACTTCAAGTCTCAGACAAGAAATGTACTATCAAATGATACCATCCTGGCACGTTTTTTCATCGACACCCTGTAGACTGTGCAAAAATCATTGAAAATAAGTCATCAAATAACAGAATTCATTAATCAAAAGCACTCGTGCAAAGCCAAGATGTAGAGCTCGAAGCCCGCGTCTCAACACCAATGCAATGCCAAGACGCAGATCTCAAAGCCCGCGTCTCAGTACCACTTCAGTGCTCAGGCATACAGTTTGAAGTCCGCGTCTTAAATGCGAAGCACGAGGCACATGTCTAATACCATGTTATTAACAAAGAAGCACAAAGTTAGACTCGCGTTTCAACACCACCATGATGCCTAAAACGAGGAGCTCAAGACCCGCGTCCAGCGTTACCACAAAGGCTAAACGCAGAGCTCAAGCCCGCATTTCAACAACAGAGGAGCCCTGCGTCTCAGTTATAACTACCATCATTACTGGGTCAAGTACTGCCCACGCAATGAAAGAAGTTAACCCCCATCATAGAGGATTTTTAGGGGATAGTTTTACCCCTGAAACTCCTGTAAGTGCTTAGTTTGCCATTAAAAAGGGGTCAATTTTCAGTTGAGGAAGATTTATAAAGAGTTCAACTCTTCTACCAACTTACTGAGTTCAAGTTATTGCCTAAGTCTCTTTGAGATTTGATTAGATAAGAGTTGTGCTACTCTATCTGTGATCTAAGATGGAGAGTTCCATAAGAGCTTGACATTCACCTAGTCAAGAGAAAAAAAAGCCACTTTTCATTGCCGCACAAAGAACCCAACCTTAAACAAAAGAGAAGATCTGAGCTTGAGTATCTTCTCTATCTTGCAGTTGAAATTTTATGTTATTGTAAATTTTCATTGAATCAAGGAAACTTTGCAATACACTCCTATTCTCTCCGTACAAGAGATGGTGACTCCGCTGGGAACTGCTTTCTCCACTGATAAGCAAGTTGTGTCGCAAGGTGACATCAGTTTCATAGGAAAAATGGTTGAGTCACTCGTCGTGAAATTCGACCAGGCAAAATACGAAGAGTTCCTCTCTCTTGGCTCTGAGAGCCCCATGGTGGAACGACAGTACCGCAGAGTCTACTTGGAGATCTACACTCAAGTCTCTTCAGAGACTTTTTCAAATATGGCCTGCGCAAACAGGGCCATTTCTGGCCGTGCCTACGTCAACATCTCCCATGAGACCCCGTGAGGCCAACGCCATTGAAGACCAATCTTGCCACGCCCCTCCTATAAACATTCCTTAGCTTTAGGTTTTCAGGGGTTCCCAATAACCCGTAAAGCGTAACTGAAATGTTGAACGTCAAAAAAGGCATCACGCACGTCGACTAACAGATGGAAAAAGCAGGAAAAATCATTTGTCCAGCAGATACAGGAAGCGAGACTGAGGCCTGCATACCTTCTAAACTGTATCAGACGCGCGAAATCTGTGTCTGGATGCCAAAGCGCAAAGCTTAAGAGGCTCACATTTCTGAGGCTTCATCTCTCAGGCGCGACATTCAGCAACGCGAGGTCCGCATCTCTTCTCAGAGACACGAGACCTGCGTCTCTACAACAGAACGCGGGACTTGTAAAGTCTGAGTTTCTCAGATGTCGCTAGATAAACGCGACAATCAACAACGCGAGGTCCGCGTCTCTTCTCATCAGAGGCACAAGACTCCTATCTCAAAGCCAAAATGCGAGAGCCGCATCTATTTTACTGAACGTGAACTCCGCGTTTTTGAGTTGCGTTACTGAAATTTGCAAGATTAATATTCACTCTCCAACGGCTAAACTCAGAAGGAAGCTGAAAAGTCCTTGTTCTCAAAGATATGAGGCAGGTCTCTTCGATCCCCCTCCAATGGATCTAAGGAACTACTTGACCAAGAAGAGGAGTGTTCATCAAATACTCCACAATACTGCTGTGAACAGCTCATCAATCCTCGTGGCTCTCACTCGATCTACCTTGTAATGAGAATTAGAAAATTTTAATACAATACATGACACAAACGTATTAAATACAAGATTCACCAAAAAATTACTTACTATCAATATAATTCATCACATATCTCGCCTACTCTTCTTGAACTTCCTCCAATTCCTGATTTGTATATGCAGTTTTATTTTCATCGAACTGCAAATATATTCAGTTTTTATTTGTGTTAACTATAATGCTAACAGAAAACATAAATTTGATTTAGTTCAAAGGATTATATCTTTTTTAGAATAGGATTAATTTATAATTTAATGATCTGACACATAAATTGTATAATATAGTATCTACGCACAATAGAATCGAGTTGATGTGGACACTTCAAGAATTAAAATATATGTATTAAGTAAAAGTTAAAACTTAATGTTTTATCATCAATTTCAGAAAAAATTACCTGAACCCTTTTCTATGAAACAGTTTACCCATCGGCTTGGATTGAACATGGTGAGTACCCTTTCATAAATTTTGGAAATTAAACAAGATTATTAAAAACTCTTTTATAATACATATGATGAAATTTAGAAGTATATGATGCATTAATGAATATATACAAGACTAAACATCACTAATCAATTATATTCTTAATCAGTTTTCATATATCATTTGCCAACGAGTCCAACCAATAAAAAATAAAAGGGTTGGGGTCAATCACCGCAGCGTCCAATGGGCACTACAAGATAAATTCATATATGAAAAATTTAAATAAATAATAATTAAATTTTATTATAAAAAATCAGCGTCCAATGCCGTGCCTATGCCCTGTTGGGCTACGAACCTCTCAAGGTCATTACGTTTGAGGTATATGGTAACCTCAGTTCCAAATACCTCTGTATCCAAGGGTACTGTAATCATGCATTTCATCTTCCATGTCCCGTGCATACGTAGCCACTGCCTCTACTTTGCTCTCTGGACTAACTGGCTAGTTGGCCGACTCTGTAAATATGTTCAAACTCCTTGGAGTCACAGTCTGTGCCACCTCCTTCCTTTTAGTCTTTGCTTCTCACGATACAATGCCAATAATCAAATTACATGTTTAATTTAAAATTTAGACTTGTACTTTAATTATGATAGACATACTCGTGCATCTAACGTGATAAGTTTCTTTGGCCATGACATGAAACTTCTAATAGAATCATGGACAATTGGTCACCTTATCACATGGAATTGGTAGAAGAGCATCTATATTTAATGGATCCACGATACTCACTTTTACGTTATCAAATCCAATTTGTCTGGTGTGAAGGAATTGATCATCACCAATGTTGAAAGCTCTTCCATGCACCACAACACGATTTCAGGTTTGATGGCCAAATTAACCAGAAGAAAAATACCTTATGACAACAAAATAATAAGAATGACAAATAAGCACGTATATGTGTGTAGGTGTATATATGTGTAGGTGTATATGTGTGTATAGGTATATGTGTGTACAAATATTAGACAAGATTACCTCTGGAATCGCGGATAAATCTTTTAAAATTGAACTACTTCCGTTGTCTCTATGTAGTGTATGATGTGGCGGAGGATTGCTTGGCTGATTAGTATTCCTTTTGAAATCTCGCTTCATTTTTTCCATTTCAAACTTGAAGGAAGATCTGAAATCATCTCCTCGCCTCTCCCATTCATCTTCTTGTCTCTTCTATTCTTCTTCATGAATCTGCCTTTCTTCTTGAAGTTTGTCATCCACCAATCTAGCAACCTCATCATTGTATGCCTTGGCGGTGTCGACGACAAGTATGAAAGTAATTGGACAAGACTGCCACTTGTCTGGCGCTTCTAACACGACCGGGGTGCCTGGGCTTAACCAATGTCATGGATAGAATATCATTCATCCCAGATGGATGAATGTCTCTGATTCAGGCCAAACCTGCACACAAAATACGAGATATAGAACTTAAGAAAGAATATGTGCAAGTGCTCAATTCTTCCGCTATAGCAAGTGGCTATGCGGGTCGTGATCCACAAGGAGGGTTTGCGATGGAAGCTTTACGGTTCTTTATTGAAATCGTTAAGAATAAAAGCGAAGGTTCTTCTCTGTTGTTAAGTTAAGAAAAAGTGAAAGAATTATGTTATGTTAGAAAAGAATGAAAGATGAAGAAGGTGAAAAATCAGAGAACAATAAAAGCGACTATGTACAATGAAGTGGAGAAGAAAGAGTTGGAGGAGATGGTTGGTGATCTATACTAAAGAAGTAAAAGAAAAGAAAGAAAGAAAAGTGTAGAAATACTTACCTAGGTTGAGTGATGACTACCTGGAAACCGTTGCATATTCTACCTTTGCTTCGGAGGCGTTCAGCGCATAGATCATAAGCTCGAGCTCAGTCCCCGTGCACATTATATCGTCAAGCCTAGCAAGAACGAAGTGATGCGGATCTTGGAAGAGGAGAACGTCTTCATGAACTATCGCTGGCTCTCACGTAGCTTAGTTATACTTGCTTTGGAATTCACTTGTACACTCAACAACAACAACAAGGGTAAAGTAGAAGAGGAAGACGAAACAAAAGAAAATACAAACATAAAAAGAACTTTTACCTTTATTAATTGCAGAGACAATGGAAGAAAGGAGGAGGGTACATCGTCGGTGTCACTCTCAACTTCAGCCTCTCTCTCTTACTTACATGAATCTTCTTCTACCCTAAGTTACATACAAATTACATAACAAGAAAAGAAAAACCTAAACTACAAAGAATTAAAACTAGGCTAAATCCTAATCTGCATTGGCCTCCAATTTTCAGCGCAAGTACAGGCCTTTTATAGGCAAAACCCTAACCACCAAGATCCCGGGGAGGTCGGGGGAGCAAACGCTCCCCCTAACTCCCCAACAAAGCCGCGAAAACGCGGACCAAGCCGCGTTTCCGCGGCCAGGGTGTGGCCAGGTGGCCACACCCTGTTGGTGGGTCTCCCCGGTTTCTCCCTCTGACTTTATCTGGAGATGGTTTTGCAGTTTGGCTCCGAGATTTTGAAGAAAATGGCCTTGGATTCTTGGCTTTAACCGATCGATCCTGAGAGGATTCTTCTCAACCGGTTTCAACCTCTTGATTTTGCCCTAATTTTGTGTGTGCGAATTAATTCTGATTTAATTCAGAATTCTGGTGGGCTTTTGGGCTCATTTCTCTTCATCTCCTTAAGGATTGGGCCTGCAAATAAATTAGACAAATAATTAGGACAATGCAGGCTTTTCTTCTAAAATAAGTATGAAAATATAACATTAAATATGCAACATTAGCAACCAATCACACCCCCATACCTATCTTTTGCTCGTCCTCGAGCAAAACAACTAAATTATACTAAGAATTATTAGACCACTTTCGCAGGTCACGCGATTGCACTGAGCATGTGCAACAAGCCGTTAAACCTCTAGGTTCCCCCTAGAGGACGAGTTTTGTCTCGTGAGGGTTTTCAGCGGATTACACCCACAAAATCCATAAAGAAAGAGAAATAAAGAGTTAGTATTTTCGAAAAGCATTTTGAAAGAGAAAAATATTTGAAATATGATTGTAAGATCTAAGCAATCTATAAGTTATAGGAAAGCCGAATTTTTCATTCCTAAACTTAGTCTCTATTCAAAAATTTGTTATCAATCAAAGTAAGGAGTCAAATTGTGCTTCTCATCTAGTCTATTACTTTACCCTAAGTCATATGCACTTGTGAATGTGAAAATTTTGACTAAGGGTTCATTAACTCTAACTCTTATGCCTTATTTATTTTTATATATATACCTTTTTTTGTGGTATTATTCCTTAGTTTTATTAGGCTTTCTAATCTGCCCATGTAACGAGCCTTTAATCGATGACTCCCAAACCAAACAGTCTTAGGGCACCAGGTGAGAAAACACCCCCAAGGACTTAAGGACTCGAGCAAACAAGGCCACAAAACTAAGGATTTTATTATATGAACCTCTTTTAGGCGTGAATACTTATGCTTTATTAGGCACAAATACCCAGCTTAATCAGAGGATTTTTCTTTTCAAACTTATCTAATCATCTTTCGCATAAATACTAAGGCTTGCTTAGGCCAAAGCACCTAGCTAATCAATAATTAGACTTGTTTTTTTTTTCAAACTCATCTAATTATCTTTTGCATAAATACTAAGGCTTTCTTAGGCCAAAGCACCTAGCTAATCAATAATTAGATTTGTTTATATATATATATTTTTTATAAGGCATAAGAATCTTTGTTTTTGAACCCTAAGTGTGTAAGTGTATGAAGTGTGCATATTTCATAAAGGTAAAGATCAAGACTAAATTACTTTGACAAATTATCTTCCTAAATCTATAAATCAAACAAATAATCTTATTTTGACCAAGTATAAGAAATCCTAATTTGGATTTTCCTATTCCTTAAAATTAACTTAATTTCTTACAAAAATAAGTCAAAATATTGTTTCTATTTTTCAAAAAGTTTTTAAAAATAAAGAAAAATGTTAATTTTTTTTTTGTTTTAAAAAAAGAAAAGTTATGTTAGACCCTCCCCCACACCTATCTCATGCATTGTCCTCAATGTATGAATTAATGCATAGATGCATGAAAAAGAAGAAAGGGAAGGAAAATGGTTACCTTAAGGTGGTGGTTCCGGTGGTGGTCTGATTGGTCCACGGAACATGGCCCAACCAACTTTTCTTGGGTCTCGGAGGAACCCACCAGAAATATCTTTAATATAACCCATTAAAAAGATAAATCCATGAAGGATCTTTATGAAATATTTAACCCCATCTAATTTCCATATTCCATAATTGATTTCGGAGTCAAATTTGTCAACCACCTCGTCCCAGAATGGAGTATGAAATGATAGAACGGTTGACTTAGGCTCAGGAAGGACAGGAACTAATACCGACTCAGGAAGGTGACTTAAGTCAAGTAAAGGTTCAGGAGTCGAAATTGGTTCAAGAAGCGGGTCCAAGTCAAGAAGTTGAAACTCAAGTCCACATGTATTTTCTAACAATGGGATGTGACCTAATTTGGGTGATTACAGTTCAGGAATGATAGGTGGAGGAATCAAAACTGACTCTAAAATATTACTCAAGTTTGGTAACACAACAGAGTCAATATTGATTCAGAAAGTTGAACTGGATCACAGATTTGGGAATCTAGGTCACATATCTCATTGAGTTCAATATCAAAAAATTGAGAACTTGCCAATTTGTCAATAGGATCTTCAAAAGTGTATAATTGGTCAAGTTCAACATGATCCTCAAAGATAGGTGATTCAATTTCTTTATGAATTGGTACAGGATCCAATGTTGACTCCGGGAAAAGATTGAAGTCAGGTGAAGATACCGGAGTCATAATCGAATCAGGAAATAGAATTGAATCACTAAGTTGGGGTTCAGGATCATAATCATTTTCAAGTTCTATTTCAGGAAAAGGAAAATTAGCCAAACTATCAATATCATTTGGAGTTTGGGTAAGTTCACATGGTTGTTCTGAAATGGAATCTTGATTTTCAAAACAACCTGACTCTTCGGCTCCAACAGAATTGGTAGTGACATCAGAACTGGTCCAACGGTGAGAACGTAGAGATTCGACCATCATATCTATGTCACTATTACGAGCGTTTTGAGCCTGAGTCATGGCTTCAAGCATCTTTTCATAGTTGATAGGTTCATTGTTTTGATGAAAAGATGAAGAATTGTCTTGGAATTTGATGAAAAGATGAAGAATTGTCTTGGAAGTGGTAGTGAAATTGTGAGTCCATCAGATTTTGGGATTTGTGTTTGGACTCACGCATACTCATTTCCATAATTGATGGTTTCCTATTTTGGACGGGTGGAACTGAGTATGAATCTTGAACATAATGTGGACTGGGTGGAGAAGGAGAGCAAGGTGGTTGGAAATTATGCTCGGGGGAGGTGAATCCCCACTGACTCGGTGAAGAGTTGAAATCATTATGGAAATTATAGTTATTAGATGGGGGTATGGGTCATATTGATTCGGATAAGACCAATCCGGCACACTAGGTTGGTCAAAGTTATGATATGCCGGGTTGGTAATATCCGAAAATGAAGTCGGTGTGTAATATGGATTATTATTGTAGTTGAAAAAATTATTATTATAGTCCATATCACACAATAGAATACAAACAAAGAAAAACAAACAAATAAACAAACAAAAAAAAAAAATTCTAGCCTAAGTTAGGGTAGACTTAGGACCTAGACGACTCCTAACTGGTTAGACTGTCCACGGGAGGTCTAATGTAGACTTTAACCACAAGCTAATCAGCCAGGTCAGGGCAAGGTTAGTGGGAGGTTTTCCGTCAAAGACGTTCCTTAATTAAATAACCACCAACCTTCGGGCTTTCGGCCCTCAATCCATTTCCTAGACACTGATTTTGCAGGAGTTAGATTCTAACATTTTTCCCCCTAGGATAATCTCCTAATTGTGTCCGAGATGTCCCTAGGGCCAACGTCTACTCAATTTTAGTTAGGCTTGGGTTTGTGAGTGCTTGGAATGTGATTTTTGGGCTAAGGAAGGGTGATCAAATCCCCACCTTATCTTATTATTGGGTGGTGCCCTTAAGATCAGTTTTTGTGCAAGTGTACATGATGAATAAGATGCACTCAAAGCGATATAAATCAACCAAGAGATAGTCCTATTCTAGATGCAATGTAAACATACCTTGCTCCAGCACTCTTCAACAGTAAAAGTAAATGAATTGAAAAGACACGTGCCTAAAATGCAAACGTCTAATCAATTTTTAACTTTTGCAACAAACTTTTTACTATTGATTATTAGCAGGTTTTTGTGATGGCATATAAGAAATAAATAATTGCAGCAAACTAGAATTTGCAAAGCTAGCAGCCCTGCAAAAACCTGTTAGTAGTCAGCTCTTTATTGCCGCGGATCCGCGGCTTTTGCCGTGGAAACGCGGCAATTCAGAGGGCAATAGGTCTCTGCTTTCTAGAGCAGAGGCCCAATACCACTTGTATGTCACTGCAAACTTATTTTCCTGCTTTACTTGCCCTGTAACCTGCAATAGAGAAGAAAATTCGTTTAGTTCTAAAAAAAAATTTCAAGAAAAATTCAGGTTTCAATAAAAACCGTTTTACCCTCCCCGGCAACGGCACCAAAATTTGATTGAGGCCAAACCTGCACACAAAATACGAGATTATAGAACTTAAGAAAGAATATGTGCAAGTGCTCAATTCTTCCGCTATAGCAAGTGGATATGCGGGTCGTGATCCACAAAGAGGGTTTGCAATGGAAGCTTTACGGTTCTTTATTGAAATCGTTAAGAATAAAAGCGAAGGTTCTTCTCTGTTTTTAAGTTAAGAAAAAGTGAAAGAATTATGTTATGTTAGAAGAGAATGAAAGATGAAGAAGGTGGAAAATCAGAGAACAATAAAAGCGACTATGTACAATGAAGTGGAGAAGAAAGAGTTGGAGGAGATGGTTGGTGATCTATACTAAAGAAGTAAAAGAAAAGAAAGAAAGAAAAGTGTAGAAATACTTACCAAGGTTGAGTGATGACTTACCTGGAAACCGTTGCATGTTCTACCTTTGCTTCGGAGGCGTTCAACGCATAGATCATAAGCTCGAGCTCAGTCCCCGTGCACATTATATCGTCAAGCCTAGCAAGAACGAAGTGATGCGGATCTTGGAAGAGGAGAACGTCTTCATGAACTATCGCTGGCTCTCACGTAACTTAGTTATACTTGCTTTGGAATTCACTTGTACACTCAACAACAACAACCAAGGTAAAGTAGAAGAGGAAGACGAAACAAAAGAAAATACAAACATAAAAAGAACTTTTACCTTTATTAATTGCAGAGATAATGGAAGAAAGGAGGAGGGTACATCGTCGGTGTCACTCTCAACTTCAGCCTCTCTCTCTTACTTACATGAATCTTCTTCTACCCTAAGTTACATACAAATTACATAACAAGAAAAGAAAAACTTAAACTACAAAGAATTAAAACTAGGTTAAATCCTAATCTGCATTGGCCTCCAATTTTCAGCGAAGTACAGGCCTTTTATAGGCAAAACCCTAACCACCAAGATCCCGGGGAGGTCGGGGGAGCAAACGCTCCCCCTAACTCCCTAACAAAGCCGCGAAAACGCGGCCCAAGCCGCGTTTTCGCGGCCAGGGTGTGGCCAGGTGGCCACACCCTGTTGGTGGGTCTCCCCGGTTTCTCCCTCTGACTTTATCTGGAGTTTGTTTTGCAGTTTGGCTCCGAGATTTTGAAGAAAATGGCCTTGGATTCTTGGCTTTAACCGATCGATCCTGAGAGGATTCTTCTCAACCGGTTTTAACCTCTTGATTTTGCCCTGATTTTGTGTGTGCGAATTAATTCTGATTTAATTCAGAATTCTGGTGGGCTTTTGGGCTCATTTCTCTTCATCTCCTTAAGGATTGGCCTGCAAATAAATTAGACAAATAATTAGGACAATGCAGGCTTTTATTCTAAAATAAGTATGGAAATGTAACATTAAATATGCAATATTAGCAACCAATCAGTCTCACTTAGACGCTGACTGAGAAAGGCGGTCCTAGAAAAAAATTAATAATCAACACTTGTACAAGTTTCAAACAAGAAGAAATGTTATGATAATTTTATTGTAAACAATTATAATTTTATTTGCAATAACTTAACTATCACCATTTATGTATGAACCGTCTTTTTTAATCATACGTTTAATCCATAACTCATGCCGAAGAACTGAGGATTCAGATGAATCATTCTCATTTGATCTCTAGGATATATGTTGTACAAAACACCCAGACAAGATATAAGTAATAATCCACTAAAAAATATGTAAACATTAAAAATCATCAACAAACATGCTCTTACCACTTCCTATTCAAACTGGGTTTATTCCTTACAAGATAGTTTGTGGGGATAGATATTCAATTTCTAAATATTTTTATTCTTCTTACTTAAAATCTCTTACAAAAATTTATTAAGTAAGCCTTAATATTTCAATTATTTAATCCAATTATATAATAGTTTTGTAGTTATATTGTATTAACTTGAAAATCTGTAATATTACGTTGAAATACGAACTGATCCCAAATTTCATCATCAATGAAATTATAATCCGAAGGGGGAGTTTTTTGTTTTACCTTTGTTTATAAACTCCCTTGTCAATTTTTTTTAAGCTGACTCCACATTTTTTCCTCGAAAATTAGTAAACAATATCGAATCCCTCATCCAATTCGAATACAGTCTATAGTATATTACAAAAGATATTAATGCACTTAATGAACAATTGATATAGTTTATATAGATAATTAAATTATTCTGAATTTGCTTACGAAAATATCATTCCAAATCTTATTCTTCATCTCTTCAGAAATCTCACGCCATCAATTTTTTTCTAAATTTTCATACAGACATAATGACGAGCCAGACATTCAAGGTAACACATTAATTTTTTTTGAATTTTTATAGGGACATAATGATGAGCCAGACATTCAAGGTAATTCATCAATTTTTTTCTAAATTTACCAATATTATTCTTATTGAACTCCATTTAAATTTTTTTTCCTGATTCTTTGCTAAGATGAGATCACCCATCTTAATTATGCCTCGAGTCCTCTTCTTTGCGGTACTTCCACTGCTCCTTCCGATGCTATCCTCTGGATCCATATGTTTGTTAAAGAACATAAACACAAAAAATTAGAATCTCATCAATAATATATGAAAGTAAGAAATAATAATTTCTATAAGTAATTAGACAAAATATGTAAACTATTGAATAGATAAATATCTCGTATGAAAAAATAAATAGACACATATCTTTATTTTTTCTGTATTTTATGACTTTCTCTATCAATATTTTTTCAAAATGATCTTCTCGTATGTACAACTCGCTGTCCTCGAGATTATCTTTCCAATCATCACCATCAATGTTATCCTCTCTTATTAATTCAAGTGAAAAAGAGGGAATATCATCAATATTATCCCCAGCATCGTTGTATGATTATAATCAGGTGTAATTTTTGACTTCGTCGAGAGAACAATAGACCATTTTTTATCAGCAGGATCTGTGATGTAAAGTACTTATTTTGCATGTGAAACCCATATGAATGTGTACACTTTGTGATCCTCTTTGTTATGATCCACTAGAATAAATAATAACTCATCGACCTTGATGCCAATATTATTCTCCACCCACTTACACCGAAACACAGGAATACGAAATATAGTTTAATCTAATTCTGATATGTCCTCAAACATCCGATAGTATGACATGTTTGTAAATACTAGTTTGTTGTCTTTGGCACTAGAAATATGCATTAATTGAGCTGCGAAGATTACCTCATTATTTTGTACAGTAAAATTGTCAGCATGTGCTTTTGTGTAAAAAAATAACCATTTGTAAGATACCCACGGGAAGACAAGACATCCATGCGAGGCCCATGCGCTAACCATCTCAAATTTTTAGAAATACAATTTGATTTAGTTGTCAATTGAAAAACAACTTGATTTTAGAAGCACTTGATGATGATTTATTGTGATCATCTATTATTCACTTTCCCCTCTTTGATTTTGATAGATTGATGCGCTTTATATAGGTCATGTGCTCACTTATATAAGATTGTACACCAATAATGTTATTCAAAACATATCTATGTGCTTGACACAATAAGTCTTTACTGACAGTAACCATAATTTGTACAATTTTATCAAAGCCATCTGTTGCCTTAGTACAAACCATCTTAGAAAGTCATATAGCTTCAATATTTGATAAGTATTCATTGTAAAATTCAATTGCCTCTTCATATGTGTAATATTCAATAATACAACCTTCAGGTCAATTTTGATTCCTCACATACTTTTTTAATATTTTCCTGTATTGCTCAAATAGATATATCAACCTTAATAAGACATGACCATATAGTCTAATCTCTTTAATCAAAATTATTAATTGCATCATGATATCAAAAATGAAAGTGAAAAATACATCTCAAGCTGATACAATGTAACCACAACATCCTTCTATAATTCTTACAGTTGTTTTGGGTCAATTACCTTGCTACATATTGCATTGAAGAAAAAAAGTTAGATAATGGCATGATAGACATGTTGTGGCAATGTGAAATGTATAGCTATAGGCAATAATTATTGCTGCAATCATGACAATCATGAGATTTCAAGCTAACTAGTTTTAAATCTTTATTAAAATGAGATTTTAAATATTTGACGAGTAACCACTTGGCATCTTAATCCTAGAAAGATACTGACATAAGCCCATCTTCTTCTTTCTAGACAAAGTATGGCATGCTGGTGTTAAATATGTATTTTGTCCCTTCTACTCTGGTGCCAACTGCTTATATATACCCATTTTCAACCAAATTCATTCTAGATTTGATTCCATCCTTAGTCTTAATAGGGTATATTGAGTAATGTGCCAATAATACTATGATAGATATTCTTCTTAATAAGCATGACATCAAGGCAATGTATCACAAACAAAAATTTTCAATATGAGATATCAAAAAATATTGACCTCTTCTTCCACATTCTTTTCAACTGAAATTTTCTTCTCTTTACCATAACTTGCTCTGAGATGGTTCACATGTTGATATACCTCTTCACCGGTCAATACCTTTGGAGCTCTTCCTTCTTCTGTAGATCCATTTAAAGCTTTTCGTAGCTCCGATAACGATAGGACCTGGGCAAGAATCTCCAGGACCAAGAATGCTATCTTTCTGCCATGATTTAATTGGGAGAGAAAATATGTCTTCTTCATGTATAGGACATGCCTTGTGTCCTTTTACAATGTACCCTGACAAATATCATATGCTGAAAAATCGTTGATTGTCCAAAGTAATATTGCTCGGAGCTTGAAATATTCTTGAGGATATGCATCAAATGCTTCAGCACCTTCTTCACACATTATCTTTAAGACTTCAATAAGAAGTACCAAATAAGTAACTATATCATTTTTCAACTATCTGGGACCTGATTTTAGCAATGACAACATTATAAACTTGTGCCTCATGCACAACCAGAGAGAAAGATTATAAATAGTCAAAATAACTGGCCAAGTATTTTGTGTGTTGCTCAAGTTACCGTGCGAGTTCATTCAATCAGACGAAAGACCTAGTCTTAGTTCCTTGCATCACATCTAGAATTGAAAAACTTTGTTCCATTGCGGAGAATCAGCCGGATCCCGAAGCATATTATTAGAAATTTTCTTATTAAGATGTCACATCAAACTCTTCGCATGTTCTATATTCCTAACATGAGTTTGAATCTAAGTATTATCGGAAAATATCATAATACCTTGGCTGAAATTTTATTCTTATTTTTCTTGTACCAATCTATTTCATAAAATGGACATCTCTCCAGACTTTTATAATCTTTTTTGACAAAATACAATCATTAAGGCAAGCATATATCCTCGTAATTCATACCCATAGAGCATAAGACCTTCTTGACATCGTATGTACGATCCTTAAATTCATTATCTTCAGAAAGCATATCTTTCGAGAGATTTAGTAAGGCCGTAAAACGCTTATCGCTCCACCTATTTCCTGCTTTCGAATTGTACAATCTCGATAATGTAGATAATTTAATGAATTTAAAACAACCAATATATAAAGGCTTTTTTTACATCATCTTTCAAGCTCTGGATTAAGTGTAGGTGATCTATAAAATGATCTTTTACATCATGAGTCATGTCTGTTGAAGCCTACCAAGTTGAAGCCTATCATGTTGCAAGATTTTGATGATGGACAAGTATTTCTACCTCATGATGATTGCTCTACCTCAGTTGAAGCCAATTGAAGATTATGAGTGTTTTTGAAAGTTTTTGTGTAACTTTAGATATATATGAAAAGCCTTGATCACTTACACAAAAAATCCTTTCCAAGTCGACTTGACCCTTTGATATAGTCGACTACCCATACTTAGTCGACTTGCCAAAAAGCCCTAGTCGACTAGACCATTCCAAACCAAATTTCCTAACTCTCTGTTTGGACCCTGACATGACTATTAGTCGACTTGACTTATATACCTAGTCGACTAACAGATACCCTAGTCGACTACCCCATTTTCCAAGTCGACTAATCATATCATATACAAAATTTTCCCATCTCTCTGTTTCTGTCTGAAATGAAACTTAGTCGACTACACCATTTCCCAAGTCGACTAACACATTTTATAGTCGACCAACAATACTATTTAGTCGACTATATTCAGTTATCCAGAAACCTGTTTTGCCAACAGACAGATACCTAGTCGACTAATTGCTAAATCTAGTCGACTAATAGTTGAATTTTTGCCTAGTCTAGTCGACTAACTCAGAATCCTAGTCGACTATAGTCAGTTTCTGACTGTTGGACAGTTTCTCTTATCTGATCCTTTGGCAACGTTTTCCAACGTTTAAATTATCTGAATTGGTCCTATAACTACCCTAACTAACCCTAGTCTTCAGCTATAAATAGGAAGTTATTCCAAAGGCCAATTACCAAGTCTTTCTATCAGTTTTCCAAAGAAAAATTCCAGAAAACCTGAAAAACTGATTTCCAACTTCTGTTCTTCACCAAAAGACATTCCATTAGTGAAGTTCTCTGAAGTTCATCTTTCCTATACTGTACCTTGTCCACTACACATTCAGTATCAAGGCTATAGGAAAATCATTGTATTCATTCAAAGAAGATTTTGTACAAGGCGTCTTCTTGGGAGTAGAAGAAAGTTGTACAAGGCGTGTTCTCTTTGGTGTAAAGAGGAGTTGTGCACATTTGGCAAAGGGTGTTTGTCAAGTGGTGTACAAGGCATTGGTTGTGGGTGTACACAAGTCAAGAAAGGAAAATCTCAAGCATTTTGCTTGGGGACTGGATGTAGGTCACAAGAACCGAACCAGGATAACTCTCTTGTCTTTGCGTTTGAATTTTCTGAGTTTATCTTGTGTTTATTTTATTTCCTGCAAGTAAATTGATTTACAGTTTTTAAACACTATTCACCCCCCCTCTAGTGTTGTGTTGCTTGATTATAGATCCTACATTTGGTATCAGAGCAGGTTCAAGGTAACAACCATACAAAGATGGCAACGGAGTTCCCATCATCCCATTCAAAGAAGGGCATTCTACACAACGTCCATCGCTATTTGACGGAACCAACTACAACTATTGGAAGTGTAGAATGAAGATCTACTTGCAATCGCTCAACTACGATCTTTGAAACATTGTAGAAGCATCATACACCAAGCCAACAACCAACTACAACGCTTGGAGTGAAGATCAAAAGAAGAATGCAAATCTTGATGCCAAGGCGATGAACGCTCTATTTTGTGCTTTAACCAAAGAAGAGTTCAACCGTGTGTCTACATCCACTTCTGCACATCAAATATGGCATACTCTTCAGGTAACTCACGAAGGCACAAATAAAGTTAAGGAATCTAAAATATCTGTTCTTGTCCACAGATTTAAGTTATTCAAAATGAAGGAGAATGAAACCATATCTGAAATGGTTACAAGATTCACCGACATCACCAATTCATTAGCATCCCTTGGAAAGGACTACACCCAAGTTGAAAGAGTTCGAAAGATCCTTCGTGCACTCACACCAGAATGAGAGAAGAAGACAACCGCCATTGAAGAGGCGAATGATCTCTCAACTATGACATTAGAAAACCTAATCGGTAATCTAATGGCATATGAAGTGCAGTTAGAAGAAAGAAAGAAGGACGAACAACAACATTCCAAGAAGAAAGTACTTGCATTCCATGCATCCTCCGACATGGACAATTCGGATGAAGATGAAGAAGAAATGGCGATGCTATCCAGAAAGTTCAAAAGGTTCTTAAAACAAGGTAAATTTAAAAAGAATAAAGATACTAATGATAATCCTACTTGTTTTAAGTGTAACAAACCAGGCCACATAAAGAAGGATTGCCCATTGATGAAATCAAAAGGACACTTCAAGAACTTCAACAAGTTCAATAAGAAGAAGAAAGCCTTCCAAGCAACATGGGATGATAGCGACTCATCTTCCTCTGACGAAGAAGAAGCAACAGAAACCGCCAATATCTGCTTCATGGCCCAAGAAGACGAGGTACAAGATTATGATGAGTTATTAGAAGCTTTTAATGAATTGTTTAATAATTTCAAAAATGAAAAGATTAAAAATAAAGTCTTAATAAAGGAAAATGAAAGACTCATTCATGAAAATGCATGTTTTGTTTCTCAAACATCTTCTCTAAGTTCTCAAAATGAAGATTTGAAAAAGTTATTGCATCTTTAAAAAAGGATAATGAAATTTTCTTAAAAGAAAATTCTTTACTTAAAAAGGAAACTATTTCTTTAAATTCTAGAATTTCTATTTTAGATAAAGACATGATTGTTTTCAAAATTAAGTATGAAGATCTTTTGAAAAATGTAACTAAGTTTAATAAAGGAAAAGAGAATTTAAATGTTTTATTATCTTCTCAAAAGATGTCTAACAATCATTATGGTCTTGGTTTTTCAAAAGATAAGATTTATAAACCTACTCATGTTGGTATTGGATTTTCAAAAACTAATTTTGTAAAATCTACACATCTTCATAATAATAATTCTTTTGTGAAAAGAAATATTATTTCAAAAAGAATTAGATGCAAATATATATGGGTTCCTAAGAATCTTAATAATGTTGATAAAAATGTTTATATTGCATCTTATATACATGATGTGTGTAATTCTGAGAATTATGTTTATACTAACAAGTGGAAACCTAATTCCAATTGGATTTGGGTTCCTAAAGGCTAATCTTTTTTGGACCCTATCATGATGGGTACCATTCAAATTTGTTTATCTTATAGGTACCTTTTAAAGAAAAGTGGATACTTGATAGTGGGTGTTCCAAACACATGACCGGACACATTCAACTACTGTCTTCCGTTCAAATCAAAAAGGGAGGTACAGTGATATTTGGAGACAATAACAAAGGAAAGGTTATTGGTACCGGCATAGTTGGTAATATTTCAAACCCCTTATTGAAAATGTTCTTTTGGTAAGTGGTTTAAAACACAATCTATTAAGTATTAGTCAATTATGTGATAAGGGTTATAAAATTGTTTTTGAAAAAGATGCATGTCTTATATATGATACTAACATGAAAGATATTTTATTCAAAGGTTTTCGTAACAATAACATTTATGAATTATCTATATCTTGCATATCATCTAATGATGACTTATGTTTACTTGCTTCTAATAATGATTATTTTTTATGGCATAAAAGATTTGGTCATTTGAATATGAAAACTATTTCTAAGATTTCTAAATTTGATTTAGTTAAAGGTCTTCCAAAAATTGCTTTTAAAAAGGATTATTTTTGTGATTCTTGTCAATTAGGAAAACAAGTTAAATCATCTTTTAAATCAAAGGATTTAGTTTCTACAAATAGACCTTTAGAATTATTGCATTTGGATTTATTTGGACCTACTCGTGTTTCTTCATTAAACAAGAGTAGATATGTTTTTATCATTGTTGATGATTATTCACGTTTTTCATGGGTAATTTTTCTTAAAAATAAAAATGATACTTTTGATGAATTTGCAAGTTTTTGTAAAAGAATTCAAAATCAAAAGTCTCTAAACATAGTCACTATTCGAAGTGATCATGGAGGAGAATTTGAAAATGAATCTTTTTCAAAATTCTGTGATAAGTATGGTATTACACATAATTTTGCATTTCCTAGAGCATCTCCTTATGGTGTTGTAGAGAGAAAGAATAGGACTTTGCAAGAATGTGCTAGAACTATGCTTATGGACAGTAATTTACAAAATATTTTTGGGCTGAGGCTATTGCTACTGCATGTTATGTTTTACATCGTGTGCTTATTCGACCTTTTTTAAACAAAACATCTTATGAATTGTTTTATAACAGGATTCCAAAAGTTTCTTACTTTAAGATTTTTGGATGTAAATGCTTTATCTTAAATACAAAAGATGCTTTAGATAAATTTGATGCTAGATCCAATGAAGGTATTTTTGTTGGATACTCTACTCATAGTAAAGCATATAGAATATTTAATAAGAAAATATTTACTATTGAAGAATCATTACATGTTAAATTTGATGAATCCTTGACTAAGCCTATTTCTAATACTTCTCCACATGATGATGATCATATTATAGATACTCCTATTGATAATATTGTTATATCTTCTTTTGATACTAACATTTATAAGGATGATGAGACTTCTACCGAGTTACCGAAAGTATATGTTGAAGTAAGAAATCATCCACGTGATTTGGTTATTGGAGATATAAATCAAGGCGTTCAGACAAGATCCAAGTTGAACTACATGAAACAAATTGCCTTCATATCACTCATTGAACCAAAGAATATCAAAGAAGCATGTGCGGATGATTTTTGGACCATTGCCATGCAAGAAGAGTTGAATCAATTTGTCAGAAATGATGTTTGGGATCTTGTACAACGTCCTACTGATCATCCAGTCATCGGAACCAGATGGGTCTTTAAGAACAAACTCGATGAATCAGGTGAAGTCATTAAGAACAAAGCAAGGTTAGTAGCACAAGGATACAATCAAGAAGAAGGTATTGATTTTGATGAAACTTATGCACCAGTAGCTAGGCTTGAATCCATTCGTATTTTACTTGCTTTTTCTTATTTTATGAATTTCAAATTATATCAAATGGATGTTAAAAGTGCCTTTTTAATTGGAATTATTAAGGAAACTGTTTATGTTGAACAACCTCCAGGTTTTGAACATGAAAAATTTCCAAATCATGTTTTTAAACTTAAGAAAGCTTTATATGATTTAAAGCAAGCACCCCGTGCTTGGTATGACAGATTAAAAAGTTTTCTTTTAAATTCTAATTTTAAAATGGGAAGAGCAGATACAACTCTTTTTATTAAACATGTTAATAAAGATATCTTAATCATTCAGATATATGTTGATGATATCTTATTTGGTTCTACTAACGATAACCTTTGTCAAGAATTTTCTAAGACCATGCAGAGTGAATTTGAGATGAGCCATATAGGCGAACTTACTTACTTCCTCGGTCTGCAAATAAAGCAAATGAAGGATGGAATCTTCATCTCCCAATGCAAATATGCTAAGGAACTTCTAAAGCGATTTGGCATGAAAAATTCTGGTCATAAGAATACTCCCATGAGTACGACAACTTTTTTGGACAAAGATGAAAATGGTAAGAATGTCGATCAGAAACTCTATCGAGGTATGATTGGCTCTTTACTTTATATTACTTCAAGTAGACCTGATATTATGTTCAGTGTATGCTTATGTGCTAGATATCAGTCAAATCCTAAGGAATCACATATTAAAGCAGTGAAAAGGATTTTTCGATACTTAAATAACACAATCAATTATGGTTTATTTTATCCAAAATCATGCACATTTGATTTATTATCGTATAGTGATGCTGATTTTGCTGGATGTAAATCTGATCGGAAGAGTACTAGTGGTACTTGTCACTTTTTGGGACATTCACTAGTATCATGGTTCAGTAAAAAGCAAAATTCTGTATCATTATCAACAACCGAGGCAGAATATATTGCTGCTAGTGTTGCATGTGCACAAATTATATGGATGAAACACCCTACTTGATTATGGCATGACTATCACAAACTCACCTATTATGTGTGATAATACTAGTGCTATTAATCTATCTAAAAATCCTGTTCATCATTCACGTACCAAACATATTGATATTAGACATCATTTTTTACGTGATCATGCTTTAAAAGGTGACATTTCTTTATCTTTTATATCAACTGATAATCAAATTGCTGATATATTCACAAAACCTCTGAAAGAAGATACTTTTATAAAATTTAGAAGAGATTTGGGTATTTGCAATTTTTCCGATTTTTAAACATTTTTTTAAGATTTTTTCAAAGGCAATTTTTACATAATTTAGTCGACTTACTATTTTTATTAGTCGACTTATCGAAGACTTAGTCGACCTGCATTTACACCCAGTCGACTCCTGTAACCAATAGAGACTTAACTTTCTGATTTTTCAAAAATTAGTCGACTATAGTAAATATCTAGTCGACTAGTCCATTTATTAGTCGACTAATATTACCCTGTAAGTCGACTAAAACTGTGAAAATTTGTTTTCTGTTTTCGGATTTCCACTTCAAAACCCGACCCGTACTTTTAAGTCAAGGATCCAATAACCCTCTCTTTTAATCCTAACCACTGATCTATTTCCAGGATTGATCCTCACCTTTGATTCATTTCCTTACCTTAACAAAACCCTAGGTTTCCCATTTCTTTCTTCTTCCAGCCGAGCCCTAGTCGACCAGCAGCAGCAAAGGAGTAATTTCTGCAGCAGCCTTCAACAGTGATCTCCTTCCAATTCCTCCACTTTCCCTCCAAATCTTGGTATAATCTTTCAAATTTCAGTACTTTCCTTTCTTATCTATTGTTATCTTGCTTCAATTTTAGTTTTCCCCATGTCAAAATCCAAGAAAACTAAGTTTACTCCCTCATCATCAACTTCCCAAGTTGACTTTAAGAAATTTCTTAAAAATCCAGGCCTAGAGGCAGATTACATTAGATTGTCCTCTTTAGACATCATTCCAGGAAGATTTGTCAAGTATGAAGATTTTTCCCAATATGATATCATGTCCTATTTGAGAAATTGTGGACTGTTTAATATGTTTTCTACTGACTTTAAGCAAGCATATTATCCATTCTTAATTTATCTGTTCTATACCAACTTAACCTTTGAAGATAATGAGGACGATGTCCATATTTACTCCTTGGTTAAGGGTATCAACTTAAAACTATCTCCAAAATCAATTGGCCGTATCCTGTCAATTCCCTTTCACGGCCTCTTACTTGATGACATCACTTTGGATGATGAGGAAGTATTAAGCAATATCTTTCTACCTAGCCAAGGATTGCCTATGACCAACACCAAACTGAAACCTATTCCACGTCTCATAGGTCGTATCCTCTCTTACAATATTTGTCCCAAAACTGGTAGTTACAACTACTATTCCAGAGAATTATCCTCATGTGTCTATGCAATTATGGCTGGACTCGAGGTTAATTGGGCCAAAATTATCTTTGATACTATGGTTAAGTATCATTCTTCCTTCCTTCCTTTTGGAGCTTTTCTGACACCTATATTTCGGAAATTTAACGTTGATCTTACTTCCGAAACTAGTGTCGTTAAGATCTTTGAATTGTTTGATCGTGCCGCCATACATCGAATGAAGTTAACTGATATTCCTCCTCCTGAACCACACCAACCCTCTTCACCTCCACCTAGTCCCCCTCAAGGTCCATCTTCCTCTTCACAACCTCCTTTCAATGAACCACCTCCAACTCAACCACCTCAATATGCTGATGCATTCTACAATTCCTTGTCTGCTGAGATTGCATCTATTCAAACCCAACAACAAGTTCTGCACGACTCTCAGTCTCAAGTCCTTGCAAATCAATCTTTGTTGATGAATCGGTTTGAGCACATGCAAATTCAGATGGATTCCTTTGCATCTACTCAATCAGCGATTCTGAGTCTTCTCAAGATACATTTCCCGCCACCTCCTCCTCCCGGATCCGAGCCTTGAAGACTATGGCGTTGGCGTTTCTTTATGTTTTTTTGCTTTTGCAACTATTATGTATTTTCTGTTTTTTTTTACAAAACAACAAAAACTATGTCAGTTTTTATTTGGCACAATGTCTGTTTTCTGCTTTTTGTTAATGACAAAGGGGAGAACTTTGTGTTCTGTGTTAAACTTTGTGTTCTGTGTTATGTAACTTTGTGTTATGTGTTAGTTTTAAATCCTATCTGTGTTCTGTTTCATATACTGTGCTATGTGTACCTGTTACATACATATTCTGAAAATTCTGCATGTATTGCAACTTTGTGACATAGTCAAACAACATTGACATATATGTTATGGATATTGACATATGACCATGCAGGTGCAACTTAACACTTTCTGCAGGGGCAAATATATTTGTTTTAACCTAGTTACTGCAGGGGAGTTTTGTTGCAGGGGGAGCTATCATAAACATAAGTTGTCATCATCAAAAAGGGGGAGAATGTTGAAGCCTACCAAGTTGAAGCCTATAATGTTGCAAGATTTTGATGATGGACAAGTATTTCTACCTCATGATGATTGCTCTACCTCAGTTGAAGCCAATTGAAGATTATGGGTGTTTTTGGAAGTTTTTGTGTAACTTTAGATATATATGAAAAGCCTTGATCACTTACACAAAAAATCCTTTCCAAGTCGACTTGACCCTTTGATATAGTCGACTACCCATACTTAGTCGACTTGCCAAAAAGCCCTAGTCGACTAGACCATTCCAAACCAAATTTCCTAACTCTCTGTTTGGACCCTGACATGACTATTAGTCGACTTGACTTATATGCCTAGTCGACTAACAGATACCCTAGTCGACTACCCCATTTTCCAAGTCGACTAAATCATATACAAAATTTTCCCAACTCTCTGTTTCTGTCTGAAATGAAACTTAGTCGACTACACCATTTCCCAAGTCGACTAACACATTTTATAGTCGACCAACAATACTATTTAGTCGACTATATTCAGTTATCCAGAAACCTGTTTTGCCAACAGACAGATACCTAGTCGACTAATTGCTAAATCTAGTCGACTAATAGTTAAATTTTTGCCTAGTCTAGTCGACTAACTCAGAATCCTAGTCGACTATAGTCAGTTTCTGACTGTTGGACAGTTTCTCTTATCTGATCCTTTTGGCAACGTTTTCCAACGTTTAAATTATCTGAATTGGTCCTATAACTACCCTAACTAACCCTAGTCTTCAGCTATAAATAGGGAAGTTATTCCAAAGGCCAATTACCAAGTCTTTCTATCAGTTTTCCAAAGAAAAATTCCAGAAAACCTAAAAAACTGATTTCCAACTTCTGTTCTTCACCAAAAGACATTCCATTAGTGAAGTTCTCTGAAGTTCATCTTTCCTATACTGTACCTTGTCCACTACACATTCAGTATCAAGGCTATAGGAAAGTCATTGTATTCATTCAAAGAAGATTTTGTACAAGGCGTCTTCTTGGGAGTAGAAGAAAGTTGTACAAGGCGTGTTCTCTTTGGTGTAAAGAGGAGTTGTGCACATTTGGCAAAGGGTGTTTGTCAAGTGGTGTATAAGGCATTGGTTGTGGGTGTACACAAGTCAAGAAAGGAAAATCTCAAGCATTTTGCTTGGGGACTGGATGTAGGTCACAAGGACCGAACCAGGATAACTCTCTTGTCTTTGCGTTTGAATTTTCTGAGTTTATCTTGTGTTTATTTTATTTCCTGCAAGTAAATTGATTTACAGTTTTTAAACACTATTCACCCCCTCTAGTGTTGTGTTGCTTTGATTATAGATCCTACAATGTCTTCTAATTTATCACTTTCGCTGCAATCATTTTTTTCTCTTTCATCACATCTTTAATCATTTGAATTAATCGTTCTGCTTCTTGCACTCTCACATGTCATATCCATCTTGTATAACATTTATCAATTCTATTAAAAATAAATGGTCTTTTAATATTTCGATCATAACATTATCAAGGCATCTACATTTTATGTACAGACACTTAATATGATTAGAATTGTTGGTACACTCAACGATAAATGTAATAAAATTTTCTACACTATTTCAATATTCGGTACTCAACCTATTAGTATCCATCAATTTTTGATCCATGACTACATAGTCTGGATATCAAAAATAAAATATTAAATTAACATTAACATATATCATGTAAAGAATAAATATACTTGTGCATAATTGCCGCACCCACCGATACCACACCATCAACCATGACACACACACCTACCACCACCACCACACACACACACATACACACATCAAGCATAGCACACACACATCAAGCATGGACACACACAAAACCACCACGCATACATACACATCAAGCATGACACACACAACCATCACGCTTACACACACATCAAGCATGGCGCACACACCACAAGCACACACACTCACACACATACATCAAGCATCTGACATGCACACATGCACACACCACCAATACCACACCACCAACACCACCACACACACACACACACACATTAAGTATAGTACACACACACCCCCACCGCACAACCACCACCATACACACATCAAACATGGCACACGCACTCACCACACAGCCCCCACACCACCACCACCACACACATGCAAACATCAAGCATGGCACACACACAGCTCACCAACACCACACCACCACCAACAACCCCCCAACACATATACACACATCAAGCATGGCACAAACACCACACACACACACACACACACACACACACAAAGCATGGTACAAACACAACTACCATCTCTCTCGCTCTCTCTCTCTCTCTCTCACACACACACACACATCAAGCATGGCACACACACAATCACCATCACACACACATCAAGCATGGCTGGTACACACACCCTCCTCCCCACCACCACCACACAGCCTCCGCCCCCCCCCTCCACCACCACCACCACCACACAAAGCATGACACGCTCACCGACTACCACCACAATTATCATACACCCACCTCACACCACCACCACATGCACACACATATCAAGCATGGCACACATACACATACACCCAAACAAAATAAAAAGTACATGAACATTCTAAATCCTAGCTTTTTGGGAGACCATCAAAGATCTTAATTTTATAAGAAAAATCGCACTACTATAGTGTCTTTTTTTGCAACTAACAACATCAATTAACACAAACAAATAAACAAACATATCGATATTTGAAACAAAAATAGCTTAAACTTGGCCATATGAAAAAACTAAAAGAACAATCAAATTCACCAGTGCGTGAATCTTAATGGCGTTGGCAGCACCGGAGGAGGATGAATGGCGATGGCGACCATGGAAGAGGAGGAGGAGTCCGTGAAGGAGGAGCTCAAGGGGAGGGGAGAGGGGAGAGAAAGGAGAGAGGGGGAGAGAGAGAGAGCAAGACTGAGTGAGATAGGGAGAGAAACTTCACGGGCAGGAGAGAGGGGAGCCGGTGGAGGATGGAATCGAGGGGAGGGGAGAGTGGAAAGAGAGAATGAGAGAGAAAGGAGAGAGAGTAAGATAGAGTGAGAAAGGGAGAGAGAGTACGCATCCGGGAGGGAGAGGGGAGCTGGTGGAGGAGGGGATTGAGGGAAGGGGAGAGGGAAGAGAGAGAGTGTGAGAGAGATGAGAGAGTCGGAGATCAAGAGTTAGGGTTAACATGTACAGACCACGGAGCAGTTGAGGGGGAGGGGTGTCTTTCAAAAAATCATCTAATGTCGGTTCTAACATTGAACCGATATTAAATGTTAATATTCAATGTCGGTTCTGTCCAAACCGACGTCAAATATTACAATTTTGGCGTCGGTTTTTTAATGAAACATTTATGAAATAACTTTCCATGTTGGTTCTTAGAAAAACCGACGTGAAATATTTTTTTATTTTTTTAAAATATTGTTTTACTTGTCGTAGTCTATATATTTACAAAAATACCACCGCTTTATTGTTGATATCGATGGATCATCTAACCAACGTGATAGTTGTGACATCAAAACACTTATCCCGTACTAGTGCAAATTAGAGAAAGGTAACAACTCCACCTTTAAGTAAAACTGCGTGTCTGTGAACTGGCTTTCATTGGGAAATCATCTATGATAGAGACCAAATTTTCATGTCGCTGGACAACGACTTTTAGAGCCATTTGGATCAGTCAATTTCATTTATCATTTTCTTTTCTTTTTCTGTTTCTGAGAAAAAAGATGGGGTCTCAGACTCCAAAACCTCAACTGTATTTATTGCTTTAAAAAAAATTTGACAACTCAATCGCATGAAGTGACCTTGCGTTCATTCACATTTCAAACAGACCTCAACTCTCTGCTACTCATTGAGAACAACTTTTATTATCATTCTATAATATTGGAGGGACCAGCACCATGCAATTGCACTATCCAACGTGTCATATATACCATTTTTATCTTGTCTCTTGATCTCCTTAATTTTGCTTGTGGTCAAGATCTCCTTAATTTTTGCTAGAGCTATAACTTAAAACCACAGTAAAAAGGAGGGAGTTAAAAACCAACAAAGAAAAGGGGAAGGGAGGGAGGGGAGGGGAGGTAAAATAGGAAATAAAAATAATTCTTGACTCAAATCCATATGTGAGAAGTTATTTCTACTAATAACATACTTTAGGGTTACTAATGCTCTAATGTCAAAAGTACAGGAGATCTTTCTGTAATTTACCCTCAGTGAAAAAATCCCATGTAAATAGGTAACAATTCAAGAGGAAAATAGTCTCGAAAATAATCCCTTGCAATTGCGTATGATCGCTATCAAGGTATTTCTGAGGGAAATTTCCCAAGGGATGGCACTCGGGAAAATACTATTTTCGAGGGATCGATGAGTAATTCGAGAAAATTTGATTGAAAAAGCTGTGTTTTCTAGTACTTATGGGGTAGATAAGAGGTATGGCTTTGGAAAGCACGTGAAACAATGAGATGAGAAGGAGAAGGCGAGGTGAGGAGAATCTTAGTTTTCTTGTATTCTTGTAATTGTCTTCCTTTCTAAAATCGATTTCATATAGATGCCCTGTGCATATAGGATAAAGTTTGGCAGGTGAATCATGTAAATATTGTATATTTTTTTATTGTTTGTGGATTTCTTCTATTTTGTGTGTTTGGTTTTCTTTTTTCTTTTTTTTTTTTTTTTTGGGGTGGGGGTTGGGGTTTTTTTTTTTTTTTTTTTTTTTTTTTTGTGTGGGGGGGGGGGGGGGGGTGTGAAAGAGAGGAGATTTACAAGGAACTGATTTTTGAAGCTACCTAGCTAGACTGTAATCAGTATGATTCCATCCTTAATTCTCAAAAAAAAAAAAAAAGGACAAGAAAGAAGAAGAAGAATGTGTGATGATGATTTTGCATGATCTGCAAAACAATATTGCGCGCCAAGTACAACAAATCATCAGATAGCTTCGTATTAAGTTATTTCAACGATATTAAGGATTTATATGAATAATGCACTCTACTTGTTGATGAAAGGAAATTTATTTAGTAACATTTCTTACATAAACTCAACTCCATTTTTATTTTTACAAATAGCCTTGGCCCCTTGGATCAATGCTTACTCTTCCTCCCTCTTCATTTAATTACCGCTGAAGATACGGAATAAAACTTTTAGTTTAATTGCCAGCTAAAACTCTTCTCTATCCACTGCAGTACTTTTTGTTGTATACTAGTCTACGGATTAATATACTATAATCCAAAATTTTAAGAGGAGAGCAATTTTTCTTTCTTGCTTGCTTGCTTTATTGCTTGATTTCTTGATATAAAAAAACAAAGAGGTACATGGCCTTTTATAGGCTTCAAAACTTACAAGAATAGAAACCTCCAAATTCAAGAATTACAACTCCTAAATTGATGATGACTCCTAATTTGATGATGACTCCTAATTTAATCATGACTCCTAATTTGATGATGATTGATGACTCATCATCTTCCAAAAAAACAATTTTATTTGATATTCCAACACACCCCCTCAAATCAAAATGTTTTCATATCGAGCATTTCTTTTAGCCTTCTGAAAGGTTCAATAGGCAATGACTTGGTGAAAATATCTGCTACTTGCTCCATCGTATGACAATACTCCAGCTCCACAGTTTTCTGCTTTACATGGTCTCTGAGAAAATGAAACCGTGTATCTATATGTTTGCTCCTCCCATGATGTATTGGGTTCTTTGCAAGTTGGATGGCTGATTTGTTGTCCACAAATATTACAGTGGCTTCTTTTTGTGGATGATCCAATTCCTTTAAAATGTTCTGCAACCAAATAGCTTCACATACAGTAGATGAAGCTGCAACATACTCTGCTTCGCATGAAGATAAGGCCACAACTCCTTGCTTCTTTGAGGTCCATGAAAATGCAGTTGACCCAAGATAAAAGACATAGCCAGTGGTGCTTTTCTTCTCATCTTGGTCACCTCCCCAGTCGCTATCTGAATAGCCTACTAACTCTGCAGTTTCACCATAAGTATAAATAGGCCAAGGTTGAGTGTGCCTTTGATATACCTTAGAATTCTCTTTGCGGCTAGCCAATGAGACTCCTTCGGTGTCTCCATATAGCGACTCACAAGTCCGACTCCGTAGACAATATCAGGCCTTGTGATTGTTAAGTACCTCAGGCTACCGACGAGACTTTTGAAAAGAGTCGAGTCTACAAAATCTCCAATTCCTTCTCTTGATAGCTTCATTCCTGTGGCTATTGGGATGTTTACTGGGTTGCAGTTACTCATCTTGAATTTCTCCAAGATCTCCTTCATGTACTTCTTTGAGATATAAATATCCCATCTTGTTGTTGCTTCACTTCGATACCAAGAAAGTAGGACATCAATCCATTGTCCGTCATCTCAAATTCATTGAACATCGCCACCTTGAATTCAGCAAGCATCTCTGCGCAACTTCCTGTATATAACAAGTCATCAACATAAAGGCAAATTATTAGAAATTCACCTTAATGGTTCCTCTTCATGTAGATGGCATGCTCATAAGGACATTTGGTGAAGCCGTTTTGATGAAGATAACCATCAATTCGGGCATTCCATGCCCGTGGTGCCTGCTTTAAGCCGTACAAGACTTTCTTTAGGTGATATACTTTGTCTTCTTGCCCTTTTACTAGAAAACCTTCTGGTTGTTGTACATACACTTCTTCTTCAATAATACCATTGAGAAATGCTGACTTGACATCTAGATGATATAACTTCCACCTGTGATGAGCTGCAAGTGAAATTAATAATCTCACCGTATCTAATCGAGCAACTGGTGCAAAGACTTCTTCATAGTCGATGCCGTAATTTTGTTTGTAGCCTTTCGCCACAAGCCTCGCCTTGTACCGATCGACCTCACCATCTGCTGTGCGTTTGATCTTGTACACCCATTTGACACCTATCGCCTTGTGATTTTGTGGAAGTGTTGTCAACTCCCTGTGTCGTTCTTCTGGATGGCATGCATCTCCTCCTTCATTGCTGATCGCCAATGATCTTCTTCTTTAGCCTCTTGGAAAGTGAGAGGCTCATGATCGGCATATAAACAAAAGAGATTAGTTTCTCCATCTTCTTCTATCTGCTCATAGATCTCCCTGAGGCTTCTCATTTTGATTGGACCTCGTTGCACGGAGGATTCGCTACTACTACTTTCCCCAGAAGATGGAGAACCTCTTGTAGGAGACGGTGAAGTATGTTGAGGAGATGGTGGTGTAGTTGGTGGTAGATCATCTTGTAGGGGCTCGTCAGGTTCATTCACCATGGTTGCTCTTTGACAGTCTCTTCAGTGCTCCAACTCCATGCTTCAGCTTCATTGAAGATAACATCTCTACTAACCACTAGTTTCTTTGTTAGCGGATTGTAAAGCTTGTATGCCTTCGACTCCTCGCTATATCCGATGAAAATGCATTTTTCACCATGATTGTCAAGCTTCTTCCTTTTGACTTCAGGTACTTGAGCATATGCAACACACCCAAAAGTTCGTAGGTGTGCGACATTAGGTGTATAGCCGCTCCATGCTTCTTGAGGCATCTTGCCTTTCACTTGCTTCGTCGGGCACCGGTTGAGCAAGTAGGTTGAACATGCCACAGCTTCCGCCCAAAACTGTTTTGGCAGTCCCTTTTCTTTAAGCATAGTTCTTGTCATGTCAAGAATAGTGCGGTTCTTTCTTTCTGCGATGCCATTTTGCTGTGGTGTATAGGCAGTAGTAAACTGCCTCTTTATGCCTTGCTCGCTGCAATATTCTTGAAGCATATTTGAGGTGTACTCACCACCTCGATCAGAGCGGAGAGTTTTTAGCTTATAGCCACTCTCTGCTTCAACAAGAGCTTTAAAATTCTTAAAGGTAGTAAAGGTAGCAGATTTTTCTTTAAGAATGTACACCCATAACTTTCTACTGAAATCATCAATGAAAGTAATAAAATATCTATTACCTCCTAAAGAGACGGGATCTAGCGGTCCACAGATGTCAGTATGAACAAGTTGTAATGGTGCCTTCGCTCTCCATGACTTTCCATTGGGAAAAGGAAGTCGTGTTTGCTTGCCAATTATGCAAGCTTCACAAGTATGACTTGGTGGATTGATTATTGGTAAACCTCGTACCATGCCGGCTGTAGATAGTAGCTTCAGGCCGCTGAAATTTAGATGACCGAAGCGAAGATGCCACCTCCATGACTCATTCTCTATGAGTCCTTGAAACACTTCTCAACTTTTGTGTTTAGATGCAAGGAAACATGCGGTTCCTTGTCATCTTAATACAAGTTATAAGACCTCCTTTTGCATTTTTTAACCAAAGGTGGTTGTTCTCCATATATACTTTATATCCTTTTTCGAGTAATTGACCGATACTGAGAATATTACTTTTCATGTTAGGAATATAATAAACATCGGAAATAAACTCGGGTTTACCATTCTTTTGATAGATTTTGATCTTCCCTCTGCCTTCAACGGAGAGTTTTGAAGAATCTCCCAAGCTCACACTTCCATGAACTCCTTCTGCGAGTTCCATGAATAGTTCTTTCTTCCCGCACATGTGATTGCTAGCACCCAAGTCAAGGTACCAAGCATCATTCTGCACACTTGAATCATCATGAGCAAGAAGAAGAGTAGAATTCTTACCCACGTCATTTGTTGCTTCAGCAAGATTGGTAAATCTTCAGTTCTGTGCCAGCAATCTGAGGCATAGTGTCCAAATTTTTGACAGTTGTAGCATTGGACGTTCTTGTTATTTCCACGTCCAGATGTAAATCTTCCCTGATTGCTTCGTCCTCGACCTCTGAAGCTTTGGAACTCCACTTGATTTTGAGTGGTTCGTTGTTGGGGACCACGTCCCCTGCCTCTGCCACGACCACGACCTCTACTATGTGAGCCACGATCATTTAGAGTCAGCTTTGACTCTAATGCTTGTTCCAAGGCTATGAACCAGTCTTCTTTTGCATGCGTTGCTCATGAACTTGGAGAGATCCCAAAAGCTCCTCTATTGAGATCTCCTCCAAATTCTTGGACTCCTCAATAGCTGTCACCACGTGCTCGAACTTTGATGTGAGAGATCGCAGCAATTTCTCCATCACCCGGATGTCCTCCATCTTCTCTCCGTTTCTTCTCATTTTATTCACAATTAGAAGTAATCGTGAATAATAATCGGAGATTTTTTCTTCATCTTTCATTTGAGTGGCTTCAAGATCGCCCCTCAAAGTTTGAAGGCGAATTCGCTTCACCCGCTCGACTCCTTTGTAGATGGTAGCAAGGATTTCCCATGCTTCCTTGCTCGTCGTTGCTTCGGCAACTCTCTCGAAGGTAGACTCGTCCAACCCTTGATAGAGTAGAAAAACGAGCCTTGCTATCCTTCTTTCTTTGCTCTTTAAGAGCCTTCTTTTCTTCGGCGGTGTAGGCGGCTTCTACCTCCGGTGTGGGTTCCTTAAACCCATCAACGATCAGCTCCCACAACTCTTGAGAACCAAATAGAGCTTTCATCTGAATTGACCAACTCTCATAGTTATCTTTCAATAACTTGGGCACTTGTGGATTGATGAGATTGTTGGTGGAGGCCATGAGGAGAAGAAGAAACAAGAATTGAACTGGCTCTGATACCAATTGTTGTATACTAGTCTACGGACTAATATACTATAATCTAAAATTTTAAGAGGAGAGCAATTTTTCTTACTTGCTTGCTTGCTTTATTGCTTGATTTCTTGATACAAAAAACAAAGAGGTACATGGCCTTTATAGGCTTCAAAACTTACAAGAATAGAAACCTCCAAATTCAAGAATTACAACTCCTAAATTGATGATGACTCCTAATTTGATGATGACTCCTAATTTAATCATGACTCCTAATTTGATGATAATTGATGACTCATCATCTTCCAAAAAAACAATTTTATTTGATATTCCAACACTTTTGAGTCATCTTCCCTAAATTTTGGTCCTCTTCAACAAATAAACTTATTACATACATACTAGAAGCGTAACAAGTTCTTATGAAAGATAACCTTATAAGTTCCTCAGCCTTAACTTAAAGGTCCTGGTTCTTGACAGATGTTCATTTCTGTAGTCCCACAAAATTACTTCAAAAAACCCTTCCTTCATCTGAGCAATTCCCCTCATTTGAACCAAGTAGTTCATCAATATTATTCCATTCTGTAGTAAAATCCCAGGATGCAATGAAGCTTGGTATCACATCCTCCATCGATGGTGTGTTTATATCAGACACGGTAGATAAAAGTTCTTCTAACTCGAGCTCTGTAAATATCGTGCTTTCAGGACACGCCGCCACTTCATTGTTAGAGCACGGAGGAGAAGAATCCATGATTGAAGAAGGCAAGCTTGTTCCTACAACTTTGCAGGGTGATTCATGTTATAGATTACATCGAACTTGGGGGGATAATCGTTGTTGTACATCCCTCCTCTTTGCTGCACTGTTTTTGTTGCCGCGCACCCTTGTTCTTTATGATGCACACATCTATAGTAGCTCCTGCATTTTCATTGGAAGCTTTAATCAGTAGGTATATATGTTCATGGCCTGAATTTATGTTGCATTTCTGTCTATATGATAGGAATTATCTTGTTGAGACCAAAGAAATCATTTAAAACCTCATATTGATGCTAGAACCATAATAATTTATAGATTTAGCTCCTAGCAAAACTCAAAGGTTCAGTGAGTAAAAACATATCTAAAGAAAGAAATATGTATGATTTTAGATAGGAATTAATACTCATCTGAAATTGCCTTTTGTATAGTCCAAAGTGATTTTTTTTTTTTTAATTTCTATTTTCCATGGATTATGAATCATTCAACTTGAAAAAATTTAGAATGAGATTGTGATAGAGAGTATATAAGAGACCTCAGAAACTCAGAACTGTTGATCTTCTTCTGCCCGTACTTCGTCCATTGATAGCCATCGTTATGTGGAACTGTCGTCAAAATTCCCCATGAATTCTGTTTCCTCCTGCAGTCCAAAGAGAAGGCAACTACAAATCAAGAACTAGTACCATGTAGAAATCGGAAATATTCTCAAAATTTGCAAGAAACCTTTTTCTATAGCCATCGCATTCATCTGGATCGGCATCTTGGAAATGCGAACACGCTTGAAGCTCGGAGAGGACAATGGTGAAAGACCCGAAAATGTCTTCAAAGAGGCCCCTGACGAGCTCAGGCGAGCAAGCGGCACGATCTGGCGAAGGGAGCACAATCGCGCGGAGCTGGCTCATAAGCTCGTGCACTTGGTTCATCTCTTTGACGATCGTCGAATGCTCGCATGCCGACGATGTTTGGAGGCAAGGGAGCTTCCATTTTCTTCCTTGATCTGATATGGTGATATTCTCAGTTCTCTTGATTCTCAAGCTCACACAGGGAGGTATAATTCCTCGTTTATATAGTAATTAGCCATGTACACACTGATTTTGACATTATCCAACACGTTGTGGGGCGGATGAAGAGACAATGATTAAAGGATAAATTTATTAACCTCTTTTCTCCGATTCATATTTAGCTCATTGTTTCAAAATAAGAAATAAGATTTATTTATTTAAACAGGCAAGGTAAAGATATTAATGTCTAACTCAACCTATTTATTTACATATTCACTTGTTTAAATAAATAAATAATATTCATAATTTAATTTTGTCAACATATATCGTGCATAATATCTTTGCCTATTAATTTTCTTAAATTTCCGCCCAACACACCACCCCCCCCCCCCCCCCCCCCCCCCCCCCCCCCCGCAAAAAAAAAAAAGAAAAAGAAAAAGAAAAAGAAAAAAAAACCACCCAAACCCACTATTATTCTTGATATTGCCAGATTATTCTGTCACTGTAAGAATAGTGATTAAAATGTCATGTTGGAGTTTTTGAACCGCATATGATTCCATGTTAGTACACTATCCGGCATATGCTTAGAAAAAATATCTATAGTGTTCTTTGAATTTTCCTAGATTCCCTGTGTAGTGGTCAAAAATTAACCCTAAACAGGATAATGACTCATGTCCAAATTATCAAGCACTCCCCTGAGAAAAACACAACTCCTAGAGCCCTATTGTCATGCCCCGCAACCATAATACACATAAAAAGGGGTACGTGACGAGAGCGGCGACGTAATTTTAAAACAAATACTTTAAGTCTTAGTACGTTAATTCAAATAATAAGGTTTATCAATTATTCTAGCAAGAAGAAAATAAATACTTAATGTAACTTTTACTACATAATAGAAACAATAGAAAACATAACCATAAAAATTTCTCACATATTGAGAAAGCTAGCTGCCTACTGGAGATTTACAATATGCTCGAAGTACTCCTGGTCATGTGGAGTCTCTGGATCAGAACCTGAGCAAATAAACTTAGGGTCATCAATAACGATCTATGTTGTGATAAAATAAGGGATATAAAGAAAAATGCAAAAGTAACAATAACATGCATAGCTAGCTACAGTTTATCATACTAATAATTAGCATATTAGAACCATGTTAAAGCACAGTAATATACGCCACATGACCATTTATAAATTATAATCTGTCCAGATAGAGTCATGTTGTCAAAATGTCTGTATATGTCTATTCTTAATGTCTTATTGTTTGAAACTGATAATTGGAGACGGTAATTTGTGTTTTAGGTGGGTTCCGTGCATACCCAGAACCACGGTCAAATCACTTGGTGCTGAACTAGATTCTACCGCTAAGTAGTTAATAATAATAACAATATGTCAATAACAATTAAAACACAGGATGTCAGTCATCCCCCGATACCCTGCAGTGGAACTGTCTTTCGGCTGTGCAACTTATATCCTAAGTTCACCCAAAATAGTAACACCGACTCCTTTATCAATTTTCTCATCCCTAGGTATAAGTTATCTAATGATTTTATCACCTAAGTTATTTGGTGTGAACAATAAAATAACAATAACTATGTGACAATAAAAAAATATTTTACCAGTGATAATGGTAAAATGATCCATTTTTTTAATGTTCTTATGATCCAAATATAATATGGCAACTTCTCCTATAAAGTTAATATATAATATAAGAAACTAGTATCACATTTCTTTTATGCAATTTCAACAATTTTAGCTACTTTTAAATATTTTTCAATAAATGACAATTTCACAATTTTAATAATTTCTATTTCTAATAAATAATTCAACTGAATCCTAATCAAGAGGAATTTAGTGATTTCAAAAAATTTAATAATTCTTTTATACAACACCAATATTTATAATCTTACAAATTTCTAAATAAATTTGTAAACTCTAGATAATTCAACGATCAATTTACTAAGTTAACCATTCAATAATAGCAACAAATAGACATCCCAAAATAAACAAAACGATATATATAAAGTGAGTAAAAGAACACCCACTTGGGCTTATCACGCATCTCAAATATCAATTTGAAGAAATCTACATTAAATACATTCAAATTAAAATTTATCGAATTTTACATATTTGAATTTTACATGAGATATCCTATTTGATGTTATTTAGTATTTTAAATTAAATACGGATGGTCCAGATCTTAAAAACAAGGTTGTTTGATGATGCATTGAGTTTATAGGATTATTTAGGTTTTTATTTCCTTATTTTTGTGGGGTTTAAATGATTAAAAACATGAAAAATACTTTAACAGGTATGAGTGTTGAAGTAGGAGGTTACAACTTAGAATGAAGTGGTTCTGTCCTATAAGAGCAGCAAATAATCCCAAAATTTTTCAGTAGATTCTAAGGGTTATCGAAATATTTATCCCTATTTTTACTTATTTTTTTCAAATTTTTATCTAGTCAATAAAATTATTTTTAAGAAGTTAACGGGTCTGTTTTGTATTTGGGTTGCGTTTGAGTAGATTAGAATCCAAAATTAGTGGGCTGGACTGTAAGTAGGCTTCAGGATTTATATATTTATACTCTTATTTTTTTGTTTTTGGCTGGCCCAACAAGGCCAAGCCCGGGTGCTGTCTGCACTCGAGCCGGGCGGCCCAAGGGCCCGGTCTTGGCTGGGCCGAGAGCAGGCCCTATTGTTTTTTTTAGTTTTGCTTGGCCCAGTGGCGGCCCAGTCCACTAGACGTGGCCAAATGGGGGGGGGGGGGGCTGCACAGACCCAGTAGCAGCCGAGAGAGGCCGAGAGCAGTCTGCCATTTTTTTTTGATTTTTTAAGAATATTTTCTTCTCCCCATTTTTTTAATATATATAAACTTCAAAAATTCTTCCAAAAATTCCCCATTAAATAAATAATGTATTGGTACATTACCCTATATATTTAATTTAGATCGTTAGGGTGTGTTTCAAATTTTATGGAAGGGAAAATTTGAAATATGTAAACGTTTAATCCAAAAAAATTTCTTTTATTTTTAATATTCCAGAATTTTTTTTAAAAAATTTTCTATTGGTGTAATAAATGTTACTTTTATATATTTTATTTAGATAAAGGTGAGGTTCTTGATGAAGAAAAAGATTCATGGAAGGAGAAATATAAGCATGGTATTTCAATTTAAATAGAATTTTAATTCGTACAATTATTTTATTTGAATCTATGGGTGAGATTTTAAATTCATGAAAAAGAAAATTAAACAGGATTATTCCATAAATTTTTAATTTATACAATTTGTTTTATTTAGATTTTTAGGTAAAATTCTTGATGAAAAATTTATGGAAAGAGGAATCTAATCATGATACTTCAATATTTTTTAATTCATAAAAATTCGATTTACTTACTTGGATTGATTCCCTTAGCCTGCTCCTCAATCACCATGCCTCAGACACGTTCCTCCATCACGATCAATTCCAAGGACAGAGAAGGGAGGATGAAAAATTTTGAATCTGGGCATCTTTCTGTCTGTCATTCTTTTTTTCTTTAAGAAGCAAGAGGAGTGGGATGATAAGATCTTTAGGTTAGGATTTTTTTTAACACGTAAGTTTCAACAGAAGAAATAAGGTTGTTAAGATAATGTTTAATAAAAATCTCATGAGATCTTTCAGTTGAAATTTGAAATTTAAATTTGACTTTAGGTTTATTTAAATAAATTAGATCACCTACATAATCATACGCCAATGTGGCATTATGATTTAGATATTAGGATTTGATAAAAAAGAACATGAGTTCGAAACTTGGCATAAACTTCCAAGAGGAAAAAAGGAGTTACCTAATCATCAATAAATAGGTGAGGATAGCGATCGCGAATGATGTCCTCTCGCTCCTACATCACTTCTCCCGAAGATCGCCAACCCCAAGACACCAAAACAAGTGGAATGATGGTCCGGTCTAGGATAGCCATAGGTTTTTAATATAGGATAAATCCAGTCGAAGCTGCAACTCAGTATGATCCAAAACATGATTATCATTTTGCACATACCACCTCAACTGAGAAACATGGAAGACATCATGCACACCATCTAAGAATGTGGGTAACGCCAGTCTGTAAGCCACTTCGCCTAGTCGCTGCAAACCTCAAAAGGTCCAATGAACCTGGGACTCAGCTTCCCCAACTACCAAATCTGATCTCTCCTCTCGTTGGAGATATCTTCAAAAATACCTTATCTCCCACCTTGAACTCTAGTGGCCTTCTGTTCAAATCTGCCCATTATTTCTATATATCCTGAGCTACTTTGAGACGCTCACGGATGACCTTAATTTTTTTCCACTGTCTGAACTTTAATCTCTGGCCCCAGCAGAAATCTATCACCAATGTCGTCCCAACATAAAGGAGACCTACACATCCTCCCATATAGTTCTTCAAATAGCGTCATCTTAATACTAGCTTGTTAGCTGTTGTCATATGCAAACTCTGCCTAAAGCAAATGATCCTCCCAAGACCCCTTGAAATCTAGCATGCATGCCCTCAACATGTCTTTGAGAATCTAAATCGTCTGCTCTAATTATCCATCAGCCTGCGGATGATATGAAGTGTGAACTTCAAGCGGGTTCCCAAGCTTTCTTGGAGACTTCTCCAAAAATGGGATAAAAATGTAGTGTCTCTGTCAGACACAATGCTAACTGGCACACCACGGAGTCTCACCACTTCCTGCATGTACTCCTTTACTAACAATTCCGTAGAGTGTCTCAGTCTGAAAGGAATAAAATGTGCTGACATTTTGAGGAAATCCACTATAACTGATACTGCTTATTACCTTTCTGGCTATGAGGTAACGCAATGACAAAATCCATAGTGATGTGCTTCCATTTCCATTCTGGAATTGGCAGAGGTTGAAGAAGTTCAGTCATCCTCTGATGTTCTGCTTTCACTTGTTGGCACACTAGGCACTTTGCCACATACCGAGCAATCTCCCTTTTCATCTCATGCCACTAGAACCGTTGCTTCAGGCCTTGGTACAACTTTGTCCCCCTGGATGAATGGAATAAGATGAATTATAGGCTTCTGCTAATACTTTTTGCCGAACCTCTCCCTTCGCCACACAAATTCTGTTACCGAAATGGAGCGTTCCATCCGCATGGATCTTCATGTCAGACCTTAATCCAGCTTCCACTTGTTTCCTAAATTCTTACAAATTTAGATCTCCACTCTGAGCTTCCCTAGTCTTCTAAAAAAGTATTGGTTGAATCGCATAGCCAACAATTGGCCCGGAGTATTACCTTTCGTATCACCATTAGGCCCATTCGCCTCATCTCATCGAACAACTCTTTCTGTTGAGTGATCTACATTGCCATAGATGCTTCTGACTTTCTGCTCAAGGCATCGGGTACTACCATTGATCTTTCCAGAATGATATTATAGATCAATATTGTAATCGGCCATTAACTCTAGCCATCTCCTCTGTCTCATGTTCAGCTCCTTCTAAGTGAAGATTTACTTTAAGCTCTTGTGATTAATATAGATCAGTACTTGGTCACCCAACAGATAGTGTCTCCAGATCTTTAAGGTGAAAATTGCTGTTGCAACTCCAGATCATGCATAGGGTAATTCTTCTCATGAGGCTTAAGTTGTCTGAACGCATATGCTATGACATGTCTATGCTGCATCAGCACACATCCCAATCTTCTCTCTGACATATTGTTGTAAATGACCATACCACCAGTCCCATCTGGCATCTTCAAGATTGGAGTCGTCATCAGCCACTTCTTCAAATTTTAAAAAGCACTGGCACACTCTGCTGTCCATACGTACTTTTCTCCCTTATGGGTAAGCTTGGTAAGAGGTCCTACAATCCTTAAGAAGTCTTGTACGAACCTCCAGCTGTATCCAGCTAACTCCAGAAAACTCTTAATTTCAGTTACCAATTTCAGGGTAAGCTAATCCTTCACCGCCTGAACTTTGCTAGGATCCACTGAGATGCCTTCTTTCGAAACAACATGCCCCAAAAATGCCACACTCTTAAGTCAGAACTCACACTTTCTTAGTTTGGCATAGAGCTTCTCCTGCCGAAGGGTCTGCAAAACAATTCTCAAGTGTTCAGCATGTTTCTCTTCGTTCTTAGAATAAATTAGAATATCATTAATGAATATTACTACAAATTTATCTAAGAATGGAGAGAACACACGGTTCATCAAGTCCATAAAAATTGCTGGAGCATTGGTAACTCCAAAAGGTATGACCAAGAACTCGTAATTACCATAACGAGTCCTAAAAACCATCTTCGAAATGTCGTCCTCTTTACCTTCAATTGATGGTATCTAGACCGCAGATCTAACTTCGAGAACACCTTAGCTCTAGTTAGTTGATCGAACAAGTCATCTATCCTAGGCAAAGGATATCTATTCTTGATGGTGTCTTTGTTCAATCTCGATAATTAATGCACATCCTCCTGCTACCATCCTTCTTCTTTACAAACAACACCGAAGCTCCCCAAGGTGAAACACTGGGCCTGATGAAGCCTTTGTCCAAGTATTCCAACAATTGCTTCTTCAATTCTGCTCGCTCCACATATGCCATTTGATATGATGCTTTAGAAATTAGAGCAGTACCCGAGATGACTTCGATAACGAACTCCAAGTTTCGATCTGGCAGAAGTCCCAGTAAGTCCTCTGGAATTACATCTAAAAATTCCTGTACTATCGGTTCTCTTGAGTTTCTGCTTAGCATAGTCCCCTTGCTGCTTCTGTCTGGATGCCTTTGATTCACCAATGAACTGGAACTCTGACTGACGTGAACTGAAGAGCACGCTTTATTCTGGCAATCGATCACCGCATGGTACTTACTAACCCTTGTCATGCCTAGGATCGCATCATACCCACCGGTGTCTATCATAAACATATCTGCCATTAAGTGTCTTCCACAAACCTCTACATTAACAATATTTACATACCATATTAGTGGTTATAACCCCATTCCCGATACTAATCTCCCATTGAGTGTCCATATTATTACAGGGGTATAGAATGCATCATAACGAGTCTAGTGGATATTTAGTAATAAGAAGCACCAGAACTAAATAATGATATAACTGGAATTGAATGAACCATAATGGTACCTACTATGACTTTATCTGTTGCCTCGGCTTGCTCTATAGTCAGGTTGAAAGCCTGGACTCTTCCACGACCGATTCCTGCCCTCCTCTGGGCCTGCTTGAACACCAGTCGCTGTGAAGGAAGTGGAGCTCCTCTACCTGTAGGTATTGTATTCCTCCCCGCTGCTTCTGATGTTAGAGGGGCAGGCATGATACTTCTCTGTTTATTGAAAGGATAGTCTATCACCAGATGTTCTTCAGACCCACAACTCAAGCATTGTTGGTTCGCCCATCTACAGTGTATCCGTCCATGCCCTGGTTTCTGACAGAATCCACAAATCATCATCGGTGGGGAAGAAGTTAATGGACGCTTGCTCGGTAAGGTATTACTAGGACTGGTTGTGGGTCCCTTGGAACCCTGGTCGGAAGGTCGCTTCAATGGTCATGTTTATAATCTGCTCCTGTTTTCCTTTTTCATCACCTGCTCCAAACAACGAGCAGTATCGAGAACATGAGAGTAAGCTCTCAATTGCTGTGTGACCAAAATTTTTTGAATGTCCAGTCTCAGTCTCTGCTGGAATCGATTAGCCCGGTCTTTTTCTTCTGCTACCATGTATGAGCAAGACTACTCAGCCTCAAGAACTCTATAGTGTACTTATCCACCATCTGACTCCCTTGTCGTAAGTTGATGAATTGCTGCTCCATCTCCCTCCTAGCATTCTTGGGGAAGAACCGCTCATAGAAGCTCTTAGAGAACCTCTCCCATGTGATAGGCTTCTCCAATAGTTCCTCCTTAGCGAGCCACCATGTTTGAGCCACATCAGTCATTTGGATATTGACTACCTCCACTTGATCTTCTGTGGGAACACGAGCTGCATTTAGGAGTTAGTCATATCAACCAACTATTGCTCTGCTTCCAATGACTTTTTTGTACTGACAAAAGTAGCTGGCTGCAACCTCTTGAAGTCTGAAATGTTCCCTGGTTTTCATCCCCGAGGAGCCTCCAACCTCTCCATGGCCACTGTGGCTATCTGCTGTCCTGCCATCAACCCATCTCGAAGAAGTGTCATTTGCTGCTGCGATTCTATCATGCCTCGAAGTATACCTATCAAATCAGTGACATCTTCACGAGCAGCGATGCGAGCAGAGTGAGGTCATTGAGCCATTACTCTGAAAATAAAATAAAAATAATTATGTAAAAATATGGTAGACATACTTGTACTTGTAGTGGATTATTAAATCTTGTACAGTCGGTAGGAACCTAACTATTTGTATAATTATATACTCAAAAAACTAGCTCTGATACCAAAGAAACCTTGTCACGCCCCGCAACTGGTATGAGACGAGAGTCGGCGACATATTTTTAAAATAAATACATTAAGTCTCAGTACATTAATTCAAATAACAAGATTTATCAATTATTCTAGCTAGAAAAAACAAATACTTAATGTCACCTGGGGTTCCACTTACTACAATATAATAGAAACAATAGAAAACATAAACACAAAAGTTTCTCACATATTGAGAAAGCTAACTGCCTACTAGAGATCTGCGATATGCTCAAAGTACTCCTTGTCCTATGGAGTCTCTGGATCAGAACTTGAGCAAGCAAACTTAGGGTCGTCAATAGCGATCTATGTGAGTGATAAAATGAGGGATATAAAGAAACATGCAAAAGTAACAACAATATGCATAATTAGATATAGTTTATCATACTAATAATTAGCATATTAGAACCATGTTAAAGCACAGTAATATACACCACATAACCATTTATGAATTATAATCTATCTAAATAGAGTCATGTTGTCAAAATGTCTGTGCATGTCTATTCTTAATGTCTTGTTGTTTGAAACTGATAGTTGGAGACGGTAATTTGTGTTTTAGGTGGGTTCCGTGAATATCTGGAGCCACGGTCAAATCATCTGGTGCTGAACCACTAGATAGTCAATAACAATAACTATATGAATAACAATAATAATACACGATGTTAGTTTTCCCCCTGCAGTAGAACCGTCTTTCGGCTGCGCAACTTATATCCTAATTCCACCCAAAATACCAACACCGTCTCATTCATCAATTTCCCCATTTTCAGGTGTAAATTATCTAATGATTATGTCACCTAAGTTACTGGGTATGAACAATAACAATAACAATGACTATGTGGCAATAAAATAATATCTTACCCAGTGACAATGGTAACATGATCCCTTTTTTCATTGTTCTTATGATCCAATACAATATGACAATTTCTACTATCAAGTCAATATATAATATAAGAATCCAGTATCATATTCTTTTTCTGAAATTTCAACAATTTTAACTACTTTTAAATATTTTTCAATAAATAATAATTTTACAATTTTAATAATTACGATTTCTAATAAATAATTCAACTGAATCCTAATCAAGAGGAATTTAGCGATTTCAGAAAATTTAATAATCCTTTTATACAACACCAATATTTATAATCTTATAAATTTCTAAATAAACTTGTAAACTCTAAAAAATTCAACAATCAATTTATTAACTTAACCATTCAATAATAGCAACAAATAGACATCCCAAAATTAACAAAATGATGTATATAAAGTGAGTAAAAAAACACTCACCTAGGCTTATCACGCGTCCCAAATATCAATTTGAAGAAATCTACATTAAATACATTCGAGTTAAAATTTATCAAATTTTACAAATATCGAATTTTACATAAGATATCCTATTTGATGTTATTCAGTATTTTAAGTTAAATACGGATGGTCCAAATCTTAAAACAAGGTTGTATGATGATACATTGAGTTTATAAGATTATTTAAAATTTTATTTTATGATTTTTGTGGGGTTTAATGGTTAAAAACATGAAAATTTCTTAACCTTTTGAATGTTGAAATAGCGGGTTTCAACTTAGAATGATGTGGTTCAATCCTATATGAGCTTCAAATAATCCCAAAAATTTTCTGTAGATTTTAGGGGTTATCTAAATATTTATCCCTTTTTTAAATTTTTTAACTTTTTATCTAGTGAATAAAATTATTTTTCAAGAAGTTAACGGGTATGTTTTGTATTTGATTTAGGTTCAAATTGATTAGATCCCAGAATCAGTGGACTGGACTGTAACTGGGGTTCAGGATTTATATATGTATACTTTCTTTTTTTTGTTTTTGGCTAGCCCAACAAGGCCAAGCCCGGGTGCTGTCTGCATCCGGGCCGGGCGGCCTAAGGGCTCTGCTCTTGACCCAGCCGAGAGCAAGTCTTACTGTTTTTTTTTTTTTTTGTTTTGCCTGGGCCAGTGGCGGCCCTAGCCATTGGGCCTAGCCAAATGGGGGGTCGACTGCGCAGACCCTTTCGTGTCTGTGCAGTAGCCACTGCTTTCGGCCTTTGAATGTGAGCAGTCTACCATTTTCCTTTTTTTTAAGAATATTTTATTCTCCCTTCTTTTAATATATATAAACTTCAAAAATTCTTCTATAAATTCCCTATTAAATTTAAATCAATAGGGTGAGTTTCAAATTTTATGAAAGGGAAAATTTTAAATATGTAAACTTTTAATCCAAACAAATTCCTTTTATTTTTAATATACCATAATTTCTGTTTTAAAATTTTATATTAGTGTAATGATATTTTACTTTTATATATTTTATTTAGATAAGGTGAGGCTCTTGATGAAGAAAAAGATTCATGGAAGGAGAAATATAAGCATGGTATTTCAATTTAAATAGAATTTTAATTCGTACAATTATTTTATTTGGATCTATGGGCGAGATTTTAAATTCATGAAAAAAGAAAATTAAATAGGATTTTTCAATAAATTTTTAATTTATACAATTTGTTTTATTTTGATTTTTAGGTAAGATTTTTGATGAAAAATTCATGGAAAGAGGAATCTAATCATGATACTTCAATCATTTTTAATTCATAAAATTTTTGATTTACTTACTTTGATTGATTTACTTAGCCTGCTCCTCAATCTCCACACCTCAAACACGTTCCTCCATTACGATCGATTCCAAGGAGAGAGGTGAAGGGAGGGTGAAGAATTTTGGATCTGGGTTTCTTTTTGTCTGCCGTTCTTTTTTTTCCTTTAAGAAGCAGGAGGAGAGGGATGATAAGATCTTTAGGTTAGGAATTTTTCACGTAAGTTTCAACGGAAGAAATTAGGTTGTTTAAATAAATAGATTACCTACATAATCACACGCCAATGTGACATTATAGTTTTGATATTAGGATTTGATAAAAAGGAACATGAGTTCGAAACTTGGCATAAACGAGTTAAGCGCAAAAATATATTTTATTATTATTACTATATTTTTATAAAATTTCTTTATTTATTTTATTTTATTTTGGGTATTGCATAACAAGAGTATTACACCTATCTGGAGCATTTGCCACATCCAATATTCCTGAGGTCACACTCCTCCTTCCCGAAAGTCCGTCCATCCCTGAGCTATCTTCTATACCAAAGACGTTCTCAACACGGAGTCGCACTCCACCACTCTGCGGCCTTTCCCGTACCAAAAGTCCAACTCCAAGTCAGAAACTCTAAACATCAGTCTACTGAGATCTTTGCCTACCGTTATTCAACTCCATCCTCTCCACGTTCATAACGTGTAACATTCCTTTCAGTGTGGACAGTTATGACAATGATGGATTTCCTAGTCTAAAATCTCAACCAGCGCCAGCAATCACAGTCGTTACAACAAGTCCAACATGTCAAATTGTGCAGTGATAGCATTTTGTCAATCCCATCTTCATGGCAACATCCCTATCAAGTATATATGATCCTTCTTCTCTATGGAGACGGGATTTCTTCCTTAATTCTCAGAGCACACACATACACCGTTACACTGAAAGATTCCTTGTTTGAGTTCGTCATCACACTAGCAGTTCTCTATACTAGCTCACTCTTCAACCACACCGACAATTTTTCTCTGCCGGTCCTTCCTATTATTCTACCTATTGATTCTCACTCCCAAGGGTCATAAGCCGACAACACACTGGTGCTCCTAACCTGAAAGACATTCTTTTTCGTGTATGTTCTGGTAGGTATCACCTGAAATAGCTCCTCAAATCACTTATGGTCGGTCCAATCCATGATAAGCTTATTTTTATCCACCACAAACTGGTGCTTTTATTGAGATCTGAGTTCACACCCAAGGTCTCCTTCCCATCCAACTCAAAACCTTCCATAAAGATCCTCTTTCCTAGTGCCGATGGCACAGAGAAAGCAGACTGTCACACACAGCAGCGTCGTATCAAAGACAAGACCAACAACACCATCGGGGGAACAGTCTCCCCATCTGCCGTCGATAGATAGGATGTTCCTGAGAATACTGACTCCTCCTTACCTCAGGGGGCAGCCACTAATGTCCAACCAACGTCGTTATTAAAAATTCAGATCCTTCAGATGCTCACTGACATGAAGGAGTAGTAGATCTGATCTGATCACGACCAGAAACAAGCTGCCCTCGGTCGTGAAAATGCCATCTGTGAGCAAGAGGCATAGAAGCGTCACGACGATCAGCTCCTGGCGACCGCTGCCCTCCTACCTAATCACATCACATAACCAATCAGTACAAAGCAGTTGAGTGATATGATTCTACTTACATAGACATGGCAATACCTCCATACTTGACGCCCCTTGTGTCTCAATTCCATGTATTTTATTTCGGTATTGAATAAAATTATTATTAAGCACAAAAGACAAGACCTCCATACTTATGTTGGCTTTCATTACACTTATACTTGTCACACACAGCAGCGTCGCATCAAAGACAAGACCAACAACACCATCGGGGGAACAGTCTCCCCATCTGCCGTCGATAGATAGGATGTTCCTGAGAATACTGACTCCTCCTTACCTCAGGGGGCAGCCACTAATGTCCAACCAACATCGTTATTAAAAATCTAGATCCTTCAGATGCTCACTGACATGAAGGAATAGTAGATCTGATCTGATCACGACCAGAAACAAGCTGCCCTCGGTCGTGAAAATGCCATCTGTGAGCAAGAGGCATTGAAGCGTCACGACGATCAGCTCCTGGCGACCGCTGCCCTCCTACCTAATCACATCACATAACCAATCAGTACAAAGCAGTTGAGTGATATGATTCTACTTACATAGACATGGCAATACCTCCATACTTGACGCCCCTTGTGTCTCAATTCCATGTATTTTATTTCGGTATTGAATAAAATTATTTTTTTGCCCGTAATCATTGCCATCCTACCAAGTTTGTCTCTCCGCTGATGGGATTTCTCCTACTTGGAGTCGATTGTGAACCCAACTCTGATGACATAATTTCTCCAACATGGGGTCAATCTTTCCACTAGGGGGATTTTTCCCACTCGAAAGTCAAAGCTTGCACTCCCACTGATAGGATTTTCACCACTCGAAAATTGCAATGTAGGCTCTAGCCTACAAGTTCCCTCTCTATTAGCCTACGGGCAGTCAAAACCCTCTGTTGTGAGTCCTACCTAAGCTCGAAGTCTCTACTGTGCTATAAGGACTTCCCCCTCTCAGAGTCCCTATTTGGTTTTTTGCTGATTAGTCACACCCCTATTCAAAAAAAAAAAGTATTAGCCTACAGGCTTCCCTCATCAAACCAACATGTAGATGTCCCTTGGTAGTTTTCCTCTGTCAGTGCCAACTCCGCTGCTGGGAATTTTCCTACTTGGAGACCTGAATTGCCAATCTTTTGTTGGGTTCTACCCCGCTCGGAGTCGATGCATCCAATCTGTCGATGGATCACACCCCCACTTCAGGTCCCTACCAAGTTCATAGCACCGTTGATGGAATTTCCCCTACTCAGAAGCAATTATGAATCCAATTCTATTGCTGCTTGTATTTTCTCTACTTGGAGGTCCAGATCACCACTCTGCTGATGGTTCCACCCTCACTCGAAGTGAACGCGTTCAATTTGTCAATGGGTCACATATAACTTAAGTAACCTACCACATTTTCAGGTATCGTTAATGAGATTACCCCAACTCGGAGACAGTACCACGTGCTTGCCAAAACACTCCTAACAAACCAACCATATCAGAGATACAGATTAAACACTCCGGAAAGGTATAATCATCCAGGTATTATCTGAACATTGAACACTTTTATTCCGATAATATAGTCTTTGCATAAGCCTGAATCGATTGTTTATCTCAGATTAACATGAATTATTTATATTTAGCTTATACCGCACAAGACATATGATATACTGTGCTATAAGGACTTCCCCCTCGACGTACTAGTTTCGTGTGCTTAAGAGCTAAGTACATATAATTATATTAATCCACACTGTTAGACTTATGTTGGCTTTCATTACATTTATTGTGATATATCTTACAACTGATCTAAGATATTCCATTGCATGCTTGTATTCGCATCTTCCTTTCTCTCATTGATGGGAATGTCCCCATCAGGATCCCAAAGCTTGCACGCCCCGCTAATGGGATTTCTCCTACTTGAAGATGAAAACGCGAGCACCCGCCTACGGGCAGTCAAAACCCTTTGCTATGGGGTTCTACCCTAGTTCCTACTCTGTTGCAGGAATTTTCTCCTCTTAGTGTCCAAGTTCATAGCTCTATTGATGGGATTTTCCCCACCCATAAGCAGCCACGAACCAACTCTGCTGTTTGGATTTTTGCATTAGGAAACCTAATGTTTGTAAGTGCAGCTGATGGGATCTCCCCCAATCGAAAACAACAGCACAAACTCATCAAACCACTCCATAGCTTGCCAACCATACTAGAGATAAAGATCAGCACTCTGAAGAGAAATGGTCATATCAATTCCAAAAAGCCAATGGTATAAGCAAATTAGGCAAGATCTAGACAACCAATTTAATTCCAAAAATATAAATATTTCTATCCCAAAGATCTTTCCATTTTGAATACATTCCATTAAATATATTTGATTATATCTGACAAGAGTAATACAAATCAATTTTAACTATCCGTGTTTACAACTTTTGAAAAAAAATACAGTAGATTCAGTTGCAAACTCTTCAGTGCTGCAATGATTATTAGGCTCCTGATGTTGAAGCAACAAAGACTTGATCATCGGAGAATCCTCCTAGGATTAATCGTCCATCTTCATCCACGCCATGGCTTCTTAACATGTAATCCTATGCCTCCACCTTCGCATCTTTCCAAGGCAGTAAAATGAGAACTCCCAGGAACCCTGAGAGAGCGAGACAATAGCTCCCAGAATAGAAGCTTGCAAGACACACAAGGTGATGGTATCTGATTGACGAGAAAACATAGATAAAGTTAAGAATTAGAAGGATGTTATCGGGATGAAGGCAGGTCTCTATCTTTCGCAATCTGCGGTAGCAAGGTTTAAACGGGTCAAATCTACAAGGAGGAATGCGATAGAAGTTTTTTAGTTTCTTTTAACAAACTAAATTTGTTAGGTTGTTCTTATTGGTTGATCGGTCACATATATTGCATACATGTTGTCACATTACCATGCTCACTATCTAAATAAATCATATTACTAAGTCCTATTTTTCTTTACAAAAGGCAGGCCCATTGCTAAAGGATAGGAAAGAGAAACAAGCCCAAAAGCCCATCAAAATCTGATTTAATTCAGAATAAATTCGAAATCAGGGAATCAGGGCAGATCTTGGCAAATCAGAGAGGTTGAAAATCGGTTGAAATAAATCATCCCAAATCAAGTAGTTGAAACAAACAATCAAAGGCTATTTTGTCAAATCCTGAAGCATAAATGGGAAAACCAGCAAAAAGATAAGGGAAAATCACCAAAACGAAGAAGCTTCTCCAACCTGGTGTGGCCACCTGACCACACCATGGCCGCGAAAACGTGGCCAAAACTGTGTTTTCGCGGCCGTTTGATATCTGTTGGGGGAGCGTTTGCTCCCCCTATCTTCATACGTCCCCTCCCGTTTAGTTTTTGCCTATAAATATAGTATTTTTTAAGAGAAAAAGAGACCGAAACTAAGATTTAGTTTTTCTCTTTATTTTTAAGGTTTAGGCTTTTGTTAGATAGTATAAAAGTTGTATCTTTGTTTTGCAATTTGTAATTCAGTGCAAGTGCCAGTGAGAGAGAGGAATTGAGTGATTGTATTCTGAAGATTAAAGTGACATCAATATGAGGACCAAGCTACCTTTTCTTCCACTCCATTTTACGATATGTCTTGCTTTATTTACTTGCATTATTCTTTGTCTTCCATGAGTAGCTAAATCGATTTTCTGGGCTCACTATTACTCCTCTCTTTGATCCTTCTTCTTTTCGGAAGGTTTTGATGAAAAGAGCACATGAGGATGAAAAGATCCAATGAATCATTTGCATGCCTAACTTAAGCCTTTCTTCTTAAAAGTGTTCTTGAAGGCACATGAGGATGGGTTTGAATTTTTAAATTTTTACTTCTTTTAAAAATGTCTCTTGAACTTGTTTTTATCACATACTTGAACTTCTTGATGATTTAACATTCAATTTGAGATGATTTCTTAAAAAAAGAATTAACTTTTCCAACCATTTTATGTGCTTTACTTAAAACTTTTTAAAACTAATCTTATGTTTTTGCCTATGATCAAGTTGAGGCATTAAGAATTTCAATAGAAGAACATATCGTTGAGTAGTGAGATAGTGAGCCCAGATTTTCTTCTTTATTAAAAAAACAACAAATCACTTTTCAGACTTTATACAAAATTTACCTTTTCCAAATCCTTCTCTAAATTTGCAACTTTTCTTTTAATCATCTCCCTTCTCTCCATTTTCTTTTCAAACTTAAAAGAAAGACACCAACTTCACTCTTTGTTATTTAACAAAAATACTGAAAAGCTTCTATCGCATTCCTCCTCGTGGACACGACCCGCTAGCCCAAAGATACATGGTAATTCTCTTTTCTCTTTCATTTTTCAATCAATTTTTGGCGCCGTTGCTGGGGAGGGAACTGTGTATTTATTTTTTAACAAGTTTGGCGTCTTTTTTCAGGGACGTCAAGATTCAGATTTAGCATTCAAACTTTGCATGAGAAGACTTGATATTTTTTGCCCCTACTCTCGAAAATAGGAAACAGAATTTCAAGAAATTGCTAGTGTAAAAGTTGAAATTTTTGTTAGACTACTAAAACTCTTTTTTGCAGGACATATTGTTTGAAAAAAATTAAGTTTTCGTGTGTTATATTCTTGCTATATCTGCTATTCACAATCCCTGTTTTAATCTAACAGTAATTTGACTGATTGTTAGTTGCTTAAAAAACGTTTAGACTTGCATTCTAGGCATTTGTCTAACTACGTTTACTTTACAATTACTGTTGAAGATAGTTGGAAACAAGGTACGTATGCATAACATATAGTTTAGGAAACATTCTTAGGTGATATTTGCTTTCGAATGCTACTTTTCTATATCTTGCACACTTTCCACAATTAACTCTAAGGGCACAACCCAAATCAAGATAAGGTGGGAAAGTCATTACCCTTCCTTAGCCCATAAACCATCTCCAAGCACGCACAACCTAAGCCTAAGTAAAATCTGATAGACGTTGGCTTTAAGGACATCTCAAACTCACTAGGAGATTATCCTAAGGCGGAAGGTGTTAGAATTTGACTCCTGCCAAATCAGTGTCTAGGAAAGGGATTGAGGGGCTAAACCCCAAAGGCTGGTGGTTTAGCTTAATTAAGCCTGTCGCTTTTGCGCGGATACCACCCACCAATCTTACCCTGACCTGACTGATTAGCTTGTGGCCAAAGTCTGCATTATATCTCCTGTGGATAATCAACCAGTTAGGAGTTGTCTAGGTCAAGGTTACCTTAAACTAGGCTTGGTTGTTTACTTTTCTTGACTATTGGTGAACTGGTTTGTGATTGTGTTTGTATATGCCAGTGTGGTCAAGAGACCCTAATTCATCTAGGTTAACTAAAAACACATCACCACCCATGTTCGAACCAAGACTAAATTCGGTTATGTCTCAATCGATATCTTTGCAGATAGGTTCTATCCCATTAGAACCTCACTTCCATCCTGCATCCAACTTCTATCGGTTAGTGAAAACAACTTTGAGCTTAAGCCACAGTTCATCAACACACTCCCTAAGTTCAATGGCTTAGAGTCCGAAGATGCTTATTTCTTCACAAGAGAATTTGAAAAAGTATGCTTAATGATGAAAATCCCACATCTTGCAGATGATGCTATTAAGTTGAGATTTGTCCCTTTCACTCTTAAGGACTTAGCCAAGAAATGGTTATACAGCTTAGCGGTCAGCTCTATTACATCCTGGGATGGTTCATCAAGGTCTTCTTGAAGAAATTCTATCCAAATTATAAGACTGCTCTCGTTAGAAAAAACATCATGCAGTTTAAGCAAGAACCTCGTGAACCGTTTTGGAGATACTTGGAACGCTTCAAAGACCTCCTTGTCCATTGTCCTCATCATGGAATAGAGAAATGGCGACAATGCCAAATTCTTTATGATGGTTTAGACTACTCAACCAAGACTCTTCTAGAAAGAATGTGCCAAGGGGGATTCTTGCATAAGGATGAGAATGAAGGATGGGATTTATATGAGAATCTAGCTGAAAATACCATCCATGGGAACCAACTAGTGAAAGCTCTAGGAATTCAAACTCCATCTCTTCAAAAGGAGGTCTCCATTTAATTAAATCATCCATAGCTAACGAGGCAAAGTTAGCTAACCTAGCGAGAAGACTGGAAGCTTTAGAAACTAAGAAACCCAGTCCAGTCAACCAAGTCAACCCAAATCAATTTTCAACTCTGGGTTGTACTTACTGTCAGGCCACGAATCATGTGTTTGAGGAGTGTCCTGTATTTCAAGCTCAACAACACTTTTCTGAATCGATGAATGCGGCCTTTTCAAGGTCAAACAATGATCCTTACGCTCCAATGTACAATCCTGGCTGGAGAAATCACCCAAATTTCTCATGGAGCAAACAAAATAATGACCACCCACGATCAAACCATGCAACCCACTTTCATCATTCCAATAATTCTTCCAATCATCAACCCAATTTTCCAAATCAACCTCAAAATTCTCCCAATAATTTTTCACATTATCAACAAAATTTTCCCAACCAAGCTTCATAACCCTCCTTTCAGAATCCTCAGCTTGAAAGGAGAATGACTAACTTTGAGAGAAATATGAAAAGGTACATGAAGAATCAAGATTCTCTCATGCAAACAATACAGAGGATAGAGGGTCAAATGAGCTACTTAGCCAATCCACAACATGAGAGGCAAAAGGGTACCTTGCCCAGTCAACCAATTATGAATCCTAGGAATTCACAACAAGCTCATTTGTTTGAGAATCAATCATTAAATCAATGTAATGCTGTTCATACATTGAGGTAGGGAAAGAAAGTTGATAACAAGATATCAACACCACCCAATCCCAATCCGCACAATCACACTCCAGTATCCATCTCATTTAGTCCCAAGCCTTTCAAATCTGACGAATTTGAAGCAGATAAGTCAGTCAGTCAGGTGTATAAGCCTATAATACAATTTTCTAATAGGCTAAAGAACAACAAGCAAAATCCACACATGGATAAGATAATTGAGATATTTAATCAAGTTAAGATAAATGTGCCACTCCTTGATGCCATCCAACAAGTCCCATCCTATGCTAAATTTCTTAAGGACATGTGCACCAAGAAGAGAAAGATTAATGTATCCAAGAAAGTCTTCTTAGCCACTAACATTAGTGAGCTACTATCGGGTCTGATCCCTGTCAAGTATAAGGATCCGGGTTGTCCCACCATTGCCTACACTATAAGACAAGCTAAGATTAGTCACGCACTTCTTGACTTGGAAGCGAGTATCAACCTGCTTCCATTCTCAGTTTATCAACAACTAGTGTTGGGCGATCTTAGTCCAACTCGAGTCACAATCCAACTGGATGACCGTTCTATGAAAGTTTCAAAGGGAGAAATTAATGATGTCCTTATCCGGATCGGGGAGTTTATCTACCCAGTTGATTTCATAGTTCTTGAGACACAACCTGTGTCCAATCCTAGGGCTCAAACTCATGTTATCCTAGGGCGCCCATTCATTACTACTGCCAATGCAATTATTAATAGTAGGAATGGATCTATGAGATTAACCTTTGGGTACATGATTAGAGAAGTTAATGTCTTCAACCTAGAAAAACAACCTCGTAAGATGAGAGACCAAACATTTGAGGTAAACTTTGTTGAAAATAATTGTGATGAAGGAAGTGAAGGTATAGAGAATGAGTCATGTTTCTTGATGAATTATTTAAGAATGAATATGATTATCTTAATGATAAGGCATATGTCAGAGATCCTAATTTTAGAGTCCCCTTTAAAAAAGAAAATTTGATTTGAATATCTTTACTTTCGCTGAGCCAACCAATAATATATCGCATGAGAATATAATTCAAGAACCGTCGATTAACATACTCTTTGAAAACCTCTTCGAAGAAGAACTCATGTGTTTGGATGAACCAACTAGGGATATTTTGGTTAATTACACATCTCCCGGGAAAGTGTTGACCTAAGTTTTGAGGAGATATATGGAACTAAGTTAGAATTCCTAGGCATTCATAGTGAGGAAGTTCCAACTGAGAAATGTGGTGGAGATCAATTTTTGAATAATGAATACAATAATATGAGGAAGAAACACCTAAAGAAGGTAGACTGGGGAGGAAGAGAGCTAAGACAAAAAAATTGGCCTCTCCACTATGCCCTATAAAGAGGACCCATTAGAATGATGGGAAGAGAGCTAGAGGGATGAGACCGAAAAAGATTTAGCTGTAAGAGAGACTTGATGTTGTACATATTTTTGTATAATATATGCACCTCTTTTACATTTCATTTCATGGATCTATACATTTCTTTCATACATTGGGGACAATGCATGAGATAAGTGTGCGAGAGGTTTCTAACATGACTAATATAACTAAAAAAAAGAAAAAAAATAAAGAAATATATATATATATATATAAATAAAAAAAACTTTTTGAAAGGTAAGAACAATATTTTGATATATTTTTTGTAAGAAATTAAGTCAATTTAAAGGAACAGGAAAATCATAATTAGGATTTCTTACACTTGGTCAAAATAAGATGAATTGTTTGATTTTTAGGGTTAGGAAGAAAATTTATGAAAGCAATTTAGTTTTAATCTTTACCTTGATGAAATATGCATACTTTATACACTTACACACTTAGGGTTAAAAACAAAGATTCTTATGCCTTATAAAAAAAGAAAAAAAACTATATATGTATAAAAAAATAAACAAATCTAATTATTGATTATCTAGGTGATTTGGCCTAAGCAAGCCTTGGTATTTATGCAAAAGATAATTGGAAAAGTTTGGAAAAAAAAATATATAAATCCTCTGATTAAATTTAGTATTTGTGCCTCATGAAGCATAAGTATTCACGCCTAAAAGGGGTACATTTTATAAATAAAAATCCTTAGTTTCGTGGCCTTGTCTGCTCGAGTGTTTAAGTCCTTAGGGGTGTTTTCTCACCTGGTGCCCTAAAACTGTCCGGTTCAGGTGTCACTGACTAAAGGCTCGTTACATGGGCAGATTAGAAAGCCTAATGAAATTGAGGAATAAATATCACCAAAAATAAATATAAATAAGGCATAGGAGTTAATGTTAGAGAACACTTAGTCAAACTTCACTGTCACGATTGTGCATATAACTCAAGGTAAAGTAATAGACTATATGAGAAATACAATTTGACTCCTTACTTTGATTGATGACATGTTTTTGAATAGAGACTAAGTTTAGGAATGAAAAATTTGATATTCCTATAACTTATAGATTACTTAAACTCTCACAAATATACTTCAAATATTTTCTCTTTTCAAAATAATTTTCGAAAATACTAACTTTTTTCTCTTTCTTTATAGATTTTGTGGGTGCAATCCACTGAAAACCCTCACGAGACAAAACTCATCCTCTAGGGGTAACCTAGAGGTTTAATGACATGTTGTACATGCTTAGTGCAATCGCGTGACCTGCGAAAGTGGTCTACTAAGTGATTAGAAATAGTTTTGATGTTTTGCTCGAGGGAGAGCTAAAGATAAGTGTGGGAGTGTGATCGGTCACATATATTGCATACATGTTGTCACATTACCATGCTTAATATCTAAATAAACCATATTAATAGCCCTATTTTTCTTTATAAAATGCAGGCCCATTACTTAAGGATAGGAAAGAGAAACAAGCCCAAAAGCCCATCAAATTCTGATTTAATTCAGAAGAAATTCGAAATCAAGGAATTAGGGCAGATCTTGGCAAATCAGAGAGGTTGAAAATCAGTTAAAATGAATCATCCCAAATCAAGCGGTTGAAGCTAACAATCAAAGGTTATTTTGTCAAATCCTGAAGCAGAAATGGGAAAACCAGCAAAAAGATAAGGGAAAATCACCAAACGAAGAAGCTTCTCCAACCTGATGTGGCCACCTGACCACACCATTGCCGCGGAAACGTTGCCAAAACTGTGTTTTCGCGGCCGTTTGATATCTGTTGGGGGAGCGTTTGCTCCCCTATCTTCATACGTCCCCTCCCGTTTAGTTTTTGCCTATAAATATAGTATTTTTTCAGAGAAAAGGGACCAAAACTTAGATTTAGTTTTTCTCTTTATTTTTAAGATTTAGGCTTTTTGTTAGGTAGTATAAAAGTTGTATCTTTGTTTTGCAATTTGTAATTCAGTGCAAGTACCAGTGAGAGAGAGGAATTGAGTGATTGTATTCTGAAGATTAAAGTGACATCAATATAAGGATCAAGCTACCTTTTCTTCCACTCTATTTTACGATATGTCTTGCTTTATTTACTTGCATTATTCTTTGTCTTCCATGAGTAACTAAATCGGTTTTCTGAGCTCACTTTTACTCCTCTCTTTGATCCTTCATCTTTTCGGAAGGTTTTGATGAAAAGAGCACATGAGGATGAAAAGACCCAATTAATCATTTGCATGCCTAACTTAAGCATTTCTTCTTGAAAGTATTCTTGAAGGCACATGAAGATGGGTTTGAATTTTTAAATTTTTACTTCTTTTAAAAATGTCTCTTGAACTTGTTTTTATCACATACTTGAACTTCTTGATGATTTAATATTCAATTTGATGATTTCTTAAAAAAAAGAATTAACTTTTCCAACCATTTTATGTGCTTTACTTAAAACTTTCTAAAACTAATCTTATGTTTTTGCCTATGATCAAGTTGAGGCATTAAGAATTTCAATAGAAGAACATATCGTTGAGTAGTGAGATAGTGAGCCTAGATTTTCTTCTTTATTAAAAAACAACAAATCACTTTTCAGACTTTATACAAAATTCACCTTTTCTAAAGCCTTCTCTAAATTTGCAACTTTTCTTTTAATCATCTCCCTTCTCTCCATTATTCTTTTCAAACTTAAAATAAAGACACCAACTTCACTCTTTGTTATTTAACAAAAACACTGAAAAGATTCTATCGCATTCCTCCTTGTGGACACGACCCGTTAGCCCAAAGATACATGGTAATTCTCTTTTCTCTTTCATTTTTCAGTCAATTTTGGCGCCGTTGCCGGGGAGGGAACTGTGTATTTATTTTTTAACAAGTTTGGCGTCTTTTTTCAGGGACGTCAAGATTCAGATTTAGCATTCAAACTTTGCAGGAGAAGACTTGATATTTTTTGCCCCTACTCTCGAAAATAGGAAACAGAATTTCAAGAAATTGCTAGTGTAAAAGTTAAAATTTTTGTTAGACTACTAAAACTCTTTTTTGCAGGACATATTTGTTGGCCCAAGGTTACAATCAACCCATGTTTAGTGTATTTTGATGATTACAAAACATATTAGTTATTTGTACTAATATAAATTGTTGTTTAAGTGTGTTTCAGGTTTATATATTAAAGAGATGAATTCTTCCCTAAAGGAAGGTACATTGGACTCAAGACAAGTCAAATTGGGCTCAAAGTACAATATTGAAGATCAAGTGAAGATTGCCCATGATGAAGTCTTGAAGACCTAGAAGTTTGTAAGTGTAGTTTTATTAAAGATAGAATATGTGAAATTTGGCTCTAGGATTTACACACACACTTGTTTTGAATGTTTCTATGTTTTTGAAAATGTTTATTTCTAAGTTTATGCCTTAGTTTATACATACATGGACTCAAAGCTTTATATCTTCAAAAACTTGTTTAAAACATGATATAAACTATTTTTTGCATAACACTTAGCTTCAGATTTTTTTAAAAGAATTTTTACAAAATTTTCTATCTCAAAAAACTGCCCAGAAAAAATCCTGTTTCAGGCAGACCGGTCGACCGGCAGTCGACCGGCTGCTGTGTCCGGACATGCACAGGTTGTGCATGTCTGTCGGTCGACCGGACCAACTGACCGGTCGACCGAAAAGAGACGTTTGCTCTCTGTATCTTTTCGGTCGACCGGGTCGGTCGACCGATAGAAGGAAACTGTGTTTCCTTTGTTGGATCGGTCGACCGGCAGTCGACCGAAGCTCCAACGGCTCTTTTGCCAGCAGAGTCCCGGTCGACCGGCAGTCGACCGGTAGGCCTGCATCAGCCATAACGGCTCTTTCTTCTTTTGGAATTTCTGAAAATCTGTTTTTGGTTTTCTCTTTAACAGAGTTTTTAGGAGTTGTTGGGACTCTTTTTCTGATCAAATTAGCTGGAAAAATCAGAGTTTTAACCTATTCTCTCCCTATAAATAGTGGGGAATAGGCCTTAGTTATTTACCAAGAAAAATACAAGTTTTCATAGTTTTCAAGAGAGAGAGAAAAATAGTTTAAAGCCTTCATTTCCATTCTTTCAAAATTGGTTTTTCAGTTGTTGTTTGATCTCTAATATCACTCTACAACTGAAGCTTTTCTCACCACACTTCATAGAGCCAAAAATTTCATATTCTTTCTATAGGTGAAGTTGTAAAAGAGTGAGAGTGTTTGTAAAAGAGTGTTGTGGTCTAGTTAAAGATCACTATTTGTAATTCTTGTTCTTGTGGAGACAAGCTCCTCGGTGGAGTTTCTTTGTAAGGTGAAGCTACGGGCTTGAGGTCTTTGAAGGCCTAACTTGTACGGGATCCTAAGGGGATAGTGGAAACCCTTCACGGAGGTGAAGGCGGGGACTAGAGCAACGGGCTCGAACCTCGAAACAAATCATCTTGTTTGCGATTGCCTTGGCGTTCTTCTTGCTTACTTTCTTGCTTTATATCATTTCCAATTTATTGCTTGAGAACTAACCTTTATTTGTGCAATCCTTATTTGTTTACTTTACTTGTTATTTTACTTGTGGAATCTTGTGTTGATATACTTGTTGTGTTACATTGTGAGCTTTTCATTTTCATCATTATACTTGGCATTGATCAATCACACCTCAATACAACACGGTTGCATTGCGCACCTCTAACCCATTTAAGGGGAATTGGGAGGAAGGAGTTCAGAACCTCGCAAGGGGTATTCGGCTCTTAGTCGTGTTTTTGAGAGATTGTTGCATCACTCATTTCACAAGTTTAAAAAGATCATTAGATTAGCAATTACACCTATTCACCCCCCCTCTAGGTGTATTTCAATTGGTATCAGAGCTTGGACTCTAGGATTTGGCTTAACAACCTTAGAGAGATCCTCATATTGCTAATCATTTCATTCATTTCCACATAGTAAACATGGCCGATGGTATTAAGACACCCCCTAAGTTTGATGGACTTAACTTTCCCATATGGAAGGTTAAGATGACTGTTTTCTTGCAATCTCTAGGTAGCCGAGTTGCAAAGGCCGTGACTAAACAATTTAGTGCCCCCGATGGTGATGAATCTACTTGGTCCGAAATTGAGACCAAGGAGTTTGATGCCAATGCTAGGGCTCATTATGCACTCCTACAAGCCCTCAATGATGATAACATAGCTAGAGTCATCCATTGCAAATCCGCCTATGAGATTTGGACCCATTTGGTAGTAACACATGAGGGGACATCACAAGTGAAGAGGGCCAAGATAGACCTTCTTCGGTCCCAATATGAAAATTTTAGCATGCAAGAACATGAAACCATAGATGATATGGTTACTAAATTTACTAAGATTACTAATGGGCTTTCTTCTCTAGGTGAAGACATCAACAACGACCAAAGGGTGAGAAAGATCATCCGGGCTCTTCCTCCATCATGGGAAGTGAAAGCTACAACATTGAAGGAACTCAATGATAAAGATGAGATTGAGCTCATCGGACTCATTGGGAATTTAAAAACCCATGAGATGGAGAGGAAGGCAAGGGAGGACATGGCACCCTCCAAAAAGAAGACCATTGCCTTCAAAAGTCATGCTACCTACTCCGACGAAGATGACGAAGAAGAAGATGACGAGGAGCTCTCACTTCTAGTCAAAAATGTCCGGAGGATGTACAACAAGGCAAAGTTCCAAGGAAGGAGGAGATGGCAAGGAGGCAAGGAAGAAAGGAAGATCATTTGCTTTAATTGCCAAAAGCCGGGACACATTGTAGCGGAGTGTCCGGACCAAGTGAAGCCATCTTCATCCAAGAAGCCATACAAGAAGAAGGCTATGAAAGCAACATGGGATGACGAAAGTGAATCCGAGGAGGAGATCGACACCGCCAACATGTGCTTCATGGCAAATGAGAGCACAAGCAAGGTAACCCCCTCAACTCTTCTTGATGATGATTTATCCATGGATGAGCTAGGAGAAGCATTTATAGAACTTTCTCAAAATTATGACTTCATGAAGAAAAAGTACTTGAAAATGAAAAAGGATAATGAATCTTTGAGTATTCAAGTGTTAAATCTTTCAAAAGAAAATAATGACTTGCATTCTTCTTTAGTTTCCACTAAAAATGATTTTGAAAAATATAAGATTGCTTGTAAAGGAAAGACCCCATTTATAGATTCTAATGAGATTGCCATGCTTAAGGAAAGATTAGATTCATTAGATGTTGTTTTGAAAAAGTGTAGTGAGTTTGATAAGAAGAAGATGGAGAATATGTTTCCTAAGAAACAAGCTCCTAAGAAAAATATTCATCATGCTCATGCTCATGCTCATGTACATGCTACACAACCTATGCATCATGGTAAACCCCCAAAGCATGCTCACACTTCACATACACACCATGCATTCATGTATAGAAAAGTGTACTCATGTTCACATTGTGGACGGAAAGGACACTTAGCTAATTTTTGTTATGATAGACTAAGTGCATCACATCATAATGTTTGGGTTCGTAACACTAACTTTCAAGGACCCAAGAAAGTTTGGGTACCAAAGTCAACAATTGTTTTAAATGATGTAGGTACTTTCCAAAGCCCAAAGACGTAGAGGTTTATGGTATCTTGATAGCGGTTGCTCAAGGCACATGACTTGGGACATCAACAACTTTGCAACCCTATCAAGATATCATGAAGGTGGCACCGTCACCTTCGGAGATGACGCCAAGGGTAAAATCATCGGTATTGGTAATGTAAAACTTGGCACCTCTCCTTTAATTGAAAATGTGGTTTTAGTTGATGGCCTCAAGCATAATCTCTTGAGTGTTAGTCAACTTTGTGATAAAGGTTTTGATGTAGTTTTTGACAATGTTGCTTGTAAAGTAATTGATAGAACTTCCAATGTTTGTGTATTTTCCGGTTTTCGTGAAAGTAATGTATATATGATAGATATGCTAAATATGTCTTGTAATATAACATGTTTAAAAGCCCTCGATGACGACTCTTGGTTATGGCATAGGAGATTAGGCCACGTTTCTTTTGACCATATTTCTAGGCTTAACTCTAAGGAAATGGTGAAGGGTATTCCTTCATTGAACTTTGAAAAGGACCGAGTTTGTGACGCATGTCAATTTGGGAAACAAACTAAGTCCTCATTCAAATCAATTAAGGATATCATGTCATCACGTCCATTGGAGCTAATCCACATGGATTTATTTGGCCCAACACAAACCAAAAGTTTAAGTGGGAGTAGATTTGCTTATGTTTTAGTAGATGATTTTTCGCGTTTTACTTGGGTTTATTTTCTTGAACATAAAAGTCAAACCTTTTCACATTTTCAAGCCTTTAAGAAAAGAGTTGAAAAGGAAAATGACTCCTCAATAATTAAAATAAGAAGTGATAGAGGAGGTGAGTTCATTAACCTTCCCTTTACCACTTTTTGTGAGGAACATGGAATAAAACATGAACTTTCTTGTCCTAGAACTCCACAACAAAATGGAGTAGTTGAGCGGAAAAATCGTACTTTACAAGAGATGGCTAGGACAATGTTAAATGAATATGGTCTACCACATTATTTGTGGGCCGAGGCCGTTCATACTTCATGTTACATTGCAAATCGTGTTTTCCTATGTAAAAATACTACTAAGACTTCTTATGAGATGTATTTTTCTAGAAAACCCAATGTTTCTTATTTCAAAGTGTTTGGTTGCAAATGTTTTGTTTTAAATACAAATATTAATTTGGGAAAATTTGATGCTAGATCATATGAGGCTATTTTTGTAGGTTACTCAAATACTAGTAAGGCTTATAGAGTCTTCAATAGGTCAACTTTGACTATTGAGGAATCTATTCATGTTAAATTTGAGGAATCTAACAAGTTTGTTAAGAATTGTGTAGAAATTGATGCTTTAGATGAAGGTTTGGAGAAAGTGACCTTGGAGGATGCTTCTACCATGGGAAACAAGCCAAAGGATGGTGATGGAAGTGAAGCCAAAGTGGAAGAGGCTCAAGGAAATGAACATCAAGCAAATGAAGAGGAGCCCTCTCAACCACTACCAAAGGATTGGAGATTCAATCCTCATCATCCCAAGGACCTCGTCATAGGTGAAGTATCAAAAGGGGTAACCACTCGCTCTAAGATTCAAGATTTTTGTGGTAATTTTGCTTTTATTTCACACATAGAACCTAAAAATGTCCTCGAGGCCGAGGCCGATTCATATTGGTTGCTTGCTATGCAAGAGGAGCTCAATCAATTTGAGCGCAACCAAGTATGGCATCTTGTTCCTAGGCCCAAGATAGACCAAGTATTGGTACTAAATGGATCTTTAAGAACAAGTTGGATGAATCGGGTAATGTAGTTAGAAACAAGGCTAGGTTAGTTGCCCAAGGTTACACTCAAATCGAGGGAATCGATTTTGAAGAAACCTTTGCACCCGTAGCACGGCTCGAAGCCATACGGATGACCTTAGCATATGCCTCATTTAAAGATTTTAAGTTATTTCAAATGGATGTAAAGAGTGCTTTTCTTAATGGTTATATTGATGAGGAGGTGTATGTTGAACAACCCCCCGGGTTTGTTGATCCTACACACCCTAATTATGTTTATAAATTAGATAAAGCACTATATGGTTTAAAACAAGCCCCTAGGGCTTGGTATGAAAGATTGTCTTCATTTTTGATTTCAAATGATTTTAAGAAAGGAAAAGTTGATAAAACATTATTTACCAAACATATAGATCAAGATATCCTCATAGTTCAAATTTATGTTGATGACATTATTTTTGGATCTACTAATGTTTCACTTTGCAAGAATTTTGAGTCATGCATGAAAAAGGAATTTGAGATGTCTATGATGGGGGAGCTCAACTTCTTCCTTGGACTTCAAATCAAGCAACGTAGTGATGGGACATTCATCAACCAAGCCAAGTACACCAAAGAACTCATCAAGAGGTTCGGGCTTGAAGGATCCAAAGTAGCAAAGACTCCCATGGCAACCACTACGAAACTTGACAAGGACGAATAAGGTAAGGAAGTAGACATCAAATTATTTCGTAGCATGATTGGTAGTTTACTCTATCTTACGGCTAGTAGGCCGGATATAATGTTTTCCGTATGTTTATGTGCACGTTTTCAATCATGTCCTAAGGAATCACACTTAATAGCGGTAAAACGCATAATTAGGTATCTTAAGGGCACAATTGATTTAGGTTTGTGGTATCCGAAAACTAACCAATTTACCATGACTAGTTATTCGGATGCCGACTATGCCGGTTGTAGGGTAGATAGGAAGAGCACAAGTGGCACTTGCCAATTCTTGGGCAATTGTCTTGTGTCTTGGTCTTCCAAGAAGCAAAATAGTGTAGCCCTTTCAACCGCCGAGGCGGAATATGTAGCAGCCGGAGCTTGTTGTGCACAAGTACTCTGGATGAAACATACTCTTCTCGATTTTGATTTACATTTTGATCATGTTAAGATTTATTGTGATAATACTAGTGCTATTCACATGACCAAAAATGCTAATCAACATAGTAAAACCAAACATATAGACATTAGATATCATTTTCTTAGAGATCACTTTGAAAAAGGTGACATAGATATTGATTTTGTTTCCACAGATTTTCAACTTGCAGATATTTTCACAAAACCTTTAGATTATGCAAGATTTTCATTTATTTGTGGTGAATTGAATGTATGTAAGATTGATACTTAAAATATCTTAGTTTGTTTTGTTTTGGTTTCTAATATGTTTGTTTTGTTTTGTCTTAATTTTTTTAACCCTTTTTGATGTATGACAAAAAGGGGGAGAAATATAAATATATATAAGTTTGGGAGAAAATATATGGAGAGAGTATATGTTGTTTGTTTTAAAAATATATTGTTTTGTTATTCCTTATGATAGTTTATTTTTGGTGATGATATTTTTCAATACTTTATGTATGCTTACATAGTTATTCATATTCATGTTAAATACATAGCATTGTTTAAGGGGGAGCTTTTCAAGCTCTTTCCTCTTTTATTTGTTTAAAAACTCATATGTTTTGTCATCATCAAAAAGGGGGAGATTGTTGGCCCAAGGTTACAATCAACCCATGTTTAGTGTATTTTGATGATTACAAAACATATTAGTTATTTGTACTAATATAAATTGTTGTTTAAGTGTGTTTCAGGTTTATATATTAAAGAGATGATTTCTTCCCTAAAGGAAGGTACATTGGACTCAAGACAAGTCAAATTGGGCTCAAAGTACAATATTGAAGATCAAGTGAAGATTGCCCATGATGAAGTCTTGAAGACCTAGAAGTTTGTAAGTGTAGTTTTGTTAAAGATAGAATATGTGAAATTTGGCTCTAGGATTTACACACACACTTGTTTTGAATGTTTCTATGTTTTTGAAAATGTTTATTTCTAAGTTTATGCCTTAGTTTATACATACATGGACTCAAAGCTTTATATCTTCAAAAACTTGTTTAAAACATGATATAAACTATTTTTTGCATAACACTTAGCTTCAGATTTTTTTAAAAGAATTTTTACAAAATTTTCTATCTCAAAAAACTGCCCAGAAAAAATCCTGTTTCAGGCAGACCGGTCGACCGGCAGTCGACCGGCTGCTGTGTCCGGACATGCACAGGTTGTGCATGTCTGTCGGTCGACCGGACCAACTGACCGGTCGACCGAAAAGAGACGTTTGCTCTCTGTATCTTTTCGGTCGACCGGGTCGGTCGACCGATAGAAGGAAACTGTGTTTCCTTTGTTGGATCGGTCGACCGGCAGTCGACCGAAGCTCCAACGGCTCTTTTGCCAGCAGAGTCCCGGTCGACCGGCAGTCGACCGGTAGGCCTGCATCAGCCATAACGGCTCTTTCTTCTTTTGGAATTTCTGAAAATCTGTTTTTGGTTTTCTCTTTAACAGAGTTTTTAGGAGTTGTTGGGACTCTTTTTCTGATCAAATTAGCTGGAAAAATCAGAGTTTTAACCTATTCTCTCCCTATAAATAGTGGGGAATAGGCCTTAGTTATTTACCAAGAAAAATACAAGTTTTCATAGTTTTCAAGAGAAAGAGAAAAATAGTTTAAAGCCTTCATTTCCATTCTTTCAAAATTGGTTTTTCAGTTGTTGTTTGATCTCTAATATCACTCTACAACTAAAGCTTTTCTCACCACACTTCATAGAGCCAAAAATTTCATATTCTTTCTATAGGTGAAGTTGTAAAAGAGTGAGAGTGTTTGTAAAAGAGTGTTGTGGTCTAGTTAAAGATCACTATTTGTAATTCTTGTTCTTGTGGAGACAAGCTCCTCGGTGGAGTTTCTTTGTAAGGTGAAGCTACGGGCTTGAGGTCTTTGAAGGCCTAACTTGTACGGGATCCTAAGGGGATAGTGGAAACCCTTCACGGAGGTGAAGGCGGGGACTAGAGCAACGGGCTCGAACCTCGAAACAAATCATCTTGTTTGCGATTGCCTTGGCGTTCTTCTTGCTTACTTTCTTGCTTTATATCATTTCCAATTTATTGCTTGAGAACTAACCTTTATTTGTGCAATCCTTATTTGTTTACTTTACTTGTTATTTTACTTGTGGAATCTTGTGTTGATATACTTGTTGTGTTACATTGTGAGCTTTTCATTTTCATCATTATACTTGGCATTGATCAATCACACCTCAATACAACACGGTTGCATTGCGCACCTCTAACCCATTTAAGGGGAATTGGGAGGAAGGAGTTCAGAACCTCGCAAGGGGTATTCGGCTCTTAGTCGTGTTTTTGAGAGATTGTTGCATCACTCATTTCACAAGTTTAAAAAGATCATTAGATTAGCAATTACACCTATTCACCCCCCCCTCTAGGTGTATTTCAATATTGCTTGCAAAAAAAATTAAGTTTTCGAGTGTTATATTCTTTCTATATCTGCTATCACAATCCCTGTTTTAATCCAACAGTAATTTGACTGATTGTTAGTTGCTTAAAAAACGTTTAGACTTGCATTCTAGGCATTTGTCTAACTACGTTTACTTTATAATTACTGTTGAAGATAGTTGGAGACAAGGTACGTATGCATAGCATATAGTTTAGGAAACATTCATAGGTGATATTTGCTTTTGAATGCTACTTTTCTATATATTGCACACTTTCCACAATTAACTCTAAGGGCACAACCCAAATCAAGATAAGGTGGGAAAGTCATTACCCTTCCTTAGCCCATAAACCATCTCCAAGCACGCACAACCTAACCCTAAATAAAATCTGATAGACGTTAGACTTAAGGACATCTCAAACTCACTAGGAGATTATCCTAAGGCGGAAGGTGTTAGAGTTTGACTCCTGCCAAATCAGTGTCTAGGAAAGGGATTGAGGGGCTAAACCCCAAAGGCTGGTGGTTTAGCTTAATTAGGCCTGTCGCTTTTGCGCGGATACCTCCTACCAATCTTACCCTGACCTGGCTGATTAGCTTGTGGTCAAAGTCTGCATTATATCTCCTGTGGACAATCAACCAGTTAGGAGTTGTCTAGGTCAAGGTTACCTTAGACTAGGCTTGGTTGTTTACTTTTCTTGACTATTGGTGAACTTGTTTGTAATTGTGTTTGTATATGCCAGTGTGGTCAAGAGACCCTAATTCATCTAGGTTAACTAAAAACACATCACCACCCATGTTCGAACCAAGACTAAATTCGGTTATGTCTCAACCGATATCTTTGCAGATAGGTTCTATCCCATTAGAACCTCACTTCCATCTTGCATCCAACTTCCATCGGTTGGTGAAAACAACTTTGAGCTTAAGCCACAGTTCATCAACACACTCCCTAAGTTCCATGGCTTAGAGTCCGAAGATGCTTATTTCTTCATAAGAGAATTTGAAAAAGTATGCTTAAAGATGAAAATCCCACATCTTGCAGATGATGCTATTAAGTTGAGATTTGTCCCTTTCACTCTTAAGGACTTAGCCAAGAAATGGCTATACAGCTTAGCGGTCAGCTCTATTACATCCTGGGATGGTTCATCAAGGTCTTCTTGAAGAAATTCTATCCAAATCATAAGACCGCTCTTGTTAGGAAAAACATCATGCAGTTTAAGCAAGAACCTAGTGAACCGTTTTGGAGATACTTTGAACGCTTCAAAGACCTTCTTGTCCATTGTCCTCATCATGGAATAGAGAAATGACGACAATGCCAAATTCTTTATGATAGTTTAGACTACTCAACCAAGACTCTTCTAGAAAGAATGTGCCAAGGGGGATTCTTGCATAAGGATGAGAATGAAGGATGGGATTTATATGAGAATCTAGCTGAAAATACCATCCATGGGAACCAACTAGTGAAAGCTCTAGGAATTCAAACTCCATCTCTTCAAAAGGAGGTCTCCATTTAATTAAATCATCCATAGCTAACGAGGCAAAGTTAGCTAACCTAGAGAGAAGACTGGAAGCTTTAGAAACTAAGAAACCCAGTCCAGTCAACCAAGTCAACCCAAATCAATTTTCAACTCCGGGTTGTACTTACTGTCAGGCCACGAATCATGTGTTTGAGGAGTGTCCTGTATTTCAAGCTTAACAACACTTTTCTGAATCGATGAATGCGGCCTTTTCAATGTCAAACAATGATCCTTACGCTCCAATGTACAATCCTGGCTGGAGAAATTACCCAAATTTCTCATGGAGCCAACAAAATAATGACCACCCACGATCAAACCATGCAAGCCACTTTCATCATTCCAATAATTCTTCCAATCATCAACTCAATTTTCCAAATCAATCTCAAAATTCTCCCAATAATTTTTCACATTATCAACAAAATTTTCCCAACCAAGCTTCATAACCCTCCTTTCAGAATCCTCAGCTTGAAAGGAGAATGACTAACTTTGAGAGAAATATGAAAAGGTACATGAAGAATCAAGATTCTCTCATGCAAACAATACAGAGGATGGAGGGTCAAATGAGCCACTTAGCCAATCCACAACATGAGAGGCAAAAGGGTACCTTGCCCAGTCAACTAATTATGAATCCTAGGAATTCACAACAAGCTCATTTGGTTGAGAATCAATCATTAAATCAATGTAATGCTGTTCATACATTGAGGTAGGAAAAGAAAGTTGATAACAAGATATCAATACCACCCAATCCCAATCCGCACAATCACACTCCAGTATCTATCTCATCTAGTCGCAAGCCTTCCAAATCTGACGAATTTGAAGCAGAAAAGTCAGTCAGTCAGGTGTATAAGCCTATAATACAATTTTCTAATAGGCTAAAGAACAACAAGCAAAATCCACACATGGATAAGATAATTGAGATATTTAATCAAGTTAAGATAAATGTGCCACTCCTTGATGCCATCCAACAAGTTCCATCCTATGCTAAATTTCTTAAGGACATGTGCACCAAGAAGAGAAAGATTAATGTATCCAAGAAAGTCTTCTTAGCCACTAACATTAGTGAGCTACTATCGGGTCTGATCCCTGTCAAGTATAAGGATCCGGTTGTCCCACCATTGCCTACACTATAGGACAAGCCGAGATTAGTCACGCACTTCTTGACTTGGAAGCGAGTATCAACCTGCTTCCATTCTCAATTTATCAACAACTCGTTTTAGGCGATCTTAGTCCAACTCGAGTCATAATCCAACTGGATGACCGTTCTATGAAAGTCTCAAAGGGAGAAATTAATGATGTCCTTATCCAGGTCGGGGAGTTTATCTACCCAGTTGATTTCATAGTTCTTGAGACACAACCTGTGTCCAATCCTAGGGCTCAAACTCATGTTATCCTAGGGCGCCCATTCCTTACTACTGCCAATGCAATTATTAATTGTAGGAATGGATCTATGAGATTAACCTTTGGGGGTATGACTAGAGAAGTTAATGTCTTCAACCTAGAAAAACAACCTCGTAAGATGAGAGACCAAACATTTGAGGTAAACTTTGTTGAAAATAATTGTGATGAAGGAAGTGAAGGTATAGATGAAAATAATTGTGATGAAGGAAGTGAAGGTATAGAGAATGAGTCTCTGTTTCTTGATGAATTATTTAAGAATGAATATGATTATCTTAATGATAAGGCATATGTCAGAGATCCTAATTTTAGAGTCCCCTTTAAAAAAAGAAAATTTGATTTGAATATCTTCACTTTCGCTGAGCCAACCAATAATATATCGCATGAGAATATAATTCAAGAACCTTCGATTGACATACTCTTTGAAACCTCTTCGAAAAAGAACTCATGTGTTTGGATGAACCAACTAGGGATATTTTGGTTAATTATACATCTCTAGGGAAAGTGTTGACCTAAGTTTTAAGGAGATATATGGAACTGAGTTAGAATTCCTACGCATTCATCGTGAGAAAGTTCCAACTGAGAAATGTGTTGGAGATCAATTTTTGAATAATGAATACAATAATATGAGGAAGAAACACCTAAAGAAGGTAGACTGGGGAGGAAGAGAGCTAAGACAAAAAAATTGGCCTCTCCACTATGCCCTATAAAGAGGACCCAATGGAATGATCGGAAGAGAGCTAGAGGGATGAGACCGAAAAAGATTTAGCTATAAGAGAGACTTGATGTTGTACATATTTTTGTATAATATATGCACCTCTTTTACATTTCATTTCATGGATCTATACATTTCTTTCATACATTGGGGACAATGCATGAGATAAGTGTGGGGGAGGGTTTTAACATGACTAATATAACTAAAAAAAAGAAAAAAACAAAGATATATATATATATATATATATATATATATATACATATATATATATATATATACATATATATATATATATATATATATATAATAAAAAAACTTTTTGAAAGGTAAGAACAATATTTTGATATATTTTTTTGTAAGAAATTAAGTCAATTTAAAGGAACAGGAAAATCATAATTAGGATTTCTTACACTTGATCAAAATAAGATGACTTGTTTGATTTTTAGGGTTAGGAAGAAAATTTATGAAAGTAATTTAGTTTTAATCTTTACCTTGATGAAATATGCACACTTTATACACTTACACACTTAGGGTTAAAAAACAAAGACTCTTATGCCTTATAAAAAAAGAAAAAAAAGAAAAAAACTATATATGTATAAAAAAATAAACAAATCTAATTATTGATTATCTAGGTGCTTTGGCCTAAGCAAGCCTTGGTATTTATGCAAAAGATAATTAGAAAAGTTTGAAAAAATATATATATAAATCCTCTGATTAAATTTAGTATTTGTGCCTCATGAAGCATAAGTATTCACGCTTAAAAGGGGTACATTTTATAAATAAAAATCCTTAGTTTTGTGGCCTTGTCTGCTCGAGTGTTTAAGTCCTTAGGGGTGTTTTCTCACCTGGTGCCCTAAAACTGTCCGGTTTAGGTGTCACCGACTAAAGGCTCGTTACATGGGCAGATTAGAAAGCCTAATGAAATTGAGGAATAAATATCATCAAAAATAAATATAAATAAGGCATAGGAGTTAATGTTAAAGAACGCTTAGTCAAACTTCACTGTCACGATGGTGCATATAACTCAAGGTAAAGTAATAGACTATATGAGAAATACAATTTGACTCCTTACTTTGATTGATGACATGTTTTTGAATAGAGACTAAGTTTAGGAATGAAAAATTTGATATTCCTATAACTTATAGATTACTTAAACTCTGACAAATATACTTCAAATATTTTCTCTTTTCAAAATAATTTTCAAAAATACTAACTTTTTTCTCTTTCTTTATAGATTTTGTCGATGCAATCCACTGAAAACCCTCACGAGACAAAACTCATCCTCTAGGGGTAACCTAGAGGTTTAATGACATGTTGTACATGCTTAGTGCAATCGCGTGACCTGTGAAAGTGGTCTACTAAGTGATTAGAAATAGTTTTGATGTTTTGCTCGAGGGCGAGCAAAAGATAAGTGTGGGGGTGTGATCGGTCACATATATTGCATACACGTTATCACATTACCATGCTTAATATCTAAATAAACCATATTAATAAGCCCTATTTTTCTTTATAAAATGTAGGCCCATTACTTAAGGATAGGAAAGAGAAACATGCCCAAAAGCCCATCAAATTCTGATTTAATTCAGAAGAAATTCGAAATCAAGGAATTAAGGCAGATCTTGGCAAATTAAATAGGTTGAAAATCAGTTAAAATGAATCATCCCAAATCAAGCGGTTGAAGCTAACAATCAAAGGCTATTTCATCAAATCCTGAAGCAGAAATGGGAAAACCAGCAGGAGATGAGGAAAATCACCAAACGAAGAAGCTTCTCCAGCCTGGTGTGGCTACCTGGTCACACCATGGTCGCGAAAATGCGGCCAAAATGACGTTTTCGCGGCCGTTTGATATCTGTTGGTGGAGCGTTTGCTCCCCTTATCTTCATACATCCCCTCTCGTTTGGTTTTTACTTATAAATATTGTATTTTTCAGAGAAAAAGAGACTGAAACTTAGATTTAGTTTTTCTCTTTATTTTTAAGGTTTAGGCTCTTTGTTAGATACTATAAAAGTTGTATCTTTGTTTTGCAATTTTTAATTCAGTGCAAGTACCAGTGAGAGAGAGGAATTGAGTGATTATATTCTGAAGATTGAAGTGACATCAATACAAGGATCAAGCTACCTTTTCTTCCACTCCCTTTTACGGTATGTGTTGCTTTACTTGGATTGTTCTTTGTTTTTCGTGAGTAACTTAATCAATTTTCTGGGCTCACTATTACTCCTCACTCTGATCCCTCTTCTTTTCGAATGGTTTTGATGAAAAGACCCAATGAATCATTTGCCTGCCTAACTTAAGCCTTTCTTCTTTAAAGTGTTCTTGAAGGCACATGATGATGAGTTTGGATTTTTAAATTTCTACTTCTTTTAAAAATGTCTCTTGAACTTTTTTTTATCTCATACTTGAACTTCTTGATGATTTAACATTCAATTCGAGATGATTTCTTAAAGAAAAGAATTAACTTTTCCAACCATCTTATGTGTTTTGCTTAAAACTTTCTAAAACCAATGTTAAGTTTTTACCTATGATCAAGTTGAGGCACTAAGGATTTCAATAGAAGAACATATCGCTGAGTAGTGAGATAGTGAGCCCAGATTTTCTTCTTTATTAAAAAATAACAATCACTTTTCAGACTTTATACAAAATTCACTTTTTCCAAAGCCTTCTCTAAATTTTCAACTTTTCTTTTAATCATCTCCAGTCTCTCCATTTTCTTTTTCAAACTTAAAGGAAAGACACCAACTTCACTCTTTGTTATTTAACAAAAATACCGAAAAGCTTCTATCGCATTCCTCTTTGTGGACGCGACCCGTTAGCCCAAAGCTACACGGTAATTCTCTTTGCTCGTTCATTATGGTATCTGATTGACGAGAAAACATAGATAAAGTTAAGAGTTAGAAGGATGTTATCGGGATGAAGGCAGGTCTCTATCTTTCGCAATCAGCAGTAGCAAGGGCTAAACGGGTCGAATCTACAGGGAGGAATGCGATAGAAGTTTTTTCAGTTTCTTTTAACAAACTAAATTGGTTAGGTTGTTCTTACAAGTTTTAGAGGAAAAAAAAATACTCTGTCAAATGTCAGAGATAGAAATATGATGGTGAAAACAGGGTTAGATTTGAAACAAGGATTTTGAAAAGATTAAAAGAAAAAGAAATAAGACTTACTAATCATCTACCACTACTAACTTACTAACCTATGCTAGATTAAACTTCACTTTAGATCATAAATGTTAGACTTTGGAGTTGTCTTCAATTCAAGCAAGATACATAAGATAAATACTTAATCTTATTTGAAATAATTACTAATAAAGATCTAACATTAAACTATCAAGGCCTTCTAAGTATAGAATAAGAAGAATAACTAAGATTCAATATTAAACTATCAACACTATCTAAGCATAGAATATGAAAAATCATTGGAAAGTATTAACATATATGGATTTAACTAGCCATCATCACGTACCTTCAAGAACATTAACTAATCTTAAGGTTAAGCATGTATACGATTCAATCAGTTTATTATAATGTAGAATTAGAAGTAGTGGTAGAGATATTAGCAAGTCATGAAGAAGATTAGCTACTCATGGTGAAAACTAATGAAAGCATGGTAAAAGAGAATGCAAATAAAGAAAGTAAATAAATAAAAATAAATTGAAAGGAAAAATCTTGTTATTGATGCTGTCACTTTCAATTATAAGAGCCCCCTCCTTTACAAGGCTTGAAGTAGTGCTAAATCCTAAAAATTACAAAAGAAATTTGAAAGAGAAATTAAAAAAATCCTAAGTTATGATCTCTAATGAGGAGTTACTTTTTTATGAGAGATTTCAGCTCTTTAAATAGGGCTCAAAGCTATTCATAATAGAATACAAATTAATGGTTTAATTAAATCCTAATCAATGCGGGAATTCAATTTTGCAGCAAGTTAGCATGTTGATTGCTGAATATAACTAATCAAAAGGCTTAATTGCATAGAGTGGTCAATATAGGAATTGTAAGCCTTTAAGTCCTCTTTCTGTTGCTTCTTAAATTATCAGATTTTAATATCTGTAGCAAACATTATGATCCGAATACTAAGAGAGTCTAGTCTAAATCTGAGTCTGAATTGATTTTGAACTCCATTTAATTTGAATTATCCTCCTTATCTCCATTAGGATTAGCCTTATCTCATCCATTTTCTAAAAATATATCTTTTAATTTTGAATTTTAGTTGTGAATATAAGGATTTATTGATCGGTCACATATCTTGCATATATATTGTCACATTATCATGTTTTTTATCTAATAAATCCTATTAATAAGTCTTATTCTTCTTTGTTAAATGTAGACCCATTGCTAAAAGAAAGGAAAGAGAAACGAGCCCAAAAACCCATCAAAATTCTGATTTAATTAAGAATTAATTCGAAATTAGAAGATCAGGACAGATCAGAGAGGATAAAACCGATTGAACATCAGTTAATATTGATCTTTACAAATTAATCAGTTAAAGTCAAAAATCAAAGGCCGTTTTGACAAACTTAGGAGCTGAAATGAGAAAACCAGCAGAAGATATGGGTTGAATCACCAAACCGAGGACCTCAACCATTTGGGTGTGGCTACCTGGCCACACCAGGGCCCCGAAAATGCGGCCCTAGCCGCGTTTTCGCGGCATTTTTAAGGTTATTGGGGGAGCGTTTGCTCCCCCAATCTTCCTACGCCTCTCCCGTCTGGGTTTTCCCTATAAATACCATTTTCGATAGAGAAGAAGGGAGCGAAGACTAGGATAAGAATTATTCTTCATTTTTTAAGGTTTTAGGAGTATTGTTAGATAGTTCAGAGAAGTTGTATCTCCTCTTTATTTTTCAATTTAAACCAGCAACGAGAGAAGAGTGAAATTGAGTGTGTAATTCATCCTTGAAGTGACAATCAAAGGAGCTTCAACTCGCTTATTAAATTCGACTCAAATTCGATATGTTTATATTTGATTTTCATTCTCTTATTTGTTTTTCTTTCATCATGAGTAGCTAAATCATCTTCTCGGCTCATTAATTAATCTCTTCTATCTCCTCTCTCTTGATTGTTTTTATGAAAGTAACTCTTTTAAATCAGAAAATACCTAAGTTAAACTTCATTCTTGAAAGCACATGAGGATGTCTTTATTTTAAACTTAGACTTTCAAAGCAATAATCTTTTTAAATAGTTTTTATTCCATATTTAATTCTTCGCGCTTGATGGTTTAAAATTCTCTTTTTAATGTTGTGTTAAGAAAGACCATAAGATTTAATCCAAAATCATCTTATTTGTTTTAATTGGACATTAAAAGAAATTAAGGCCTATGATAAAAGTGATCCACCAAAATGTTCTTGAGATAAGTAAGTAGTTGAGTTGAAAATTAGTGAGCCCCGATCTTTTTCCTATATTAAAAACAACCAAATAATCTTCATCATTTTCTAAATATCACCTTTTCCAAAGCCTTCTCTATGTTTTATGTTTTTTTAAATCACTTCCCTTCTATCCATTCTCTTTTCAACTAAAAACCAACAACATTCTCAGCTTTCTAAACAAAAACACCGAAACGCTTTCATCGTATTCCTCCTCGTGCATATGACCCGTTAGCCCAAAGCTAAGCGGTAATTCTTATCACTTTCATTCTTCAATCAATTTTTGGTGCCGTTGCCGGGGAGGGAACGGTGTAAAATTTTTATAACAAGTTTGGTGTCTTATTTCAGGGACGTCAAGATTAAGATTTAGTACTCAAGCTTTGCAAGATAAGACTTGCTATTCTGTGCCCCTACTCTCAAAAGTAGGAAACAGAATTTCAAGAAATTGCATCGCATGTTTGATTTGTAGACTACTAAAAAACATTTTTTTGTAGGACATATCGCTCTGCAAAAATATAGTTTTTTAATATTATTTTTTGCTATATCTGATATTCACACCCCCTGTTTTTAATCCAACAGTAATCTGAGTGATTGTTAATTGCTTAAAAAAAGTTTAGACTAGCATTCTAGGCATTTGTCTAATTACGTTTCTTTTACAATTACTGTTGAAGATAGCTGGAGACAAGGTACATATGTATAGCATATAGTTTAGGAAACATTCTTGGGTGATATTTGCTTGTGAATATTACTTTTCTATATCTTACACACTTTGCACAAATAAATCTTAAGGGCAAAACCCAAATCAAGATACGGTGGGAAAGTCATTACCCATCCTTAGCCCACAAACCATCTCCAAACATGCATAGCCTAAGTCTAATTTAGAATCTGATAGACGTTGGCCTTAGGCCATGTCGAATTCATTAGAAGACTATCCTAAGGCGGAAGATTTTAAAATTTGACTCCTGCCAAGTCAGTGCCTAGGAAAGTGATTGAGGGGGGAAACCCAAAGGCTAGTGGTTTGGCTTAATTAGGCTCGTCGCTTTTGCGCAGATACCTCCCACCAATCTTGCCATGACCTGACTGATTAGCTTGTAGTCAAAGTATGCATTATACCTCCTATAGAAAATCAACCAGTTAGGAGTTATCTAGGTCAAGTTACCTTAAACTAGGCTTAGTTGTTTACTTTTGTTGACTATTGGTGAACTTGTTTGTGATTGTGTTTGTGTATGCAAGTGTGGTCAGGAGACCCTAATTCATCTAGTTTAACTAGAAACACATCACCACCCAAGTTCGAACCAAGATTAGATTCGGTTATGTCTAAACTGACATCTTTGCAAGGTAGGTTCTATCCCATTAGAAACTCACTTCCATCCTGCATCTAACTTTCATCGGTTGGGGAACACAACTTTGAGTTTAAGCCACAGTTCATTAACACACTCCCTAAGTTCCATGGCTGAGTCTGAAGATGCTTATTTCTTCATAAGAGAATTTAAGGAAGTATGCTTAATGATGAAAATCTCAGACCTTACAGATGATGCTATTAGGTTGAGATTTATCTCTTTCTCTCTTAAGGACTTAGCCAAGAAATGGCTATACAGCTTAGCGGCCGGCTCTATCACATCTTGGAATGGTTTCATCAAGATCTTCTTGAAGAAATTCTATCCAATTCATAAGACCGCTCTCGTTAGGGAAAACATCATACAGTTCAAGTAAGAACCTCATGAACCGTTTTGAAGGTTCTTTGAATGCTTCAAAGACCTTCTTGTCCAATATCCTCATCATGGAATAGAGAAATGACGACAATGCTAAATTTTTTATGACGATTTAGACTACTCAACCAAGACCCTCTTAGAAAGCATGTACCAAAGGGGATTCTTGCAGAAGGATGAGAATGAAGGATGAGATTTATATGAGAATCTAGCTGAAAAGACATCCAATGGGAACAAACTAGTGAAAGCTCTAGGAATTCAAACTCCAACTTTTCAAAAGGAAGTCTCCATTCAATTGAATCATCCATAGCTAACGAGGCTAAGTTGGCTAACCTAACGAGAAGACTGGAAGCTTTAGAAACAAAGAAACCAAGTCCAGTCAATCAAGTCAGCCCAAACCAAATTCCAACTCTGGGCTGTACTTATTGTCAAGCCATGAATCATGTGTTTGAGGAGTGTCCTATGTTTCAAGCTCAATAACACTTTTCAGAACTGACGAATGCAGCCTTTTCAAGGACGAACAATGATCCTTACGTACCAACGTATAATCTTGGCTGGAGAAATTACCTAAATTTCTCATGGAGCCAACAAAATAATGACCACCCACGGTCAAACCATGCAAGCCACTTCCATCATTCCAATAATTCTTCCAATCATCAACCCAATTTTTCAAATCACCCCCACAATAATCTCAATAATTTTCACATTATCAACAAAATTTTTCCAACCAGGCTCCAAAACCCTCCTTTCAGAATCCTCAGCTTGAAAGGAGAATGACTGACTTTGAGAGAAATATGGAAAGGTACATGAAGAACCAAGTTTCCCTCATGCAAATAATATAGAGACTAGAGGGTCAAATGAGCAATTAGCCAATCCACAGAATGTGAGGCAAAAGGGTACCTTGCCCAGTCAACCAATTATGAATCCTAGGAATTCTTAACAAGCTCATTTGGCTAAGGATCAATCATTGAATCAACATAATGTTGTTCATACATTGAAGTCAGGAAAGAAAGTTGATAACCAAGTGTCAACACCACCCAATCGTAGTCAGCACAATCACATCTAGCATCCACCTCATCTAGTCCCAATCCTTTCAAACCTGACGAATCTGAAACAGATAAGTCAACCAGTTAGGTGTACAAGCCTATAGTACCATTTCCTAATAGGCTAAAGAACAACAATCAGAATCCACACACGGATAAAATAATTAAGATCTTCAACTAAGTGAAGATAAATGTGCCACTCCTTGATGCCATTCAACAAGTCCCATCTTATGCAAAATTTATTAAGGACATGTGCACCAAGAAGAGAAAGACTAATGTACCCAAGAAAGTCTTCTTAGCTACTAACATTAGTGAGCTACTGTCGGGTCCGATCCCTGTCAAGTATAAGCATGGGTTATCCCACCATTGCCTGTACTATAAGACAAGCCGAGATTAGTCATGCACTTCTTGACTTGGGAGCAAGTATCGACCTGCTTCCATTCTCAGTTTATTAACAACTCGGGTTAGGCGATCTTTGTCCAACTCGAGTCACAATCCAACTGGCTGACCGTTCTGTGAAAGTTCCAAATAGAAAAACTAATGATGTCCTTATCTGGGTCGGGGAGTTTATCTACCCAGTTGATTTCATAGATCTTGAGACACAACCTGTGTTCAATCCTAGGGCTCAAACTCCTGTTATCTAGGGTGCTCTTTCCTTGCTACTGCTAATGCTATTATGAATTGTAGGAATGAGTCTATAAGGTTAACCTTTGGGGACATGACTAGAGAAGTCAATCTCTTCAACCTAGAAAAACAACCTCGTAAGATAAGAGACCAAACATTTAAGGTAAACTTTGTTGAAAACAATTGTGATGAAAAAAGTGAGGATATAGAGAATGAGTCTCTGTTTCTTAATGAATTATTTAAGAATGAATGTGATAATCTTAATGAGAAGGCATATGTCGGAGATCCTAATTTTAGAGTACCCTTTAAAAATGGATAATATCTTCACTTTCATTGAGCCAACCAATAATATATCGCATGAGAATTAATTCAAGAACCTCCGATTGACATACTCTTTGAAAACCTCTTCGAAGAAGAACTCATGTGTTTGGATGAACCAACTAGGAATATTTTGGTTAATTACACACCTCCAGGGGAAAGTGTTGACCTAAGTTTTGAGGAGATGTATGGAACTGAGTTAGAATTCCTAGGCATTCATAGTGAGGAAGTTCCAACAAAGAAGTGTGGTGGTGATCACTTTTTGAATAATGAGTGTAGAAATATGAGGAAGAAAAACCTAAAGAAGGTGAGACTTAGAGGAAGAGAGCTAAAATGATAAAAAAATTGGCCTCCCCACTATGCCCTAGAAAGAGGACCCATTGGAATGATGGAAAGAGAGCTAGAGGGATAAGACCGAAAAAGATCTAAGTGTGGGAGAAACATGATGTTGTACATATTTTTGTATAATATATGCACCTCTTTTACATTCTATTTCATGCATCTATACATTTCTTTCATACATTAGAGACAATGCATGAGATAAGTGTGGGGGAGGGCTCTAACATGACTAACATGACTAATATAAAAAAAACCAAAGAAAATATATATATAAAAAAACTTTTTGAAAGAAAAGAACAATATTTTGATTTATTTTTTCTGTAAGAAATTAAGTCAATTTTAAGGAATAGGAAAATCATAATTAGGATTTTTTATACTTGGTGAAAATAAGATAACTTGTTTTATTTTCAAGATTAAGAAGAAACTTGATGAAAGTAATTTAGTCTTAATTTTTACCTTGAAGAAATATGCACACTTTTTACACTTACAAACTTAGGGTTCAAATACAAAAACTCTTATGCCTTATAAAAAAAGAAAAAATATATATATGAAAATCTAATTATTGATTAGTTAGGTGCTTTGGCCTAAGTAAGCTTTGGTATTTATGCAAAAGATAATTAGATAAGTTTGAAAAAAAAATATATATATATATAAATTCTCTAATTAAGCTGGGTATTTGTGCCTCATGAAGCATAAGTATTCACACCTAAAAGAGGTACAATTTATAAATAAAAACTCTTAGTTTCGTGGCCTTAACTGCTCGAGTGTTTAAGTCCTTAAGGCTGTCCGGTTTGGGTGTCACCGACTAAAGGCTGTCCGATTTGGGTGTCACCGACTAAAGGCTGTCCGATTTGGGTGTCATTGACTAAACGCTCGTTACATGGGCAGATTTGAAAGCATAATGGAATTAAGGAATAAATACCACCAAAAACAAATATAAATAAGGCATAGGAGTTAATGTTAAAGAACTCTTAGTCAAATATCACGGTCATGATGGTGCATATGACTCAGGGTAAAGTAATAGACTAGATGAGAAATACAATTTGACTCTTTACTTTGATTGATGGCATGTTTTTGAATAGAGACTAAGTCTAGAAATGAAAAGTTTGATATTCCTATAACTTATAGATTACTTGAACTCTTACAAATATGCTTCAAATATTTTCTCTTTTCAAAATACTTTTCAAAAATACTAACATTTCTTTTTCTCTTTCGTTATGGATTTTGTGGGTGTAATCCACTGAAAACTCTCACAAGACAAAACTCGTCCTCTAGGGGTAACCTAGAGATTTAACGGCTTGTTGCATATGCTCAGTGCAATCGAATGACCTTCAAAAATGGTCAAATAATTGATTAGGATTAGTTTGATATTTTGCTCGAGGACGAGCAAAAGATAAGTGTGGGGGTGTGATCGGTTACATATATTGCATATATATTTTCTCATTGCCATGATTTTTATATAATAAACACTATCAATAAGTCTTATTCTTCTTTGTTAAATGTAGGCCCATTGCTAAAAGAAAGGGAATAGAAACGAGGCCAAAAGCCCATCAAAATTCTGATTTAATTCAGAAATAATTCAAAATTAGAATATCAGGGCAGATCAAGGCAGATTAGAGAGGATAAAATCAGTTGAATATCAGTTAATATGGATCTTTACAAATCAGTCAGTTAAAGCCAAAAATCAAAGACCGTTTTGACAAACCGAGGAGCTGAAACGAGAAAACCAGCAGAAGATATGGGGGAATCAACAAACGGGGGACCTCTACATTTGGGTGTGGCCACCTGGCCACACCAGGGCCACGGAAACGCGGCCCTCGCTGCGTTTTCGCGGCATTATTGAGGTTGTTAGGGGAGCATTTGCTCCCCTAATCATCGTACGCCCTCTCCCGTCTGGATTTTCCCTATAAATACCATTTTCGTCAGAGAAGAAGGGAGTGAAGACCAGGATTAGAATTATTGTTCATTTTTTAGGATTTTAGGTGTATTGTTAGATAGTTTGGAAAAGTTGTATCTCCTCTTTATTTTTCAGTTTAGACCAGCAACGGGAGAAGAGTGAAATTGAATGTATAATTCATCTTTGAAGTGACAATCAAAGGAGCTTCAACTCGCTTATTTAACTCGACTCAAATTTGGTATGTTTATGTTTGATTTTCATTCTCTTGTTTGTTTTTCTTTCATCATGAGTAGCTAAATCATCTTCTGCACTCACTAATTAATCTCTTCTACCTCTTCTCTTGTGATTGATTTTTATGAAAGCAACTCTTTTAAATCAGAAAATACCTGAGTTAAATTTCATTTTTGAAAGCACATGGGGATGTCTTTATTTTAAACTTGGACTTTCAAAGCACAAATCTTTTTAAATAGTTTTTATTCCATACTTGCTTCTTCGCGCTTGATGGTTTAATATTCTCTTTTTAATATTGTGTTAAGAAAGACCTTAAGATTTAATCTGAAATCATCTTATTTGTTTTACTTAGACATTAAAAGAAACTAAGGTTTTTGCCTGTGATAAAAGTGATGCACCAAAATGTTCTTAACATAAGTAAGTAGTTGAGTAGAAAATTTGTGAGCCCAGATCTTTTTCCTATATTAAAAACAATCAAACAATCTTCATCATTTTCTAAAGATCACATTTTTCAAAGCCTTCTCTAAGTTTTAGGTTTTTCTTTAAATCACCTCCCTTCTCTCCATTCCTTTTTCAACTAAAAAATCAACACCATTCTTAGCTTTCTAAACAAAAATACCGAAAAGTTTTCGTCACATTCCTCCTCGTGGACACAACCCGTTAGCCCAAAGCTAAACGGTAATTATTATCACTTTCATTCTTCAATCATTTATCCTTTCCTCCTCTTGATTTCAAATTAATTTAAATTAAAATCTAAATTTAGATAGGATTAGGGATAAAATAGAAGTTTCTTGTATCCTTATCCAAAAAGAGGATTAAATAGCATTGTTTAAAAAATAATCAAGAATTAATATGCAAATATGACAATAATAATGCAAAATTGAGATGCAATCAGTATCACATCCCCTCAGAGGTGTTCTGAGAAAGTGTTTCGAGCTCCGTTGTGGTAAGCAATTCACCGGTGCACCCTGCCGATAAGCTTCCTCCCTCTTCCTCGTACATGCCATCATGAAGGAGGCTAATGGCCTCAAGATCGAAGCTTGCTCGACCAAGAACGGGCAACCCGAAAATCAGATTGCCCGATCCAGTTGAAAAAAGAATCATACACATCCTTCTCAATGATCTCATCCTGTGATGACGGCTAATGCACCATAATAGCCCCTTCATGACAATAATGTGACACACCTATCAGACTCTCTAGAAGAGAGAGATTGATCACAATCTCCTCATCTCCTCTCTCTACTTCCCCTTCCTCTATTTGAAGAAATGAAGAGAAGGGGACATGACAACGCAGCAAGGAAAGAAATTATCATTTTGAAGCAAGATTTTTTGAAAAAGACAGAGAAGATGACTTCCTTCCACTGATCTTCTCTCTATTAATAGATGGATGAGATGCTCAACTTCCTCCAATTCAAAGTTCCAATCCCTGAAAAGTCGCCAAAGATCTCGAGATTTTTGGTCTACAGTAAAGGCAGAAGATCAACCATAATCGTCAAATTATAAAACCCAACATTCCCCTTCATAATGGCACCATAATTCAAAGAGACACGAAATACAATCTTTCAGCTGTCTGGTGTGATAACTATCAGCAAGTTGTGCAACCAACAATTAATTTCAGAAGATTCGCAGTGATCGGAAGTAATTCACTGTACAAGCATCATGATGAGTTTTAAAGCACTCACAATCCAGGTACCTTCGCTTCCCCGACTTCTCTTTTGCAGACTAAGACAAGTAGGTAAGTAAGGGCATCTGTAGTTATAATGTCCTCTGTTTAATAATATTGTATTTATATTTTAAATAATTATTTGGATCTACTTATTGTCATTATTCATTAAATCCTTTTATAACTTATCATTTCATTATTCTTTTTTACAACTAAATTAAACCATTACTTTTAATAACCATCATTTCTATTATTATTGATATTTTGTTATGTATATTGTTAATATGGATTTACATAAATGTGCTAGGGGATTCAAATCAATACTTCATAAAAAATTATCTTACTAATTATTATTAGACCTTTTTATTATGATTGTTAATCATCACCACTGTTGATTATTAAATTGATTGTGTGAGCCTTTTTGGACTATTACCGTTGCTACTACATTTATTATAAATTTATTTTATAATGATTATTACACATTAGTTATCAATTTTCAAGTTATTATTCTCCTTCATATTTTTATTATTCCATTTTTTTCCCAAGCACAAGTCAATGAGCCCACTTTCCTTTCATGTTCTTTTAATTGAGCCAATACATATGACCAAGCCCGCCCAATTCTTTTTCTATCTCCTTCTCCATCTCTTTCATTTAGAACTGAGGCCCAAGCCATCTATCTGTTAATATATCTCTTCCTAATTATATCCTATACACTAATCTAAATCTAATCCTAATCTTATATCCATTGGCTTCCAAACCCAATGCCCATTTAACCTAAATATAATCCTAACAAATCACATCCTAACAAACTAAATCCCAACATTATCTTCCACCTCTCTTCCTCCCTTTCACATCCGGCAGAGACCCTTCTCTTCCACCTCATGGCCAGGGCAACTCCCAGCAAGTCCATGGAGTAAGCCCAACGAGCAACCACCCCATGCGCACGCACCCTCGCTAGAGCTCCGCGAAGCATATCTCTCGCACAACTCCTTCTCCTCCACCCCTCATCCACTGACAGTGGATGGTCATCATCTCCATTAACCTCCTTGACTGAGATCTTAAACTGCGCACCCCCATCTCTCCAACACCCATGCAACCCCAGCCTCTGGAATCACCCCAGGCCACAGCTCTCCCTTTGCTCTCAGCCACTGCACTCCTCCCATAACCCGGAGCACCACAGCCACTCCCCACCTCCTTCTTGGTCGAGCCACACATTCAGCTTAAGCTACAACACCCCTCCAATCCAATGGTGCACACCATCAAGGATGAGCCACTCCTCCACCTCTTCAGCACTCCTTGGTCCTCCATGGTTCGTCATCGGACCACCGCGGCAACCCGATCTTCTCCACGGGCACTCCGGTAAGCCACTGTGCCTCTCCGCGGCTTCTGTCTCCACTGATCGTTGCCAGCAAGGTCTGGGCCGTGAGTTCCCTTCCCCTTCCTTTTTTTTCCTTCTTCTCTATTGAGTTTATTTGTGCATGCATAAGCATCAGTGAGTCGATATTCTCTCTCTTTCTATATATCATCTATATGGGTAATTATGTATGTGTGCTAGTATATAATTCCATGTGTGCTTAATCAATTTGTACACATGCATGCATTTGAGTGTGTTGTGTGTGCTTGTGTTTGTGTGGTGTAGCGTGTGCTATAGGGCGGGTGTGTTTAATTGTGTAAGTGTTAGATGTGCATGCTTATATATTGTATGGATGTGTATATTAAGAAAATGTGTTTATGTTTGAAGTGGATGATATATATACATATATATACATATACATACATACATATATATATATATATAAATGTATTTTAATATGCATGTATGTGTGTTTGAAGTTATACAGTGTGCATGTATGTGCATTAATTCCCCTCCCTCTATGTGTATTTGGTTGCATGTTACAATGATCTGGACCCGCTCGTGAGATCCGGACCCGATCCTGATACGTATTCGCTGTGAAGCCGATATACTGGCGATTTAAAGACCGACGCACGAGTTGATTTAGAGATCCGTATCGTTTCATGCAGTGAAGACTAGACAGGGATTCAGTTCCAAAATCACGTCATTTCACGTGAGTGTTCATTCCTCCATCATTTTCTTATTTAACATTGTCAGTTGCATATTTATATTGCTTGTATTATTTCATGTGACCATCTGACATATTTTACTAGTATGTTTATCTGTATCACTTCATGAGATACCAGTGAGCATCCACTTAATTTTATAGTTGATACGAGTGTTTATTGACGTCATTTCATGTGTTAGTATTTCGTTGTCGTTGGCTTAGGCCTAGTATTGATTCACCTTAGACAAGACTTGACTTCCGATTGACCTTGCGGTGGTAAATCTTAAAATATAAATAATTGGTCTTGAGGTTGATTGGTTCATGATTGAGGTTAAAAATTTATATTTTATGTGATCGTTGGTCACCCTCATTAAGTCTGCTTGTGGTATGTAGACCGTGTCTTAATTCGATCTACTAATCAATTGACCTACTTCATATTTTGGGATAGAGGACATATCTTATGCATAGTGTTTGTAACACTCCGTTCCCAAAATACATACTTAGTTACGTATTCAGATTTTTCGATCATATTTTTCGATTTACTTCCTGTATTTGTTTTGTTTTATGAATTATTTATATAATCATTTTGCCTTTGATCATTATTCGTGGATTCGGAGACAGCCCTAGTCTGAACCAGGGACCCTATCATAGAGGATTGATCGATTTGGTTTTTTTGTTATTCAGATTTGACCAATGTCAGTTTCAAACAACATTTTCTAAAATTTTAGATTTTTCATGATTTTTGAAAATTTTTTCGAATTAAATTGAAAATCTTCAAAACCGGTGTCGACTAGTGTCGCTGATCGATTCTCAGATTTTTCATTTATAAATAGAGTTGAATTTCTAAAAACTACTTTCACATTTATCTCTTAAAATTATATTTTCTATCTAAATGCATTATTGGAGATTTTTTTAATTTCTTAAAATTCCATCGGATTTGGTGTCAACCGGTATCTTCGGAAGATTCCAAAATTTTTAATTATAAAATTAGATTTTATTTTTGAAAACTGATTATGTATTATGCTTCAGGATGATATTTTCTATCTCTTTGAATTTTCGGAGGTTTTTCTGAATTTATCAAAATTTGGCCGATCTGGTGCAGACAAGTATTGACGGTGGATTTCAAGATTTTTATTTTGAAAATGGGATTGAATTTTCAAAGTATGATTCCATAATACATCTTGAAATAATATTTATTATTTTTTAGAATTTTTGAAAATCTTTTCGAGTTACTTTATTTTTCAGGTTTTCTGAAGTTTTCGGTGTTTTCCTAGATACCGAAATTTTTTTTTGATATTTTAGTTTTCCCTTTTTCCTATTTTCTCCCTCCTTTCTCAGACGTGAGGCTCACCAGATATGGATCTGATCTTTAATGTAGAGATTCATTTTCTTTCTGCATTTAATGCCCTTCAGATCAACTCTAATCAAGTCATCATGACTTTCTCTTCTCTGTCAAACGCGACACTCACGTTTTCTTCTGAGATACGGAGCTCATCTCCACGTTTGGCTAAAAAATGTCCAAAAACATTTTCTTCTGAGACAGGGAGATGACTCAAAAATGGCCAGACGCGGGTCTAGCCAGACGCAAGCCAGGCTATTTTTGGAGAGGATGGCATTACATGTAAATAAACCAACTTTTCTTGTATATAAACACCCCCTTCTTTTCCACTCTCTTCCATTATTCCTTTCTTCCTTCTTCCTCCAGCCAACAGCAGCAAAATGCAGCAATCGTCCCCTCCTTGGCCAACCACCACCACCATCTCCACCAACTCCTCCACCATCCTTCCTTCCATCATCTCCTCCTCTATTCCAATAACAACAACAACACCACCACCTTCTTCCTTTTCCTCCAAGAAACCCACTTCCACCACTATCTTCTTCACCATCTCCACCGCAACCTACACCACTTCAGCCAGCAACAATTACGTAATCCTCTCCTCCTCGGCGTGCTCTTTCCAATGAGCTACTCTGTCGCTCTTCGAAGGCATATTTTAAAAACTCCAAAAATTCAATATGAGCTAGGCTTGCACCCTTTCTTGCTTGGGTTTGGGCTACCCCATGGGCTGCCGCCCTAGCCGCCGGCCGGCCAGAGATAGCTGGCCATTCTCCCCTTCTTCCTCCCTTCTTCCCTTTCCTTTTTTATTTCCTTCTTCTTTCTTTCTTTTTTTCTTTCTTTCCCTTTTTCTTCTCTGACTTCTCTTCACTATTCGTAGCACACCCTCACCCTGCATCTTTTGCTTACCCCTGCATCTTACTGTCAACCCCGCGTCTCTTCATTCCTCTCAACCCTTCGTCTTTCTCTCCCCCTCTCCCCCCTATATACTCTCTCACTCTATCATCTCCTTGTCATTCTCTCCCCTCTCTCTCTTGAGTTGGTTGCTAGACGCGAAGCTTAATCCCGCATCCAAGCAATTCCTCAACGCGACCTTTGTGTTCCTGTATCAACGCAACGTGGAGCTCACGCCCGTGTTTGCGTTCTTTTCTCGTGTTATGGCTTAAACGCGACTCTCGCGTCTGCGACCCCCACATGCTTATTCTCTCTCCTTCTGATTAATTCTCTCTCCTCATTTATATTATATAATATTTATTGTATTGGAACGCGTTCGCGTTGGTTACCAAGATTCCGGAGATCGGGCATTCATGGTGTTTTCTGAAGATTTAGGCGAGTGTCCTCGCCTCGTTTTGGGTTTCCCCTCTTCGTCGGGTCGACTATATTTTATGTCTTTATTTTGAGTTTGTATCTATATTTTGTATTGGGCTGTGCCCTTACATTTGTATGTGGCCGAGTGCCAGGACTGTACATGTATATTCCTATGACGAATGCTTGTACTAGGGTAGTTTGCTTCTTGTAAATATATCATGTCGTGATGTTGTCTATTATTACTTTATTATATGTGTGTATTCGACACTAGCACCTACTGCACGTACCTATACGGCCTTCGGGCTTAACCTCTCTGAGATTTATTAACTGCTAGTTTAATTTTAAGCATCGCCTGATTGGCATGTTTAGCGCCCAATGCTTTATTCACTAAACTCGCCTAGGCGAATCTTGTCAGATTTTTTACTCGCATTTTAACCTGAGTTATTCTGGTAGTCCAGCCAAGCGCTTTAGTGACTAAACTCTGTTTATTATTCGTGCCTCCAGCTTGCTCAGCTCCGCTTGGGTGTTCACTTGCTTGCTAATTACCTACTCGCCAGTCTATCCTTTCTTTTATTACTGGTTGTGAAGAGTTTAAAATCTAACTTATGCTATTTTTCCTAAAACTGGATGCTTTTTCAGTATTTGTACCGATCTCATATATCAGTACTACTATTTTCCTGCTTCGCTTAATGTGCTTATATATACCATGCTGTCTCTTATCACCTGCCTAATATCACCCTCATGTCATGCTATCGTCTGACATCCGGCATGATGTGCCTGACTCTTATAATTATCATGATAACAGGAATGATGACTTGACATTTTATTTATATCTTGATATATTCTAGTACAAACTGCACTTCCGATACACATGTACTCATGTTACTCCTGACATGTTCCTCCTTGTTCCCAAAATCTGATAATTATCTAATAAACTATAAATTTGGAGAACTTACATCGGGTCAGGGGAAATTTATGGATATCAATATATATTTGTATTTATAGTGGTATTAGGTATACTATGTAACTAAATCTTTCAGTTTGACTTGAAGGCCTCCAGGTGACCGAGAGAAGCTTTGGTTCCCTCCTTCTTGGTACCATCTTGAAAAGGGCACCCTATAAGACCCTTTTGTAGGACTTGCGGCCGGTTCGATTCACCAGCAATGGAACGAGACCTACAGTAAATATTGTTCGTTGATACCCCCGTTGGTTTTCAATAACAACCTTGCTTTATTCAGATGTGGATATATGTGTGCTGGGACACTAGTTCACATATCTAGACATCTTGGTAAGATGAGTAGTAATAATAATAATAAAAGATGCCAACTATCTATCCGTTGTATATTTTGCCATGTTTGCTTCTATCAGGTTCTACTTCAGATTTTCAGTTTTATGATTATTATTATATTATAACTGCTTACATCCTGCTTTATCACTTATGTTCTTGATTGAGGTTTTACCTACAAAAAAATATAGAATTTTAGAACTTTTATAACAATAGTGCAAGGTGCTCAATTCTACCGCTATAGCAAGTGGCTATGCGGGTCGTGATCCACAAGGAGGGACTAGCGATGGAAGCTTTTTAGTAAGTTGATTGAGCTTGAACCTGCACACAAAATACAGTATTTCAGATTTAAGAATAGGATGTGCAAGGTACTCAATTCTACCGCAATAGCAAGTGGCTATGCGGTCGTGATCCACAAGGAGGGACTAGCGATGGAAGTTTTTTAGTAAGTTTTCTTTTAGGCTACAAAGTTTGGTTAAAGTTCTTTAAAAAGAAAAGAGAAAAAATGTTATAGTTAAGTTAGAAAGAAAGCGATAGATGGAGAAGGTAGAGAAAATCAGAAAATGACTATGTACAAATAAATTGAAAAAGAGTGAAAAAGATTTGGAAGATGTGGTGTTGGTTATCTAAACTAAAAGTTACAAGAAAGAAAAACTAAAAATAATTACTTACCTCCTTTTGACCAAAAGCTTACCTTGAATTTTTGGCGGCGATGTTACCCTGAAGTGTAGGCAATCAGCGCATAGCCCATAAGAGTTGATTGTTATCTCTTCCACATTACATCATCAAGACAAAACAAGCATGAAATGATACAGAGAGACTCAAATCCATCGTCATGAGCTATCAGTGGCACTCGCAAAGGCAAGGCTCTTTCGATGCTTTTAAACTCACCTGGAGAGCAATTGGTACAAGAATGAGTGAAGTAGAAAATGTAAAACACCTAGAGGGGGGGTGAATAGGTGTAAGTTCAAATCTAGAAACTAAATGCGGAAACTAATGCAAATTTTGTAACACACTTAATACAACACACAAGTGTAGCCGAATTCCCCATGAAGGGCTCTGGACTAACTCCTCTTGATTCCCCTGGATATGGGTTGAGGTGCTATATGAAGCTCTTATGGTTAAGTATAAGTGAGGCACACACAAACAACCAAGCATATAAGAGATATAGCAATATGAAATATGCAAGGTACAAATGCAAGCAAGCAATATGAATGTACTGATTGAAGATGCTTTGCTAAAATAAAAGAGAGAAAGAGTTAGACAAAAATGGATCAAACGCAAACACAATAATATGTTCCGAGGTTCGAGGCCCTAGCTCTACGTCCCCGCCTTCACCGAGAAGGATTTCTAATCCACTATAGGAGTACCAAACTCCTCTCTCAACCTTACAATGCCACCGAGGCAATACAACCATAAATCCACCTCTACCGAAGAGGGATAAGGCCCGTAGCCAACAAACAATCTCCACCTCTTACTAAAGGGAGCAAACACCACTCCGATCAACCTCTACCAAAGAGGGATACACAAATACAATGAGGGTTTACAACTAAGAGGCTCAATCAACCTCAAACACTCTCTTTTCCACTAAACAAAAGATCCTAATAGATTAGGATAGAAGATAAGCTCAAGTGGATATCAAGGTGATTTTGGAAAGCAAATAACAAAGAAATACTACTTGGGAAATCTCTTGTAGATGATAGAAATGAAAATCCAAAACAATATCCCAAAAACCTAGTTTTCTTTGATTTTCCAAAACCCTTGAAAAACAATAAAGATGAGAACTTTTAAGCTCTTAAACACTTTGAAAACAAATTTTTAAAACCAGAAAGTGGGAAAAATTTTCTTATCAAAAGTCTTTTCAAAATCTCCAAAGAGATGGGGTATAAATACCCCCATCAGAAAACTAGCCGTTAGGCTGATCTGTCAGCCTGACAGGCTACCGGTCGACCGGTCGGTCGACCGCCAACGGTCGAAAATCCGATCGTTGGAGCTCTCGGTCGACCGTTCGGTCGATCGCCCAAATACAGAGAGCAGAGCTCTCTGGTCCGGTCGACCGCCGGGTCGACCGCCCAGATACAGAGAGCAAGGCTCTCTTGTCCGGTCGACCGCACGGTCGGCCGTTCCACTGTGCTGCCAGACGTGCACAAGGCCGTGCACATCGGTCGACCGCACCGGTCGACCGGGCTAGTCTGTCAGCCACAGTCTGGGTCAGAACCTGGGTAAAAATAATTTTGAAAAATCTTTTATCTCTTTTGAAAATTACCATAAAAATTGTTTTATCATTTTACTTTGATAAACAAACTTGTGATAAAAAATTCAAGACATATATCAACATACCAAATCATTTTTGTGTCTTGTAAGTTTTATCAAAAACCAAATCTTGTATTTTATCAAACTAGGATTTTTCAATACATGAATAGGAAAGTCAAAATAAGTTTGTTTAAGAAGTTTAAGCATGCATGTATAGAAAGAAAACATCTTCTATACATATAAACCAATTAAACTTGTTTTGATTAACTATTCATGAAAACACATATATCAAAAACCAAAACGTGTGTGTATGTGCACTTGAGCATATCAACTGTACTAAACTTTACAAATAGATCTAAAACACACAAACCTAAACTAGGATACCTAAGTCTTCTTGACGATCTTCATCTTCAAGTAGACTTGCTCTCAAAACGTGATCCACCGAGTGCAAATGGAATGATCTATATGCTTGGGCACCAGAATCACCATGAAAAGCTTCTAAACTCCTTGTTGAAGCTAATCATCAACTAATATCTTGCTACATGATCTGAAACTTAAAATCACAAGAATATTAGTAAACATAACTACATGAGTTAATCATCATCAAAACTAGAGTGGAAGGCCTTTGGGCTAACAGAAAAGAAGAAGAAGAAGAACACTAAAATGAAGTACATAAAAATGTAACTATAGATTCGATTTCATAACAATAAGAGAAAAGAAGAACAACTTACACCGGTGTCACTCTCAGCACAAGCTTCATTCTCATTCTCCTATGAAAGTCTGATCTCCTCTGAATTACATAAATGAAAACTAAAAATTACATAAAAAGAAAACTAAAAATCTACACTAAAAAGAATGAAAACTGGCCTAGATTCTATATTTGCATGGTCGTCAAATTTTGCTCTGCTGAAACTAGTATTTATAGGGAAAAACCAAAAGGAGAAATCTCGGGAAGATTGGGGGAGCAAACGCTCCCCCAACTGACCTAACAAGGCCACGAAAACGCAGCTAGGGCCGCGTTTTCGCGGCCCTGGTGTGGCCAGGTGGCCACACCCAACTGGTGGAGATCCCCGGTTTGATGATTTGCCCATATCTTCTGCTGGTTTTCTCATTTCAGCTTCAGAATTTGACGAAACAGCCTTTGATTGTGTGGCTTCAACCGCTTGATTCAGGGAGGATTCTTCTTAACCTCTTGATATGCCAAGATTTTGCCATAATTTCTTGATTTGGAATTTATTCTGAATTAAATCAAAATTTGGTGGGCTTTTGGGCTTGTTTCTCTTTTCTTTCTTTTAGCACTTGGGCCTACATTAAACAAAGAAGAAAAAGATTTATTAATAGGATTTATTAGCTAAAAAGTATGATAAGGTGATAACGTATATGCAATATATGTGACTAATTGATTGAAACTTGAGATTGCAAAGAAAAAGTTAAAGTTAGAGTTCTCAGTCTCAATTCTATCCGCTGTACCAAGGGCCAAAGCGGGTCGATCCAAAGGGAAGGGTGCGATGCAAGCTTTTCAGAAGATTTCTCTGTATCCTTAGAACAAAACAAAAGAGAGATTAGATTTGAAATATGTGATTGGAGATATGTAGTTTTACTGATCTTCTACCACAACCCATAGTGCAAGTCTTGAACATTGAATATCATCTTGAAACAAATAAAATCTATCCTAGGTTATTAATAGAAATTCAAATAAGAAAAAATGATATTAGAATCTAACTAGTTTGCATTACCAAAAATTCAACAAATATTCATCCTAACTTCTAAGTACAGCATAAGAAAAGGTGTTATCTTAAGGTTATGCTATCAAAGTACTTAAGCATGATTTTATGAAGAATTGTTTAGAGATGTAACCTAGATTAGAAAAACTAACTATCACTTAATCTTCAAGAAAAACTGTTTTAAACCTAGGGTTTCTAAAAATGATTATCAATCCATCCAATTCCTAAACTACACTAGGGTTGTTTAAGAGATCAGCAAACAACACTTTAGAATTAGTTAATCATCTTTTTTTTTCAATTTTTTTTATTTTTTTGTTTTTAATGTGAAGAATTGTGAAAGAAAGAAGAACAAGACAAATAAAAGAAATCATAGCATAAAAAACAAATGACAAAAATTTAAATGGCAAAAAGGTAACCTTTATTTGAAATCTCTTCCACATACAATGCTCCTCCTCCTCCAAAGTATGCTAAAAACGGAACGAAGATTACAGAAATTTGAAAAGAGAAAACTAAAGAAAACTCTAAGTTCCTGTCTCTGGATCCCCCTCTCTGTTGCTCTGCAGGGGTATTTATAGGAGATGGAAGAAGTAGAGTCCCGGTAAAACTCCTCCACGAAATCTGGTATCCTGTCTCATCCATCTGGCCGCGGAAACGCGGCTATGGCCGCGTTTTCATGGCCATAGATTGGCTTCTGGCCACGCGCTTTCGCGCGTGGCCTCCTCTGGTCCGTCTATCTGGGTATATGCTTTTAGATCTTGCATACCAACTCTTTATTTTGAAAATTTGGGATAACTTGGGAAGCAAGTTACCCTAAATTCAGGTCTCTTTAAAATGAATTTTATCTTTGCACTCTCCTCCTTTTATCTTTATCCATGTCCTGCAAGCATTTAGGGTTGAGTAGAAGTCTATCCCTTTCCTCTTCTTTTAGTAATTGCAACTTTTGCACTTGGTAATTGTAACTTTTGCACTTGGGCTTGCACATGGGCTTTTGGGCTTTATTTAGGCTTTATTCTTTATTTAAATAATTACTCAAGGCCTGCACACATTAAATAACAAAACTTTATTAATTAGTGCATAATTAAAAGAATAAATAGGAAGCATGATAGTAAACGTAGTGATAAATATGCAATTTTTACTACCTATCACACCCCCACACTTATCTTTTTGCTCGTCCTCGAGTAAAAATCAAAAAGAATATGAAAAGAAAAACTAATCTAGCTAACTCACTTTCATAGGAATCACGGTTGCACTTAGCATGTGCAACAAGCCGTTAAACCTCTAGGTTACCCTGGAGGACGAGTGTTGTCTCGTGAGGGTTTTCAGCGGATTACACCCACAAAATCCATAAAAAGGAAAATATTTGAAATATGTTTGAAGAGACTAAGTAGTCTATAAGTTTTAGTATTATCAATTTTATTCATTCTTAAACTTAGTCTTTATATAATAAATTGTTATCCAATTTAGGTAAGAATCAATTGAATTTTTGTATAGTCTCTTTCGTTACCAAAAATCATTTGCATCCTTGTGAATCTTTGCAAGGAATTCTTTAACTTGGACTCTCGTTCCTCTTTATTATTATTATTATTATTATTATTTATATATATATTTTTTTAATATGTATAACTCATCTAATTTTCTTTCGTGTAAGTATCAAGGCTTCTTGAGGCCCTCATACCTAACAATTGACTATTAGATGTGTTAGTACATATATAGATAATATTTCTTAGTTTTCTTAGGCTTTCTAATCCACCCATGTAGCGAACTTAAAGTCGGTGGCTCCTAAACTGGATGGTTTTAGGGCACCGGGTGAGAAAACACCCCACGGACTTAAATTCGAGTGAACTAGGCCACAAAACTAAGGACGCTATTTATAAAATCACCTTTAGGCGTGAATACTTATGCTTCTTGAGGTACATGTATCCAGCTTAATTAGTAAATTTCTTTTTTTTTTAAATGAGGCACAAGGTTTTTTGTCTTAGAATCCTAGATATGCATTAGGTATGCACATTTCATTAAGGTAAAAATCAAGACTAATTACTTATTCAATTTCTCCTCCTATACCTAAAAATTCAACAATTTATTTATTTTGACCAAGGTTTTAGAAATCCTAATCATGATTTTCCTAATTCTTAAGACTAACTTAGATTTCTTTCAAAAGATAAGTCAAAATATTGTCCTTTTTATTAAATATATATATATATTTAATATTTTTTTATTTTAAAAATTTTTTATTATTTTTTTATTATGTTAGAACAAATAAAGAGAAAAAGAAAAAGAAAAAACATTTAATTTTATTTTTTTATTTTTTTAATTTTTTTTACATTTTACCCTTCCCCCACACTTGTCTCATGCATTGTCCCCAATGTATGAATGAAATGCATGGATGCATGAATTGATAAAGAGATAGAGTTACCGATACATTGGGTCAAAAAGACCCATGACTGCATTTAATTTCAGTACTGATTCCAAAAAGATTTTAAGTCGTTGACCATTTACCTTGAATGTACTGCCATTTTTCGGGTCGTAGATCTCTATAGCTCCGTGTGGAAACACAGTCTTAACAATGAAGGGCCCTGTCCATCTTGATTTTAACTTGCCGGGAAAGAGATGAAGTCTAGAGTTATAGAGTAACACTTTTTGTCCTTGGACAAAAGTTTTTCTCGTGATGAACTTATCGTGAAAAACCTTAACCCTATCCTTCGCAATTTTCGCATTTTCATATGCTTTGTTCCTTAACTCCTCCAGTTCACAAATTTGCAATTTTCGAAGCTCACCGGCTTTATCTAGATTGAAATTTAGCTGCTTAATTGCCCATAAGGCTCAGTGCTCTAACTCAACAGGAAGGTGGCAAGCCTTTTCAAAGACTAGTCTATAGGGAGACATTCCTAGAATCGTTTTAAAGGCGGTCCTATATGCCCATAAGGCATCCACCAATTTGGTGGACCAACCCTTCCTATTTTGATTCATGGTTTTCTCCAAGATAAGCCTGACTTGCCTATTGGAAACTTCTACCTGTCCACTAGTTTGAGGATGATATGGCGTAGATAACTTGTGAGTTATGGCATATTTTCGCATAAGAGCTTCAAAAGTTCTATTGCAAAAATGTGTACCATTGTCACTAATTATGGCACGAGGGGTTCCAAAGCGCGAGAAGATGTTTTCTTTCAAGAATTTGACAACAACTTTGTTGTCATTTGTCTTGCAAGGGACGGCTTCAACCCATTTCGATACGTAATCTACAGCCAACAAGATGTATTGGTGCCCAAACGAATTAGGGAAGGTCCCATAAAATCAATGCCCCAGACATCGAAAAGTTCTACTTCTAGAATTGGATTTAGGGGCATAATATTTCGTTTGAAAATTCTTCCTATCATTTGACATCTTGTGCAAGTTTTGCAAAATTCGTATGTGTCTTTGAACAAAGTTGGCCAATAAAAGCCACTTTGTAGGATCTTTTCGGCAGTTTTGCAGGGACCAAAGTGTCCACCGCAAGCAAATTCATGACAAAAGGCTAGAACGCTTCTAGTTTCCTCGTCGGGGACACATCTCCTAATAATTTGGTCACTATAATATTTGAAAAGGTACGGATCTTCCTATATGTAATACCGGACTTGAGACAAGAATCGATATCTATCCTGTTTTGATCAATTAGGTGGTGTTTGGTTTGTGACTAAGTAATTTACTATGTCGGCAAATCGTGGTTCCTTAGAGATGGCTAGAAGTTGTTCATCGGGAAAATTGTCATTGATGGGCAGTTCGTCAGAAGGTGCATTTGGCACACGAGAGAGATGGTCGGCGATGACATTTTCAACACCCTTTTTATCTCGAATTTCAAGATCAAATTCTTGAAGGAGGAGGATCCAACGAATGAGTCAGGCCTTTGCATCCTTTTTCAGCATTAGGCATCAAAGTGCAGAATGGTCAGTGAAAATCGTGGTCTTGGTCCCAAGTAGGTATGGGCGGAATTTCTCCTAAGCGAACACTACTGCCAAGAATTCTTTCTCGGTTGTAGTATAGTTCACTTGGGCGTCATTGAGTGTCCTACTTGAATAATAGATCACGTGTTGCTTGTTATCCTTGCGCTGTCCTAAGACAGCGCCTATCGCAAAATCTGAGGCATCGCACATGATCTCAAAAGGTTTGGACCAGTCCGGAGGTGAGATGATAGGTGCAGAGATAAGTTCCACTTTCAACTTCTCCCACGCACTATTACACCTATCGTCAAAGATGAAGGGCACGTCTTTAGTTAGAAGGTTTGTAAGGGGTCTAGCAATTTTGCTAAAATCCTTAATGAACCTACGGTAAAACCCAGTGTGTCCTAAGAAAGAACGAATGTCCTTCACGTATCGTGGAATTGGAAGTTTGGCTATGATCTCCACCTTAGCCTTGTCTACTTTGATCCCTTCCCTAGATATCTCATGACCTAAGACAATCCCATGCTATACCATAAAGTGGCACTTTTCCCAATTGAGGGTCAAGTTCTTTTCGGTGCATCTATTCAGCACTAGCTCCAAGTGATGGAGACATTGGTCAAATGAATTTCCATAGACGGAGAAGTCGTCCATGAAAATCTCTAAGAAGCGCTCGACCATGTCAAAAAAAAGGCTTAACATACAACGTTGGAATGTGGCGGGGGCATTACATAGGCCGAAAGGCATTCGACGATAGGCAAATGTCCCAAATGGGCACGTGAACGTTGTCTTTTCTTGGTCCTCCGGGGCTATTGGGATTTAGTTATACCCTGAGTAACCGTCCAAGAAACAGTAATACTCATGGCCGGCTAATCGTTCCAGCATTTGGTCGATAAATGGGAGGAAAAAATGATCTTTCCTAGTGGCGGCGTTCAACTTGCGATAGTCTATGCATACTCGAACTATGGTACGCAATCGTGTTTGCACTAACTCATGCTTGTCATTTTCTACCACAGTAAAGCTGGACTTCTTAGGGACCACATGCATTAGACTCACCCATTCGCTATCGGAAATGGGATAAATGATCCCATTATCTAACAGTTTCACTATTTCGGCTTGTACAACCTCTTGCATGAGCGGGTTTAGCCTATGCTGTGGATCCCTCTTTGGTTTAACCCCTTCCTCTAGATGGATTCTATGCTGGACTATCTTAGGGCTCAGTCCCTTGATATCTGCCATGGTCCAACCAATGGCTTCCCTATGTCTCCTAAGGGTTGCCAGTAGGTCTTCCTCTTACCTATTAGTCAAATTGGAGGCAACTATGATTGGTAACGTCTCTTGTTCACCAAGGTAGGCGTACTTAAGATGTTTAGGTAAGGTTTTTAACTCCAAAGAAGGAGGTGGCTCGATGGGTGGAGGTGTTAAACTTGAATTTTCCATCTTTATAGAACTTGGATTTGCTGCCCATTCAATCTCATCAAGGTTGAGATCACTTGATTCTAACTCTTCCTCTTCCTTTGACTCTAGTGTGATCTCCTCGTTGTGCTCACTAGTCATGTTTTCAATGAAGTTAACCTCGAAAGGTTGGTCGTTCACGTCATAGGGATGTTTACCTAAGTTGAAAACATTGACTTCCTTGGTCATATCCCCAAAAGTCAATCTCATGGATCCGTTTCTACAATTTATGATTGCATTCGCGGTTGCTAGGAACGGGCGACCTAAGTGAAAAAACACCTAGAGGGGGGGTGAATAGGTGTAAGTGCTAATCTAGAAACTTAATGCGAACTAAGTGCGCTAAATGCGGAAGCTAATGCAAATTATGCACAAACTAATACAATACAACAAGTGTAGCCGAATTCCCCTTGCGAGGCTCTGGACTAACTCCCCTTGATTCCCCTTGAAATGGGTTGAGGCGCTATGTGAAGCTCTTGTTGGATGAGTACAAGTTAGGCACACACACACAAGCAATCCAAGCTATATGAAATATGTGCACACACAATCAAGCCAAGCAATAAAGGATATAGCAATATGAAATAATGCAAGGCAACTCAAGCAATATGATATGGCAATATGAGTTATGCTCAACACAAGCAAATATGATATGATGATATGAATTATGATGCTTTGCACAATATAAATGAGAGAGTTAGAGAGACAATGGATCAAAACGCAAACACCAAGATTTGTTTCGAGGTTCGAGCACCTTGCTCTACATCCCCGCCTACACCACCGTGTAGGATTTCCACTACTCAACTCCCACCGAGGGAACCTCTACCGAAGAGGATTTCTTACAACTCTAGGAGTACCGAACTCCTCTCTCAAACAACAACCTCCACCGAGGCCCAACAACCAACAACAACAACAACAACCACCTCTACCGAAGAGGTTTACAACCAAACTCAATCACCTCTACCGAAGAGGGATCCAAACCAACAACCCAATACAACAATCTCCACCTCTACCAAAGAGGGAGCAACTCAAGAAATCAAGGGTTTACAACAAGTGGTATATTTCAACCACAAACCTCTTTCCTTTTTCTTTTCCACAAAACAAGATCCTAAATAGTTTAGGATAGAAGATATAGCTCAAGTGTGGAATCAAAGTGTTTTTGGAAACAAGCAACAAAGAAAAACTACTTGGGAAATCTCTTGTATATGATAGAAAATGAAATACCAAATCAAAATCCCAAAACCTAGTTTTTTTTGATTTTCCAAAAACCCAAAACAAATAAAGATGAGAAGTTTTAAAGCCCCAAACACTTTTGAAAACTTGTTTTAAAACCTCTAGAAACCAGAAATTTTTCTCCTTAAAAAACTTGGCCAAAATCCCCAAAGAGATGGAGTTTATATAGGCCAAACAGAAAACTAGCCGTTAGAGCTGAGCTGGCAGCTCTGACAGGCGTCGGTCGACCGGCCCGGTCGACCGCCAACGGTCAGAAAAGTGACCGTTGGGCACTAGCGGTCGACCGGCCCGGTCGACCGAAACATCCTGAGAGTTGAACTCTCAACTCGGTCGACCGGTCCGGTCGACCGACTACAATGTGTAGCCAGCGTGCACGTCTGTGCACATCGGTCGACCGACCCGGTCGACCGGCCACTTGGTGCGGTCGACCGGTCCGGTCGACCGAACTGGCCTGGCAGGCACAGTGCAGAACTGCACAGATACGGGATTTGAAAATAGGTCTTTTCACTCAATAAAAATCCCATAAATTCACAGTAAATCTAAAAAATAGTTTTAATCACAATAAAAACTGTTTTTCTAAAAATATGTTTTTTAAAACTTGTTTTATCATTTTACTTTGATAACCAAACTTGTGATAAAAATTTCAAGACATATATCAATCATATCAATTCATTTTTGTGTCTTGCCAATTTTATCAAAAACAAAACTTGTATTTTATCAAACTAGAATTTTCCAAAACATGAATAGGATAGTCAAAATAAGTTTGTCTAGCAAGTTTAAAGCATGTATGTATATCTAGAACATATCTAATATACATAGGTATAAGGTAAACTTGTTTTGATCTATTATTCATGAAAACCAAAAACCAAATCATGAAACGTGTGTGTTTTGTGCACTTGAGCATATCAACTAAACTAAGCTTTACAAACATGGATCTAAAACACAAACTCTAAACTAGATACCTAAGTCTTCTTGTCGATCTTCCATCTTCAAGTAGACTTGCTCCAAAACTCCGTGATTCTCCAAGTGCAAAGGTATGATCTTTTAGCTTTGGCACCGGAATCATCAAGAATAGCTTCTAATCATCTTGTTGAAGCTAATCACCAACCTAATATCCTGTTAATGATCTGAAACTTAGAAACACAAGAATATTAGTAAACATAACTACATGAGTGTTGATCATCATCAAAACTAGAGTGGAAGGCCATTGGGCCAACACTAAGATGACGGGAGTTTGGGACCTAGGATTAGACACAGGTTGTGTCTCTAAAACAATAAAATCGACTGGGTAAATGAATTCTCCCACCCGTATGAGGACATCATTGATCTCTCCCTTAGGAACTTTAATTGATCGATTAGCCAATTGAATTGTAACTTGGGTTGGGTTGAGTTCACCTAATCCAAGTTATTGATATACGGAGAAAGGAAGCAAATTAATGCTAGCTCCTAAATCGTGGAGTGCTCGATTGATTTCAGCTCGACCTATTGTGCAAGAAATGGTGGGGCAACCAGGGTCCTTGTACTTGACTGGGATCTGATTGGACAATAGCTCACTAATGTTAGTGGCTAGAAAAACCTTCTTAGGCACATTTGTCTTTCTTTTCTTGGTGCACATGTCCTTAAGGAATTTGGCATAACTAGGGACCTGTTGGATTGCATCAAGAAGTGGGATGTTGAGCCTAACCTGATTGAACACCTCAAGTAGTTTCTTCATATGTGCATTATTATTGCTCCTAAGCCTATTCGGAAATGGGGCTATAGGCTAGTGCACCTGTCCTGCTGATTTTTCAACTTCAGTTTCTTTGGAGCTTTATGGAGATGGAGTGGAGCTAGATGGAATGGACAACTGAGATGGGTTCTGTGGCATGGATACATGATTATCAACTTGTTTCCCTGATCTTAGTGTATGAACCAAGTTACACTGGTTTGGGTCTTGAGCCTCATTGGCTGGCCTAGGATTCCTAGGATTTGGCAATGGTTGACTTGGTAGAGTTCCCCTTTATCTTTCATGTTGATTCAATTGGATCTCTATCCTAGTCAAGACTTGAGCCAGCGTGTCGTGGCTTTTAACTAGAGTGTCCACCTTTCTTTCCATGTTTGAGAGTCTTGTCTCCATTTGTGAATTTTGAAAAGAGTGTGGAGGATTTTGACTAGGGAAATTTTGTTGATAAGGTGAATTTTGAAAATTGTTGGAGAATTTGGGCCTTGTTTGATCATTGTTGCTTGGGCCCCATGAAAAATTTAGATGATTTCTCCAACCGGGATTGTAGGTGGGCGAATATGGATTGTTGGCGGGCCTTGTGAAGGCCGCACTCATATACTCGGGCAAGGTTTGATGCGCGATAAAGACGGGACATTCCTCGAATACATGGTTCATGTCTTGACAATAAGTACAGCCCGCCGAAGGTGTTGGGCTGACTTGGTTCACAGAGACTGTTTCTTTAGTTTCAAGAGCTTCTAGTCTTCACATAACAGCAACTAACTTATCGTCGGTGGCTATGTTGGCCTCAATGGAATGGATACCTCCTTTAGAAGAAGTAGGGTCATTAGTCCTAAATTTTTCCGGAGTTGGTTCCCATTGGATGGTATTATCAGCTAATTCTTCATATAATAACCATCCTTTATTTTCGTTCTTTTTCAAAAATCCTCCTTGGCACATGGATTCTAATAGCGTTTTAGTTTGATATTCTAATCCATTATAAAGAACTTGGCAAAGTTGTCATTTCTCTATCCCATGGTGAGGGCATTGGGCAAGAAGGTCCTTAAAACGTTCGAAGTATTTCCAAAAAGGTTCATTGGCTGTTTGCTTAAACTGTAAGATGCTCTTCCTAATTAGTGCAGTCTTGTGGATGGGATAAAACTTCTTTAGGAAGGCTTTGACAAAATTATCCCACGAAGATATTGAACCGGCCTCTAGACTGTAGAGCCATTTCTTTGCTAAGTCTTTCAAAGCGAATGGGACAAACCTTAATTTGATGGCATCTTCTCCTAGGCTAGGTATCTTCGTCATGAGACATACTTCTTCAAATTCCCTTATGAAAAAGTATGCATCCTCAGATTCAAGTCCATGAAATTTGGGAAGAGTGTTGATGTATTGTGGCTTGAGCTCAAATTGGTCAACACCTTCATCGGATAACAGAATGCAAGAACGAAGAGAGGTCCTAATAGGATAGAACCTATCTTGTAGTGACGGTGTTTGTGCCATGTGTGAGTCGGGCTTTTACTCGGGTGGTGAACTGGTTCTAGTTAGTCTAGATGTAAATGGGTCTCTCGACCAAGCTGACATGCACAATTGATTGCTAAAAATAAAAGAAACAATCAATGAGTTAAGAATATACCGTGTAGCTTGTGGCTAACGGGTCGTGTCCACAAGGAGGGATGCGATGGAAGCTTTTTGGTGAATGTTTAGAAACAAGGAGTTGTGTTCGTTTTTTAGGAAAAAGAGAATGGAAAGAAAGAGATGAATGAAAGAAAAATTGTAACTTTCAGAAAAGATTTTTGAGAAGGTGATTTAGAAAACTTGGAAATTGCTTTGTTGTTTATATTAATAAAGAAAGTCAGGGCTCACTATCTCACTACTCAATTGTTCATTCTTCTCTTAAAAAGTTAAGTCTCTCAAATGATCATTTGCAAAACTTAGACTTGTCTTTTAGAAAGCTTTAAGTAAAGCACATAAAATGTTAGGAAAGTTGCGTCTTTTTCTTCAAGAAATCGTGGAATCGAATGTTAAAATAGCAAGTGCGAAGAAACAAGAATGAATTAAAAATGATTCGAGAGATGTTCATGAAAGAGTTGTGAATTCAACTATCCAAACCCATCCTCATGTGCCTTCAAGAACACTTTCAAAAGAAAGGCTTTTAGGTGAGGCATTCATATGAGTCATCGGGTCTTTTTCTTTTAAAAACAGAAGAGAAGAAGAACGAGAGAGTTCGATAGCAAGCCCAGAAAAAATGTTTAGTTATTCATGGAAAACGAAGAAGAAAACAAAGACATAAAGCAACCCATACCGTACTGCAATTGGAAGAGAAATTGGCTCGACTTTTGTATTGCTGTCACTTCAATCTTCAAGTACAAGCTCTCAGTCCTCTCTCTCACAAGTTTTTGAAACTGGACTACAACTTAAAAAGCAAAATTACAACTCTTGTTCTAGCTAACAGCAGCCTAAATCCTAAGAAAATAAATGCAAAACTTAATCCTAGTCTTCGCTGCATTTTTCTCTGCTGAAAGAGGTATTTATAGCCAAAAATCAAAGGAGGCGAATCCCGGGAAGATTGGGGGAGCAAACGCTCCCCCAACTGATACTGTTATGCCGCAAAAACGCGGCTTGGGCCGCGTTTCCGTGGCCTTGGTGTGGCCAGGTGGCCACACCTAAGGGGGGAGCATCTGGTTTGAAGGGTATCCAGTATCTCCTGCTGGTTTTCTCATTTCTGCTCCAACCGTTGGCGAAACAGGCTTTGATTTTATGGCTTCAACCGCTCGATTCAGGGAGGATTTTTCTCAACCTCTTGATTTGCCAAGATTTAGCCAAGATTTCTTCACTTCGAATTTATTCTGAATTAATTCAAAATTTGGTGGGCTTTTGGGCTTGTTTCTCCTTTCTTCCTTTAAGCACTTGGGCCTACATTTGGCAAAGAAAAAGACAACTTATTAATAGAATTTATTAGCCAACAAGTGTGGTAAAGTGACAATATAAATGCAATGTATGTGACAAATCACACCCCCACACTTATCTTTTGCTCGCCCTTGAGCAAAACATCAGACTAACTCGAATCAATTATTAGACCACTTTCGCAGGTCACTCGATTGCACTGAGCATGTGCAACAAGCCGTTAAACCTCTAGGTTATCCCTAGAGGACGAGTTTTGTCTCGTGAGGGTTTTCAGCGGATTACACCCACAAAATCCAAAAAGAAAAAGAAAAAGTTAGTATTTTCGAAAAGCAAAAAAAAAAATTTTTTTTTTGAAGGAGAAAATATTTGAAGTATATTTGTGAGAGCTTAAGTAATCTATAAGTTATAGGAATATCAAACCTTTCATTCCTAAACTTAGTCTCTATTCAAAAACATGTCATCAATTAAAGTAAGGAGTCAAATTCCACTTCTCATCTAGTCTATTAATTTACCCTGAGTCGTATGCACTATCGTGACTGTGAAGTTTACTAAGGGTTTTTCAACATTAACTCCTATGCCTTATATTTATTTATTTTCGGTGAAATTTATTCCTCAATTCCATTAGGCTTTCTAATCTGCCCATGTAACGAGTATTCAGTCGGTGACACCCAAACTGGACAGTTTTAGGGCACCAGGTGACAAAACACCCCTAAGGACTTAAACACTCGGGCAGATAAGGCCACGAAATCAAGGTTTTTATTTATACGATGTACCCCTTTTAGGCGTGAATACCTATGCTTCATGAGGCATAAATACCCAGCTTAATCAGAAGATACACACACTTTTTTTCTTTTTTCAAACTTATCTAATTATCTTTTGCATAAATACTAAGACTTGCTTAGGCCAAAGCACCTAGCTAATCAATAATTAGACTTGTTTTTTTTATATATATTTTTATAAGGCATAAGAGTCTCTGTTTTTAAATCCTAAGTGTGTAAGTGTATTTTGTGTGTATATGTCATCAAGGTAAATATCAAGACTAAATTACTTTTACAAATTTTCTTCCTGACCATAAAAATCAAACAAGTTATCTTATTTTGACCAAGTGTAAGAAATCCTAATTATGATTCTCCTATTCCTTAAAATTGACTTAAATTCTTACAAAAAATATATCAAAATATTGTCTACCCTTTTCAACAAGATTTTTTTTATATCAGTCATGTTAGAACCCTCCCCCACACTTATCTCATGCATTGTCCCCAATGTATGAAAGTAATGTATAAGTGCAAGAAATAAAATGGAAAGGAGGAAAGTTACCGATACACTGGGTCGAAAAGACCCATTGCCGTTTCATTTACTGGCACCGATTCCAAGAAAGGTTTAAGGCGTTGACCATTTACCTTAAAATCATTTTCATTCTTGGGGTCACTGATCTCAACTGCACCATGTGGAAACACGGTTTTTACAACGAATGGCCCAGTCCATCTCGATTTCAATTTTCCTGGAAAGAGATGAAGCCTAGAATTATAGAGTAAGACTTTTTATCCAGGGACAAAGGTCTTTCTTATAATGTGCTTGTCATGAAAAATCTTGACTCTATCTTTAATGATCCTAGCATTTTCATAGGCCTCATTTCTCAATTCCTCCAATTCGAAAATTTGTAATTTCCGAAGGTCACCGGCCTTAGTCAAGTCGAAATTCAACTGCTTGATTGCCCATAAGGCTCGGTGCTCTAACTCAACGGGCAAGTGACAAGGTTTGTCATAGACTAACCTACATGGAGACATTCCTATAATAGTCTTGAAAGCGGTCCTGTAGGCCCATAGAGCATCTACAAGTTTGATAGACCAATCTTTCCGGTTTGGTTCATAGTTTTCTCCAATATAAGCTTGACTTGTCTATTTGAAACCTCAACTTGCCCACTGGTTTGAGGATGATATGGTGTGGACAACTTGTGAGTTATGGCATACTTTCGCATAAGGGCTTCAAAAGATCTATTGCAAAAGTGAGTGCCATTATCACTGATGATAGCACGAGGGGTTCCGAAGCGGGAAAAAATGTTCTCTTTCAAAAACTTTATGACAACTTTGTTATCATTAGTTTTACATGGAATGGCTTCTACCCACTTGGACACGTAATCCACAGCAACCAATATGTATTGGTTCCCAAATGAATTAGGAAACGGACCCATAAAGTCGATGCCCCAAACAACAAAGAGTTCTATTTCTAGAATTGGGTTGAGGGGCATCATATTTCGATGTGAAATCCTTCCTACCATTTGGCATCTAGGACACGTCTTGATTTATTCATAAGCATCCTTGAACAGAGTGGGCCAATAAAACCCACTTTGTAGTACCTTTTCAGCAGTCTTGCGGGGACCAAAGTGTCCACCGCATGCAAGTTCGTGACAAAAGGACAAAACACTCCTAATCTCCTCATCGGGAATGCATCTCCTAATAATTTGGTCGGAACAGTACTTGAACAGATACGGTTCCTCCCAAAAGAAATACCGGACTTGGGATAAGAACCGGTAAACATCATTTTTGGACCAATGAGACGGAGTTTGGTTTGTGACTAAGTAATTCACTATATCAGCAAACCAAGGTTCCCTAGAGATGGCTAAGAGATGTTCATCAGGAAAATCCTCATTGATGGGTAATTCGTTGCATGGAGAATTAGGTATCCGTGAGAGGTGGTCAGCAACGATATTTTCTACGCCTTTCTTATCTCGAATCTCAAGATCAAATTCTTGAAGAAGGAGGATCCAATGAATGAGTCGGGCCTTGGCATCCTTCTTCATCATGAGATACCTAAGCGCAGAATGATCGGTGAAACGGTGGTTTTAGACCCTAGTAGGTAGGGACGAAACTTTTCTAAGGCAAACACTACTGCCAAGAATTCCTTCTCGGTCGTAGTGTAGTTCATTTGAGCATCGTTGAGAGTCCTACTAGAGTAATAGATCACATGCTGCTTGTTATCAATGCGTTGTCCTAGGACAGCGCGTATGGCAAAATCAGAAGCATCGCACATGATCTCAAACGGCTTAGACCAATCCGGTGCAGATATGATTGGTGCAGAAATAAGCTCTTTCTTAAGCTTCTCCCAAGAATATATGCACTCAGTATCGAAAGTGAAGGACACATCCTTAGCTAACAGATTAGTCAAGGGCCTAGCAATTTTGCTAAAATCCTTGATAAATCGTCGGTAAAAACCAGCATGTCCTAAGAAGGATCTAATGTCCTTAACGCATTTGGGCATGGGAAGCTTAGCAATAACCTCGATTTTGGCTCTATCCACTTCAATTCCTTTCTTGGAGATTTCATGACCCAAGACAATTCCATGTTTTATCATGAAGTGGCACTTCTCCCAGTTCAGTGTCAGATTTTTCTCAGCACAACGTTAGAGGAAAAGTTCAAGATGGTGGAGACATTGAGTGAATGAATCTCCGTAGATGGAGAAATCATCCATGAAGATTTCTAAGAAGCGTTCTACCATATCTGAGAAAAGACTCAACATGCAACGTTGAAACGTTGCTGGGGCATTGCATAAGCCGAAGGGCATTCGACGATAAGCAAATGTCCCAAATGGACATGTGAATGTAGTCTTTTCTTGGTCCTCAGGAGCGATAGAGATCTGGTTATAGCCCGAGTAATCGTCCAAGAAACAGTAATACTCGTGACCCACCAAACGTTCAAGCATTTGATCAATGAAGGGAAGTGGAAAATGGTCCTTACGAGTTGCAGCATTCAGTTTCCTATAGTCAATGCAAACTCGAATCTTCATGGGAAGTCGAGTTTGAACCAACTCTTTGTTCTCGTTTTCCACTACGGTGAAACCAGATTTCTTTGGGACCGCGTGGACAGGACTGACCCATTGGCTATCGAAAATGGGATAAATTATCCCATTGTCTAAGAGTTTTATGATTTCAGCATGAACAGCCTCTTGCATTATAGGGTTTAACCTACGCTGCAGGTCTCTCTTGGGTGTGGCATCTTCATTGAGATGGATGCGGTGTTGAACGATGGTTGGACTTAATCCCTTGATATCAGTCATAGTCTACCCGATGGCTTCCTTATGTTTTCTTAGAATTGCTTTCAAATCTTTTTCTTCCCCGTCATTTAAATGGGAGGCAATGATGACGGGAAAGGTCTCTTGTTCGCCTAGATAGGCGTACTTGAGATGCGCAGGTAGGGCTTTCAATTCTGAGGAAGAGGAAGGCTCACTAGAAGGACTAGTCAAATCTGTTGGCTCCATTGTTGGTGAAATAGGGTTTGAGGCCCAATGCACGACAGAATCTACAACCTGATCAAGATTAAAGTCATCCGACTCTAACGCAAAGTCACTCTCCATTTCTGATTCCAATTCTTCCCCGTGCTCACTTATCAAGTTCTCAATTAGGTTAACTTCAAATGTTTGGTCCTCGATATCGCGGGGTTGTTTTCCTAGATTGAAGACATTGACTTCTCTAGTCATGTCTCCAAAGGTTAACCTCATAGACCCATTCCTACAATTGATGATGGCATTAGCAGTAGCAAGGAATGGTCAACCTAGGATGACAGGAGTTTGAGCCCTACGATTGGAGTTGGACACAGGTTGTGTCTCCAGAACTATGAAATCGACATGGTATATGAACTCTCCTACCCGGATCAGGACATCGTTAATTTCCCTTTTGGAACTTTAACAGAATAGTCAGCCAGTTGGATGGTGACTCGAGTTGGACTAAGGTCACCCAACCCGAGTTGTTGATAAACAGAGAATGGAAGCAAGTTGATACTTGCCCCCAAGTCAAGAAGTACACGACTAATCTCAGCTTGTCTATTGTGCAGGCAATGGTGGGACTACCTGGATCTTTGTACTTGATAGGGATAGGACCCGATAATAGCTCACTAATATTAGTGGCTAAGAAGACCTTCTTTAGAACATTAGTCTTTCTCTTCTTGGTGCATATGTCCTTAAGAAACTTAGCATAGGAAGGAACTTGTTGGATGGCATCAAGAAGTGGCACGTTTATCTTCACTTGGTTAAACATCTCGATTATCTTGTCCATGTGAGGATTTTGCTTATTATTTTTCAGCCTATTAGGAAATGGTACTAATAGCTGGTGCACCTGGCTGGCTGACTTGTCTTTTTCAGACTCATCAGAATTGGAAGAAATTCGATTAGAGGAGGTGGAAGCTTGATTGTGATTGTGCTGAATGGGATTTGTTGGTGTTGACACTTGGTTATCAACTCTCTTTCCCGACCTCAATGTATGAACAGCATTACATTGATTGAATGAAGGATCCTCAGCCAAATGAGCTTGTTGGGAATTCCTCGGATTGGTGACTGGCTGACTAGGCAAGGTACCCTTTTGTCTCTCATTCTGTGGGTTGGCTAGTTGACTCATTTGAACCTCTAACCTCTGAATAGTCTGCATGAGAGAGTCTTGATTTTTCATATATCTCTCCATGTTTCTTTCAAACTCAGTCATTCTCCTTTCTAATTGAGGATTCTGGAATGAGGACTGTTGAGCTTGGTTGGGAAAGTTTTGTTGATAATTCAGAAAGTTAGGTGGATGATTGGGAGAATTATTATGGAAATTGGAGAAGTTGGGTTGATGATTGGAAGAATTATTATCATGATGGAAGTGGTTAGCATGATTGGATCATGAATGGTCATTGTTGTTTTGGCTCCATGAGAAATTAGGGTGATTTCTCCAGCCGGGATTGTACGTTGGTGCGTAAGGATTGTTGTTCGGCCTTGAAAAGGCCGCATTCATCGGTTCGTGGTAGGATTGCTGAGCCTGAAACACTGGGCATTCCTCGAACACATGATTCATGGCTTGACAGTAAGTGCAGCCTGGGGGTGGAAATTGGTTCGGGCTGACATGATTGACTGGACTTGGTTCTTTTGTTTCTAGAGCTTCCAGTCTTCTAGCCAAATTAGCTAACTTAGCCTCATTAGCGATGGACGAGTCGATGGAATGGAGACCTCCTTTTGAAGAGATTGAGTTAGGATTCCTAGAGGTCTCATTAGCAGATTCCCATTGGATGGTCTTCTCAGCCAAATTTTCATACAAATCCCATCCTTCATCTTCATCTTTCTGCAAGAAAACCCCTTGGCACATACTTTCTAAGAGGGTTTGGTGAAATAGTCCAAACCGTCATAGAGAATTTGACATTGCCGCCATTTCTCTATCTATGGTGAGGACATTGGACAAGAAGGTCCTTAAAGCGTTCAAAGTACCTCCAGAACGGTTCACTAGGCTCTTACTTGAATTGCATGATCGTCTTCCTAATGAGAGCGGTTTTATGGATAGGATAGAATTTCTTCAAGAAAACCTTGATGAAACCATCCCAAGACGTGATGGAACCGGCTGCTAAGCTGTAAAGTCACTTCTTTGCTAGGTCCTTAATTGCGAATGGGATAAATCTCAACCTAATAGCATCATCTACAAGGTGTGAGATTTTCATCATAAGACATACTTCCTCAAATTCTCTTATGAAGAAGTAGGCATCTTCGGACTCTAGACCATGAAACTTGGGGAGTGTGTTGATGAATTGAGGCTTGAGTTCGAAATTGTATTCACCAACCGATGGAAGTGAAATGCAAGATGGAAGTGAGGTCCTAATGGGGTAGAACCTATCCTGCAGTGATGTTGATTGAGCCATTACCGGATCTGGTCTTGGCTCAAACTTGGGTGGTGATGTGTTTCTAGTCAACCTAGATGAATTAGGGTCTCTCGACCACACTTGCATACACAATCACAAACACAAACAAGTTCAACCAATAGTCAACAATAGAAATCAACCAAGCCTAGTCTAAGGTAACCTCGACCTAGACAACTCCTAACTGGTTGATTGTCCATTAGAGGTAGAATGTAGACTTTGACCACAAGCTAATCAGCCAGGTCAGGGCAAGATTGGTGGGAGGTTTTCCGTCAGAGACGTTCCTTAATTAAATAACCACCAATCTTCGGGCTTTCGGCCCTCAATCCCCTTCCTTGACACTGATTTGGTAGGAGTCAATTTCCAACACCTTTCCTCTTTAGGATAATCTCCTAGTGAGTTCGAGATGTCCCTAAGGCCAACGTCTATCCAATTTTACTTAGGCTTAGGTTGTGCGTGCTTGGAGATAGTTTGTGGGCTAAGGAAGGGTAATGACTTCCCCACCTTATCTTGATTTGGGTTTTGCCCTTAGAATTGATTCGTGCAAAGTGTGCAAGATATAGAAAGTAACATTTAAAAGCAAATATCACCCAAGAATGTTTCCTATACTATATGCTATGCATACATACCTTGTCTCCAGCTCTCTTCAACAGTAAAGTAAAGGAATTGAAAAGACTTGTGCCTACAATGCAAATGTCTAATCAATTTTTAACTTTCAACGAATATTTTACTGTTGACTTAAAACAGGGATGTTGGATAGCAAAACTAGCACAAATATGACATATAAAAACTAAAATTTTTACGAGCAATATGTCCTGCAAAACAAAGTTTTTAGTAGTCTAATAAAAATTTTCATATTTTTGCAAAGCAATTTCTTGAAATTCTGTTTCCTACTTTCGAGAGTAGGCGCACAGAATTTGCAAGTCTTCTTGGCAAAGCTTGAATGTTAGATCTTGATCTTCGAGTCCCTGAAACAATACACAAAACTTGTTAAAACAACTACACCGTTCCCTCCCCGGCAACGGCGCCAAAAATTGATTGCTAAAAATAAAAGAAACAATCAATGAGTTAAGAATATACCGTGTAGCTTGTGGCTAACGGGTCGTGTCCACAAGGAGGGATGCGATGGAAGCTTTTCGGTGAATGTTTAGAAACAAGGAGTTGTGTTCATTTTTTAGGAAAAAGAGAATGGAAAGAAAGAGGTGAATGAAAGAAAAATTACAACTTTCAGAAAAGATTTGGAGAAGGTGATTTAGAAAACTTGGAAATTGCTTTGTTGTTTGTATTAATAAAGAAAGTCTGGGCTCACTATCTCACTACTCAATTGTTCATTCTTCTCTTAAAAAGTTAAGTCCCTCAAATGATCATTTGCAAAACTTAGAGTTGTCTTTTAGAAAGCTTTAAGTAAAGCACATAAGATGTTAGGAAAGTTGAGTCTTTTTCTTCAAGAAATCGTGGAATCGAATGTTAAAATAGCAAGTGCGAAGAAACAAGAATGAATTAAAAACGATTCGAGAGATGTTCATGAAAGAGTTGTGAATTCAACTATCCAAACTCATCCTCATGTGCCTTCAAGAACACTTTCAAAAAGAAAGGCTTTTAGGTGAGGCATTCATATGAGTTATCGGGTCTTTTTCTTTTAAAAACAGAAGAGAAGAAGAACGAGAGAGTTCGATAGCAAGCCCAGAAAAAATGTTTAGTTATTCATGGAAAACGAAGAAGAAAACAAAGACATAAAGCAACCCATACCATACTGCAATTGGAAGAGAAATTGGCTCGACTTTTGTATTGCTGTCACTTCAATCTTCAAGTACAAGCTCTCTGTCCTCTCTCTCACAAGTTTTTGAAACTGGACTACAACTTAAAAAGCAAAATTACAACTCTTGTTCTAGCTAACAAACAGCCTAAATCCTAAGAAAATAAATGCAAAACTTAATCCTAGTCTTCGCTGCATTTTTCTCTGCTGAAAGAGGTATTTATAGCCAAAAACCAAAGGAGGCGAATCCCGGGAAGATTGGGGGAGCAAACGCTCCCCTAACTGATACTGTTATGCCGCGAAAACGCGGCTTGGGCCGCATTTCCGCGGCCTTGGTGTGGCCAGGTGGCCACACCAAATGGGGGGAGCATCTGGTTTGAAGGGTATCCGGTATCTCCTGCTGGTTTTCTCGTTTCTGCTCCAACCGTTGACGAAACAGGATTTGATTTTATGGCTTCAACTGCTCGATTCAGGGAGGATTTTTCTCAACCTCTTGATTTGCCAAGATTTAGCCCATATTTCTTCACTTCGAATTTATTCTGAAATAATTCAAAATTTGGTGGGCTTTTGAGCTTGTTTCTCCTTTCTTCCTTTAAGCACTTAGGCCTACATTTAGCAAAGAAAAGACAACTTATTAATAGAATTTATTAGCCAACAAGTGTGATAAAGTGACAATATAAATGCAATGTATGTGACAAATCAACAATTAGCAAACAAGTTCACCCAATCAATCAATGAAAAAGAAAAAAAATCAAAAATCCTAATCTAGGGTAAGCCTTGACCTAGACGACTCCTAACTTTAGACTGTCTTTAGGTGGTATATTGCCGACCTTAACCACAAGTTAATCGGCCAGGTAGGTGGCAAGACCGGTGGGAGGTTTTCCATCAAAGACGTTCCTTAATTAAATAACCACCGATCTTCGGGCTTTCGGCCCTTAATCCCCTGCCTAGACACCAATTTGGCAAGAGTTAATTTCGAATAACTTCCCACTTCAGCCATTCTCCTAGTTAGTTCGAGTTAACCTAGGGCCAACGTCTAGTCAAATTTTACTTAAGGTTAGGGTTGTGAGTGTGACGGAGATGATTTGTGGGCCAAGGAAGGGTGATGAAATCCCCACCTTATCTTGTTAATGGGTTTTGCCTTTAATTTTTTTTTGTGTACGTGTAAAGCAGTAGATAAGTAATCACTCAAAAAGCAGTAAATCAGCCAAGATCTATATGCAATGCAAACGTACCTTGTCGCCAGCACCCTTCAACATAATGAAAAAAAATTAAATAGACACGTGCCTAAGATGCAATAGTCTAATTTTTTTTTATTTTTCAACAAATAAGTTACTGTTAATTAATTAGCAATGTGCAAGGTGATCACAGAGAAAAGTTAACAGAGCAATAAACTAAACTTGCAATTTTCAGCAACCTGCAGAAAACAGAGTGAGTAGTTAACTACTCAGACCGCGGAAACGCGGCTATTGCCACGCAAACGCGGCTCTATAGTAGGCCCTGTTGCTCTGCCTTCGAGGGCAGAGGCACAGAGTTGCTTTATGTCCTTTGCTGTTGTTATGTTTCCTGTTCTCCCAACCTGCAAACAGAAAGAATAAAAGAATTAGTTTTGAGAATATTGTGTCGTTCCTTCCCCGGCAACGGCGCAAAAATTTTGATTGAAACTTGAGATTGTAAAGAAAAAGTTAAAGTTAGAGTTCTCAGTCTCAATTCTATCCACTGTAGCAAGGGCCAAAGCGGGTCGATCCATAGGGAAGGATGCGATGCAATCTTTTCGGACGATTTCTCTGTATCCTTAGAACAAAACAAAAGAGAGATTAGATTTGAAATATGTGATTGGAGATATGTAGTTTTACTGATCTTCTACCACAACCCATAGTGCAAGTCTTGAACATTGAATATCATCTTGAAACAAATAAAATCTATCCTAGGTTATTAATAGAAATTCAAATAAGAAAAAATGATATTAGAATCTAACTAGTTTGCATTACAAAAATTCAACAAATATTCATCCTAACTTCTAAGTACAGCATAAGAAAAGTTGTTATCTTAAGGTTATGCTGTCAAAGTACTTAAGGGTGATTTTATGAAGAATTGTTTAGAGATGTAACCTAGATTAAAAAAACTAACTATCTCTTAATCTTCAAGAAAAACTGTTTTAAACCTAGGGTTTCTAAAAATGATTATCAATCCATCCAATTCCTAAACTATACTAGGGTTATTTAAGAGATCAGCAAACCACACTTTAGAATTAGTTAATCATCTTTTTTTTTATTTTCAATTTTTTTTATTTTTTTTGTTTTTAATGTGAAGAATTATGAAAGAAAGAAGAACAAGACAAATAAAAGAAATCACAGCATAAAAATCAAATGACAAAAATTTAAATGGCCAAAAAGGTAACCTTTATTTGAAATCTCTTCCACATACAATGCTCCTCCTCCTCCAAAGTATGCTAAAAACGGAACGAAGATTACAGAAATTTGTAAAGAGAAAACTAAAGAAAACCCTAAGTTCCCGTCTCTGGATCCCCCCTCTCTGTTGCTCTGCAGGGGTATTTATAGGAGATGGAAGAAGTAGAGTCCCAGTAAAACTCCTCCATGAAATCTGGTATCCTGTCTCATCCATCTGGCCGCGGAAACGCGGCTATGGCCGCGTTTCCGCGGCCATAGATTGGTTTCTGGCCACGCGCTTTCGCGCGTGGCCTCCTCTGGTCCGTCCATCTGGGTATATCCTTTTAGATCTGGCATACTAACTCTTTATTTTGAAAATTCGAGATAACTTGGGAAGCAAGTTACCCTAAATCCAAGTCTCTTTAAAACGAATTTTATCTTTGCACTCTCCTCCTTTTATTTTTATCCTTGTCCTACAAGCATTTAGGGTTGAGTAGAAGTCTATCCCTTCCCTCTTCTTTCAGTAATTGCAACTTTTGTAGTTGGTAATTGTAACTTTTGCACTTGGGCTTGCACATGGGCTTTTGGGCTTTATTTAGGCTTTATTCTTTATTTAAATAATTACTCAAGTCCTACACACATTAAATAACAAAACTTTAGTAATTAGTGCATAATTAAAAGAATAAATAGGAAACATGATAGTAAATGTAGTGATAAATATGCAATTTTTACTACCTATCACTAATCGCACACCCATACCTATCTTTTGCTCATCCTCGAGCAAAACAACTAAACTATACTAAGAATTATCAGACCACTTTCGCAGGTCACGCGATTGCACTGAGCATGTGCAACAAGCCGTTAAACCTCTAGGTTTCCCCTAGAGGACGAGTTTTGTCTCGTGAGGGTTTTCAGTGGATTACACCCACAAAATCCATAGAGAAACAAAGAGTTAGTATTTTCGAAATGCATTTTGAAAGCGAAAAATATTTGAAATATAATTGTAAGACTTAAGTAATTTCAGAACTTTAAAATAAAGAGTGCAAGTGCTCAATTCTACCGCAATAGCAAGTGGCTATGCGGGTCGTGATCCGCAAGGAGGGACTAGCGATGGAAGCTTTTTAGTAAGTCTTCTTTTAGGCTAAAAAGTTTGGTTAAAGTTCTTCTTTAGTTTTTTAAAAAGAAAAGAGAAAAAAGTTATAGTTAAGTTAGAAAGAAAGCGAAAGATGGAGAAGGTGGAGAAAATCAGAAAATGACTATGTACAAATAAATTGAAAAAGAGTGACAAAGATTTGGAAGATATGGTGTTGGTGATCTAAACTAAAAGTTGCAAGAAAGAAAAACTAAAAATAATTACTTACCTCCTTTTGACCAAAAGCTTACCTTGAACCTTTGGCGGTGATGTTACCTTGAAGTGGATGCAATCAGCGCATAGCCCATAAGAGTTGATAGTTATCTCTTCCACATTACATCATCAAGACAAAACAAGCATGAAATGATACAGAGAGACTCAAATCCATCGTCATGAGCTATCGGTGGCACTCGCAAAGGCAAGGCTCTTTCGATGCTTTTAGACTCACTTAGAGAGCAATTGGTACAAGAATGAGTGAAGTAGAATAGAAGAAGAAGAAGAACACTAAAACGAAGTACATAAAAAGGTAAATATAGATTCAATTTCATAACAATAAGAGAAAAGAAGAACAACTTACACCGGTGTCACTCTCAGCACAAGCTTTATTCTCATTCTCCTATAAAAGTCTGATCTCCTCTGAATTACATAAATGAAAACTAAAAATTACATAAAAATAAAACTAAAAACCTACACTAAAAAGAATGAAAACTGGCCTAGAATCTATCTTTGCATGGTCGTCAAATTTTGGTCTGCTAAAACTAGTATTTATAGAGAAAAACCAAAAGGGGGAATCCCGGGAAGATTGGGGGAGCAAACGCTCCCCCAACTGACCAAACAAGGCCACGAAAGCGCGGCTAGGGCCGTGTTTCCGCGGCCCTGGTGTGGCCAGGTGGCCACACCCAATTGGTGGAGATCCCCGGTTTGATGATTTGCCCATATCTTCTGCTGTTTTTCTCATTTCAGCTTTAGAATTTGACGAAACAGCCTTTGATTGTGTGGCTTTCACCACTTGATTCAGGGAGGATCTTCTCATCCTCTTGATATGCCAAGATTTTATCCTAATTTTTTGATTTCAAATTTATTCTGAATTAAATCAGAATTTGGTGGGCTTTTGGGCTTGTTTCTCTTTTCTTTCTTTTAGCACTTGGGCCTACATTAAACAAAGAATAAAAAGATTTATTAATAGGATTTATTAGCTAAAAAGTATGGTAAGGTGATAACGTATATGCAATATATGTGACTAATCACACTCCCATACCTCTCTTTTACTCGTTCTCGAGCAAAACAACTAAACTATACTAAGAATTATTAGACCACTTTCGCAGGTGACGCGATTGCACTGAGCATGTGCAACAAGCCGTTAAACCTCTAGGTTTCCCCTAGAGGACGAGTTTTGTCTCGTGAGAGTTTTCAGTGGATTACACCCACAAAATCCATAGAGAAACAAAGAGTTAGTATTTTTGAAAAGCATTTTGAAAGCGAAAAATATTTGAAATATAATTGTAAGACTTAAGTAATCTATAAGTTATAGGAAAACTGAATTTTTCATTCCTAAACATAGTCTCTATTCAAAAATTTGTTATCAATCAAAGTAAGGAGTCAAATTATACTTCTCATTTAGTCTATTAATTTACCCTAAGTCATATGCACCTTGTGATCGTGAAAATTTTGACTAAGGGTTCATTAACTCTAACTCTTATGCCTTATTTATTTATATATATATATATATTTGTGGTATTATTCCTTAGTTCTATTAGGCTTTCTAATCTGCCCATGTAACGAGCCTTTAATCGATGACTCCCAAACCAAACGGTCTTAGGGCATCAGGTGAGAAAACACCCCAAGGACTTAAGGACCCAAGCAAACAAGGCCACAAAACTAAGGATTTTATTATATGAACCCCTTTTAGGTGTGAACACTTATGCTTTATTAGGCACAAATACCCAACTTAATCAGAGAATTTTTATATATATGTTTTTCTCAAACTTATCTAATCATCTTTTACATAAATACTAAGGCTTGCTTAGGCCAAAGTACCTAGCTAATTAATAATTAGATTTGTTCATCTTTCATAGATATATATTTTTTTTATAAGGCATAAGAATCTTTATTTTTGAACCCTAAGTGTGTAAGTGTATGAAGTGTGCATATTTCATTGAGGTAAAGATCAAGACTAAATTACTTTGACAAATTATCTTCCTAACTCTAAAAATCAAACAAATAATCTTATTTTGACCCAGTTTAAGAAATACTAATTTTGATTTTCCTATTCCTTAAAATTGACTTAATTTCTTACAAAAAATATGTCAAAATATTGTTTCTATTTTCAAAAAGTTTTTAAAAGTAAAGAAAATGTTAAATTTTTTTAATAAAAAGAAAAACCTAAGTTATGTTAGAACCCTCCCCCACAGCTATCTCATGCATTGTCCTCAATGTATGAATTAATGCATAGATGCATGAAAAAGAAGAAAGGGCAGGAATATGTTACCTTAAGGTGGTGGTTCCGGTGGTGGTCTGATTGGTCCACGAAATGCGGCCCAATCGACTTTTCGTGGAGTTCGGAGGAACCCACCAGAAATCTCTCTAATATAACCCATTAAAATGATGTATCCATAAAGGATTTTTATTAAAAATTTAACCCCATCTAATTTTCAAATTCTATAATTAATTTCGGAGTCAAATTTGTCAACCACCTTGTCCCATAATAGAGTGTGAAAAGATAGAATGATTGACTTGGACTTAGGAAGTAGGGAACTAATACCGACTTAGGAAAGTGACTTAAGTCAAGTAAAGGTTCAGGAGCCGAGATTGGTTCAGGAAGTGGGTCCAAATCAAGAAGTTGAAACTCAAGTCCACATTCATTTTTCAACAATGGAATGTGACTTAATATTGGTGATTCAAGTTCAAGAATGATAGGTGAGGGAATCAAAACTGACTCTAAAATATTACTCAAGTCGGGTAACAAAATAGGAGTCAATATTGATTCGGAAATTTGAACTGGATCACAAATTTGAGAATCTAGGTAACATTTCTCATTGAGTTCAATTTCGTAAAAATGAGAACTTGTCAATTTATCAACGGGGCTTTCAAAAGTGTAAAATTGGTCAAGTTCAATATGATGATCATCAAAGATGGGTGATTCAATTTCAAGATGAATTGGCACAGGATTCAATGTTGACTCCGGAAAAAGATTGAAATCAGGTGAAGACACCAGAGTCATTATTGAATCAGGAAGTAGAATTGAATCACTAAGTTGAAGGTCAGGATCATATTCATTCTCAAGTTCTATTTCAAGAAAGGAATAACTTGCCAAACTATCAATATCATTTTCAAAATTTGGAGTTTGGGCAAGTTCAAATGATTGTTCTGAAATGGAACCTTGTTTTTCAAAACAGCATGACTCTTCGGCTCTAACAGAATGGTTACCGACATCAGAACTGGCCAAACAGTGAGAACGTAGAGATTAGACCATCATATCTATGTCTTGATTACGAGCGTTTTGAGCCTGAATCATGGCTTCAAGCATCTTTTCATAGTTGATAGGTTCATCATTTTGTTGCGATTGGTCTTGAAAAGATGAAGTGTTGTTTTGGAATTGGTGATAAAATTGTGAGTCCATCATATTTTGTGATTGTTGTTTGGACTCACGCATACTCATTTCCAAAATTGATGGTTTTCTATTTTGGACTGGTGGAACTGAGTATGAATCTTGAAAATATTATGGACAAGGTGGATAAGGAGGACAAGTTGGTTAAAAATTAGACTCGAGGGAAGTGAAACCCCACTGACTCTGTGAAGTGTTGAAATTATTCTGGAAATTATGATTATAAGATTGGGGGCATTGGTTATATTGATTCGGATAAGACTAATCCGGCACACTATATTGGTTAAAGTTATGATATGCCGGGTGGTAATATCTGAAAAAGAAGTTGGTGTGTAATATGGATTACTATTAAAATTGGAAAAATTATTGTTATAAACCATATCACACAGGAAAACACAAACAAAGAAACAAATAAGTAAACAAAGGGAAAAATATTCTAAACAAAGTTAGGGTAGACCTATGACCTAGATGACTCCTAACTGGTTAGACTGTCCATGGGAGGTATAATGCAGACTTTGACCACAAGCTAATCGCCAGGTCAGGGTAAGATTGGTGGGAGGTTATCCGTCAAAGATGTTCCTTAATTAAGTAACCACCAACCTTCAGGCTTTCGGCCCTTAATCCCCTTCCTAGACACTGATTTGACAGGAGTCAAATTCCAACACCTTCTCCCTTAGGATAATCTCCTAATTGAGTCCGAGATGTCCCTAGGGCCAACGTTTACTCATTTTTAGTTAGGCTTGGGTTAGTAAGTGAGGAGATTGTTTGTGGGCAAAGGGAGGGTAATGACTTCCCCACCTTATCTTGTTTATAGGACAAGCCCTTAAGTCAATTTAGTGCAGTGTACAAGCATATAGAAAAAGTAACATTCAAGCAATCATACAAGAATGAACCTTATACTAAATGCTATGCACACATACCTTGGCTCCAGCACTCTTCAACAGTAAAAATAAAAATGAAATGAAATAGACACGTGCCTAAATGCAAAGTCTAAATCATTTTTAACATTTACAATCAACTTTTTACTGTAGTGTTAAAAATGTATATACAGTGAGTCAAACAAGGAGATAAATGCTGCAGAAATTCAGATTTTTAATTCAGCCAACCTGCAAGAATACATGTTAGTAGTTCACTCAGTTTTGCTACTAAAATGTAGCAAATCTGAGGGCTTCTTGGCTCTGCTTTCTCGAGCAGAGTCCAAGGCCACTTATGTGTCCACTACAGCACGAATTCCTTGTTATTAAATCTGTACAAAACAAAGAAGAAAGTTAACAAAAAATGTAAACTTTTAAAGAAAGTAACTTACCGTCCCTCCCCGACAACGGCGCCAAAAATTTGATTGAGCTTGAACCTACACAAAAAATACAGTATTTCAAATTTAAGAATAGGATGTGCAAGGTGCTCAATTCTACCGCAATAGCAAGTGGCTATGCGGGTCGTGATCCACAAGGAGGGACTAGCGATGGAAGCTTTTTAGTAAGTTTTCTTTTAAGCTACAAAGTTTGGTTAAAGTTTCTTTAGTTCTTTAAAAGAAAAGAGAAAAAAAGTTATAGTTAAGTTAGAAAGAAAGCGATAGATGGAGAAGGTGGAGAAAATCAGAAAATGACTATGTACAAATAAATTGAAAAAGAGTGAAAAAGATTTGGAAGATGTGGTGTTGGTGATTTAAACTAAAAAATACAAGAAAGAAAAACTAAAAATAATTACTTACCTCCTTTTGACCAAAAGCTTACCTTGAATCTTTGGCGGCGATGTTACCTTGAAGTGGAGGCAATCAGCACATAGCCCATAAGAGTTGATTATTATCTCTTCCACATTACATCATCAAGACAAAACAAGCATGAAATAATACAGAGAGACTCAAATCCATCGTCATGAGCTATCGGTGGCACTCGCAAAGGTAAAGCTCTTTCGATGCTTTTAGACTCACTTGGAGAGCAATTGGTACAAGAATGAGTGAAGTAGAAAAGAAGAAGAAGAAGAATACTAAAACGAAGTACATAAAAAGGTAACTATAGATTCGATTTCATAACAATAAGAGAAAAAAGAACAACTTACACCGGTGTCACTCTCAGCACAAGCTTCATTCTCACTCTCCTATGAAAGTCAGATCTCCTCTAAATTACATAAATGAAAACTAAAAATTACATAAAAAGAAAACTAAAAACCTGCACTAAAAAGAATGAAAACTGGTCTAGAATCTATCTTTGCATGATCGTTAAATTTTGCTCTGCTGAAACTAGTATTTATAGGGAAAAACCAAAAGGGGGAATCTCGGGAAGATTGGGGGAGCAAACGCTCTCCCAACTGACCTAACAAGGCTGCGAAAACGCGGCTAGGGCTGCGTTTTCGCCACCCTATTGTGGCCAGGTGGCCACACCCAATTGGTGAAAATCCCCGGTTTGATGATTTGCCCATTCTTCTGTTGGTTTTCTTATTTCAGCTTCAGAATTTGACGAAACAACCTTTGATTGTGTGGCTTCAACCATTTGATTAAGGGAGGATTCTTCTCATCCTCTTGATATGCCAAGATTTTGCCCTAATTTCTTGATTTCGAATTTATTCTGAATTAAATCAGAATTTGGTGGGCTTTTTGGCTTGTTTCTCTTTTCTTTCTTTTAGCACTTGGGCCTTCACTAAACAAAGAAGAAAAAGATTTATTAATAGGATTTATTAGCTAAAAAGTATGGTAAGGTGATAACGTATATGCAATATATGTGACTAATCATAAGTTCTCTTTTATGCTACAAAGAATAGTTAAAGTTCTTCTTTTAGTTCTTTAAAAGAAAATGAAAAAAAGTTAAAAGTGAAGTTAGGAAGAAAATGGTAGATTGGGAAGATGGAGAAACTAGAAATGGATATGTACATAGAAATTGCGAAAGAGTGATAAAAGAAATTTGGATGATTGTGGTGTTGGTAATTTATACTAAGATTAAAAGAAAAGAAAACTAAAACCTAAAAAAGTTACTTACCTCTTCGGCGACTGCTTACCTTTGACCCTATCGACGATGTACCTTTCGTTGAAGGTGAGCGAAGTATGACAGATGAGATATTCCCCATTCCCGATTTATACTATAAAATGAAGGGGCGAGCTATACTACCATAGAAATAGATATCCATCACCATAAGCCACCAATGGCACTTGCAAGGACAAGGCAACTTCGAGGCTATCAGTATCATTTGGATCCACAAACACAAAAGAGGGAAGCGAACAAAAACAAGAATTGAAAAGAAAAGGAAACCTTGATTCGATTCAAATAACAATGGAAGAAAAGATCACTTACACGGTGTCACCTTCAGTAAAAGCTTGCTCTTATTCCTCCATGAAAGTCTCCTCCCCTCTCAGTTACATAAATAAAATGAAAATTACGTAAAAGAAAACTAAAAACCTAAGTTACAAACTACAAATTAGCCTAAGTTCTGCTCTCTGCTTAGTCCTTTCTTCCTCCTTTTGCCTTTGAGATTGCAGGTAATTATAGGAGAAATGCAGAGGGAAGAGGAGTATGAAGATAAGGGAAGCTGGCTATTTCTGAATTTGAATCTTTTCCTTATCTCCAAACTTGATTTGATGTAGATATTCAGTTCTGATCTGCAGCTTATTGGCGTATTGATTGCTAACTATAACTTATCAAATGAGAGAATTAGAAATAATGATCAACTTAAGATTGTAGCCCTTTTAGTCCTCTTTCTATATCATCTTGAATCATCAGATTTGCATTCTTTTAACGAAAGTTATGATTCAATTACTAAAGTATATCCAGCCAGAATCTGAGTCAGAATTGCTTCATCTCATCCATTGATCTTCTCTCTATCCATTTATCCCTTTAGATTTGGACTCTGTATTTGATGTTATCCTCGGTTGATCTTTAGCTTTAACCACCTGATTCACCAAAAACTAAATTTAACCAACTGAATTTGAGATCATCCTTCTCTAACCAAATAGATCTAGTAAAATCTGAATTTAACTGATATTTATTTGATTTTATCCACTTTCTCCTCATGATTATCTTTTGCAAAATAGACATTTAAGATAAGAAATTTAGCAAATTTATTACATTATAAATGTGGAATCTAATAAAGAATAATACAATAAATGTGTGCAATCACACCCCCACACCTTTCTTTTGCTCGTCCTCGAGCAAAACAACAAAACTAAATAAAAAATTATTAGACCACTTTCGCAGGTCACGCGATTGCACTGAGCTTGTGCAACAAGCCGTTAAACCTCTAGGTTACCCCTAGAGGACGAGTTTTATCTCGTGAGGGCTTTTAGTAGATTGGACCCACAAAATCCATAAAGAAAGAGAAAAATGTTAATATTTTGAAAACATATTTTGAAAGAAAAATATTTGAAATATTATTGTAAGATTTGAGTCATCTATAAGTTATATGAAAACTGAATTTTTCATTCCTAAACTTAGTCTCTATTTAAAAATTTATAATCAATCAAAGTAAGGAGTCAAATTGTGCTTCTCATCTACTATTACTTTACCTTAAGTTATATGCACCTTGTGACCGTGAAAATTTTGACTAAGGTTAACTCTAACTCTTATGTCTTATTTGTTTATTTGTTTATTATATTTTTTAACTTTCTTTTTGGTGGTATTATTCCTTATTTCTATTAGGCTTTCTAATCTGCCCATGTAACGAGCCTTTAATCGGTGACTCCCAAACCAAACGGTCTTAAGGCACCGGGTGAGAAAACACCCCAAGAACTTAAGGACTTAAGCAAACAAGGTCACAAAACTAAAAATTTAATTATATGAATCGCTTTTAGGCTTGAATACTTATGCTTTATTAGGCACAAATACCCAGCTTAATTAAAGGATTTATATATATTTTTTTCTCAAACTTATCTAATCATCTTTCGCATAAATGCCAAGGCTTACTTATAGGCCAAAGCACCCAGCTAATCAATAATTAGATTTGTTCATATTTCATAGATCTATTTTTTCATTTTTTATCTTTTTCTCCCATAAGGCATAAGAATCATTGTTTTTGAACTCTAAGTGTGTAAGTGTATAAGGTATGCATATTTCTTCAAGGTAAAAGATCAAGACTAAATTACTTTCACAAACTTTCTTTCTTTCCTTAGAAATCAAAAAAATAATCTAATTTTGACCAAGTATAAGAAATCCTTATTTTGATTCTCCTATTCCTTAATATTAACTTAATTTCTTACAAAAAATATGTCAAAATATTGTTTCTATTTTCAAAAAGTTTTTAAAAGTAAAGAAAATGTTAAAAAAAATTTATAATAAAAAAGAAAACCTAAGTTATGTTAGACCCTCCCCCACACCTATCTCATGCATTATTCTCAATGTATGAATTAATGCATAGATGCAAGAAAAAAGAAAAAAGTGAAGGAAAATATTACCTTAAGGTGGTGGTTCCAGTGGTGGTCTGATTGGTCCATGAAATGCGGCCCAATCGAATTTTCGTGCAGTTCAGGGAACCCACCAGAAATCTCTCTTATATAACCCACTAAAATGATGTTTATATGACTAATTTTTATTAAATATTTTGCCCCATCTAATTTTCAAATTTCATAATTAATTTCGGAGTCAATTTTGTCAACCGCCTTGTCCCAAAATCGAGTGTGAAAAGATAGAGTGATTGACTTGGACTTAGGAAGTACGGGAACTAATACCGACTCAAGAAAGTGACTTAAGTCAAGTAAAGGTTCAGGAGTCGAGATTAGTTCAGGAAGTGGGTCCAAATTAAGAAGTTAAAACTCAAGTCCACATTCATTTTCCCACAATGAAATGTGACTTAATATTGGTGATTCAAGTTTAAGAATGACAGGTGTGGGAATCAAAACTGACTCTAAAATATTACTCAAGTTGTGTAACAAAACAGGAGTCAATATTGATTCGGAAATTTGAACTGGATCACAAATTTGAGAATCTAGGTCACATTTCTCATTGAGTTCAATTTCATAAAAAGGAGAACTTGCCAATTTATCAATGGGACTTTCAAAAGTATGAAATTGGTCAAGTTCAATATGATGATCATCAAAGATGGGTGATTCAATTTCATTATGAATTGGCACAGGATCCAATGTTGACTCGGGAAAAGATTAAAATCAGGTGAAGACACCGGAGTCATTATTGAATCAGGAAGTAGAATAGAATCACTAAGATGAGGTTCAGGATCATATTCATTCTTAAGTTCCACTCCAGGAAAGGAATAACTTGACAAACTGTCATTGTCATTTTTAAAATTTGGAGTTTGGGCAAGTTCAAATGATTGTGCTGAAATGGAATCTTGTTTTCCAAAACAACATGATTCGTCGGCTCTAACAGAATGGTTAGCGACATCAGAAATGGTCAAACGGTGAGAACAGAGAGTTTGGACCATCATATCTATGTCATGATTACGAGCGTTTTGAGCCTGGGTCGTGGCTTCAAGCATCTTCTCATAGTTGATTGGTTTATTGTATTGTTGCGATTGGACTTGAAAAGATGAAGTGTTGTTTTGGAGTTGGTGGTGAAATTGTGAGTCCGTCAGATTTTGAGATTGTTGTTTGGACTCACGCATACTCATTTCCAAAGTTGATGGTTTTCTATTTTGGACTGGTGGAACTGAGTATGAATCTTGAAAATATTATGGACAAGGTGGATAAGGAATACAAGTTGGTTGAAAATTGGACTCGGGGGAGGTGAATCCCCAATGACTCTGTGAAGAGTTGAAATTATTCTGAAAATTATTGTTATAAGATTGGGGGCATGGGTTATATTGATTCGAATAAGACCAATCCGGCACACTAGGTTAGTTAAAGTTATGATATGCCGGGTTGGTAATATCCGAAAAAGAGATTGGGGTGTAATACAGATTACCATTAAAATTGAAAAAATTATCTTTATAAGCCGTATCGCACAATAAATGTTAAACACAAATAAAGAAAAACAAACAAATATGCAAACAAATAAAAAGAAAAAAATTTCTAAACTAAGTTAGGGTAGACCTTAGACCTAGACGACTCCTAACTGGTTAGACTGTCGACGGGGGGTATATGCTGAATCTGACCACAAGTTAACTGGCTAGGTAAGCGTAAGATTGGTGTGAAGTATTCGCGCAGAAGCGACGGGCCTAATTAAGCCAAACCACTAGCCTTCAGGATTTCGCCCCTCAATTCCCAACCTTAGTAATCGATTTGGCAAGAGTGAGATTCAAATCAACTTCCCCCTTAGGTCAGTCTCCTATTTGAGTTCGAGATGTCCCTAGAGCCAACGTCTACTTAGTTTTAGTTAGGCTTGGGTTAGTGAGTGAGGAGATTGTTTATGGGCTAAGGGAGGGTAATGACTTTCCCACCTTATCTTGTTTATAGGAAAAGCCCTTAAATCAATTTAGTGCAGTGTACAAGAAAAGTAACACTTAAGCAATGTAAACAATCCAAAAGTGTTCTTGTACTAGATGCTATGCACACGTACCTTTACTCCAGTACTCTTCAATAATAATGTAAAATGTAAACGAATTAGACACATGCCTAAATGCAAGTCAAACCATTTTTAGTATTAAACAAACAACTTTTTACTGTTGTGTTAGAAGTGTATATACAATGAGTCAAACAAGAAAGTAAATAGCTACAGATATTAAACTTTACAATTTAGCTAACTTGCAGAAAATATAGATTAGTATTTCACTCAGATTGCCACAGGAATGTAGTAAATCTGAGGGCTTCTTGGCTCTATTTTCTTGAGCAGAGTCCAAGGCCACTTATATATCCACTGTAGCAAAATTTTCTAGTTGTTAAATCTGTACACTAAAAACAAAGAAGAAAGTTAACCAAAAAAATGTAAACTTTAAAGAGAATTACTTACAGTCCCACCTCGGCAACGACGCCAAAATTTGATTAAGGTTTTACCTGCATTAAAAAATAGAATTTCAGAACTCTTATAACAATAGTGCAAGGTGCTCAATTCTACCACTATAGCAAGTGGCTATGCGGGTCGTGATCCACAAGGAGGGACTAGCGATGAAAGCTTTCTAGTAAGTTCTCTTTTATGCTACAAAGAATAGTTAAAGTTCTTCTTTTAATTCTTTAAAAGAAAATGAAAAAGAGTTAAAAGTTAAGTTAGGAAGAAAATGGTAGATTAGGAAGATGGAGAAACTAGAAATGGATATGTACAAAGAAATTGCAAAAGAGTGATAAAAGAAATTTGGAAGATTGTGGTGTTGGTAATTTAACTAAGATTAAAAGAAAAGAAAACTAAAACCTAAAAAAGTTACTTACCTCTTTGGTGCCTGCTTACGTTTGACCCGTATCGACGATGTACCTTTCCTTGAAGGCGAACAAAGTATGACAATGAGATATTTCCCATTCCCGATTTATACTATAAAATGAAGGGGCGAGCTATACTACCATAAAAATGGATATCCATCACCCTAAGCCATCAACAGTACTTGCAAGGACAAGGCAACTTTGAGGCTATCGGTTTCATTTGGATCCACAAACACAAAAGAGGGAATCGAACAAAAACAAGAGTATAAAAGAAAAGGAAACCTCGATTTGATTCAAATAACAATAGAAGAAAAGATTGTTGAAGCCTACTAAGTTGATAGAGATTTTGATGATGGACAAGCACTTATGGGTATTCTACCTCTGTTGCAAATTTTGGGTATTTTTGTGTAATTTTAGATTATTGTGAAAAGCCTTGAACACACACACAAAATACCTTTATAAGTCGACTTGCCTTCCTAGAGTAGTCGACTACCCATTCTATAGTCGACTTGCAAAAACCCCTAGTCGACTAAATGTTTCTAAAACAGATGACCCAAGTTTCTATTTGTTCTCTGTCATCAAACTTAGTCGACTTGCCCTTCATGTATAGTCGACTAACATATACCCTAGTCAACTATAATATTTTTCAAGTCGACTAATCACCTATACAAAAATTTTCCTACTCTCTGTTTCTGTCTGACATCAAACTTAGTCGACTTCCCAAACATATATAGTTGACTAACACCTTATCTAGTCGATAACATTGCCTATATAGTCGACTACATTAAGTTTTCCAGAAACTAAGTATTTGTATCAGCCAATATATAGTCGACTTATCCCTTATAGTAGTCGACTAATCTTTGGAATTTTTGTTCTTCTAGTCGACTAATTTCCTATCCAAGTCGACTAATAGCAGTTGATAACTGCTGTGCAGTTGGTGAATTCTGGTGTGTTTTTCAACGTTTCAAAATTCAAATTTGGCCTGATAACTACCCTAACTTACTATCGATTTCACCTATAAATAGGGGTATTGTCCTAGGGTCAAGGCATCAATTCAAATCTAAAGTTTTCAGCCTTAAACTCTCTCCAAAAATTCTATTTTCTGAAAACTTGTTCCACTTTCAGTTTCTTCACCAAATTCCAAACTCCATTGTGAAGATTTCTGAAATTCCTCCTATAAGAAACCTTGTCCACATGCACATTCAAATTCAAGGCTTATAGGATCATTGTAATCATTCAAAGAAGATCATTGTACAAGGGCGTCTTCTTGGTGTAGAAGAAAGTTGTACAAGGTGTTTGTTCTCTTGGATGTAGAGAGGAGTTGTGCACATTTGGCAAAAGGCGTTTTGTCAAGTGGTGTACAAGGTATTGGTTGTGGGTGTACACAAATCAGGAAAGGAAAATCTCAAGCGGTTTTCTTGGGGACTAGATGTAGGTCACAAGGACCGAACCAGGATAACTCTCTTGTCTTTACGTTTGAATTTTCTAAGATTATCTTGTGAATATTTTATTTCCTGCAAGTAGTTTGATTTAAATTTTTATAAACACTATTCACCCCCCTCTAGTGTTTGTGTTGCTTTGATTATAGATCCTACATTTGGTATCAGAGCAGGTTCAAGGCAACAACCATACGAGGATGGCAACGGAGTTCCCTTCGTCACAATTCAAAGAAGGACATTCTACACAACGTCCACCGCTATTTGACGGATCCAACTACAATTATTGGAAGTGTAGAATGAAGATCTACTTGCAATCGCTCAACTACGAACTTTGAAACATCGTAGAAGCATCATACACCAAGCCAACACCAACTACAACGCTTGGAGTGAAGATCAAAAGAAGAATGCGAACCTTGACGCCAAAGTGATGAATGCTCTATTTTGTGCCTTAAACAAAGAAGAGTTCAACCATGTGTCAACAGCGACTTCTGCACATCAAATATGGCATACTCTTCAGGTAACACACGAAGGCACAAATAAAGTTAAGGAATCTAAAATATCTGTTCTTGTCCACAGGTTTGAATTATTCAAAATGAAAGAGAATGAAACCATATCATATATGGTTACAAGATTCACCGACATTACCAATTCCTTAGCATCCCTTGGAAAGGAATACACACAAGTTGAAAAAGTTCGCAAGATCCTTCGAGCACTCACACCAGATTGGGAGAAGAAGACTACGACAATAGAAGAAGTGAATGATCTCTCAACATTGTCATTAGAAAACCTTATTGGTAATCTAATGGCATATGAAGTACAACTCGAAGATAGAAAGAAGGACGAACAACAACTTCCATCCAAGAAGAAAGTACTTGCCTTCCATACAACCTCAGATATGAACAATTCGGATGACGATGAAGAAGAGATGGCGATGCTTTCAAGAAAGTTCAAAAGGTTCTTAAAACAAGGTAAATTTAAAAAGAATAAAGATACTAATGATAATCCTACTTGTTTTAAGTGTAACAAACCAGGCCACAAAAAGAAGGATTGCCCATTGATGAAATCAAAAGGACACTTCAAGAATTTCAATAAGTTCAACAAGAAGAAGAAAGCCTTCCAAGCAACTTGGGATGATAGCGACTCATCTTCCTGTGACGAAGAAGAAGCAATTGAAACCGCCAATATCTGCTTCATGGCCCAAGAAGACGAGGTACAAGATTATGATGAATTATTAGAAGCTTTTAATGAACTTTTTAATAATTTCAAAAATGAAAAGATTAAAAATAAAGTTTTAATAAAAGAAAATGAAAGACTCATTAATGAAAATGCAAGTTTTGTTTCTCAAACATCTTCTTTAAGTTCTCAAAAAGAAGATTTTGAAAAAGTTATTGCATCTTTAAAAAGGGATAATGAAATTTTCTTACAAGAGAATTCTTTACTTAAAAAGGAAACTATTTCTTTAAATTCTAGAATTACTATTTTAGATAAAGACATGACTAGTTTCAAAATTAAGTATGAAGATCTTTTGAAAAATGTAACTAAATTTAATAAAGGAAAAGAGAATTTAAATGTTTTATTATCTTCTCAAAAGATGTCTAACAATCATATTGGTCTTGGTTTTTCAAAAGATAAGATTTACAAACCTACTCATGTTGGTATTGGATTTTCAAAAATCAATTTTGTAAAATCTACACATCTTCATAATAATAATCCATATAATTCTTTTGTGAAAAGAAATACTATTTCAAAAAGAATTAGATGCAAATATATATGGGTTCCTAAGAATCTAAATAATGTTGATAAAAATGTTTATATTGCATCTTATATACATGATGTGTGTAATTATGAGAATTATGTTTATACTAACAAGTGGAAACCAAATTCCAATTGGATTTGGGTTCGTAAAGGCTAATCTTTTTTGGACACTATCATGATGGGTATCATACAAATTGTTTTATCTTATAGGTACCTTTTAAAGAAAAATGGATACTTGATAGTGGGTGTTCCAAACACATGACCGGACACATTCAACTACTGTCTTCCGTTCAAATCAAAAAGGGAAGTACAGTGATATTTGGAGACAATAACAAAGGAAAGGTTATTGGTACTGGCATAGTTGGTAACATTTCAAAACCTCTTATTGAAAATGTTCCTTTGGTAAGTGGTTTAAAACATAATCTATTAAGTATTAGTCAATTATGTGATAAGGGTTATAAAATTGTTTTTGAAAAAGATGCATGTCTTATTTATGATACTAACATGAAAGATATTTTATTTAAAGATTTTCGTAACAATAACATTTATGAGTTATCAATAACATGCATATCATCTAATGATAACTTATGTTTACATACTTCTAATAATGATTATTTTTTATGGCATAAAAGATTTGGTCATTTGAATATGAAAACTATTTCTAAGATTTCTAAGTTTGATTTAGTTAAAGGTCTTCCAAAAATAGCTTTTAAAAAGGATTATTTTTGTGATTCTTGTCAATTAGGAAAACAAGTTAAATCATCTTTTAAATCTAAAGATTTAGTTTCTACCAATAGACCTTTAGAATTGTTGCATTTGGATTTATTTGGTCCTACTCGTGTTGCTTCTTTAAACAAGAGTAGATATGTTTTTGTTATTGTTGATGATTATTCACGTTTTTCATAGGTAATTTTTCTAAAAAATAAAAATGATACTTTTGATGAATATGTAAGTTTTTGTAAAAGAATTCAAAATCAAGAGTCTCTAAACATAGTCACTATTCGAAGTGATCATGGAGGAAAATTTGAAAATGAATCTTTTTTAAATTTCTGTGATAAGTATGGTATTACACATAACTTTGCATTTCCTAGAGCATCTCCTTAAAATGGTGTTGTGGAAAGAAAGAATAGGACTTTGCAAGAATGTGCTAGAACTATACTTATGGACAGTAATTTACCAAAATATTTTTGGGCTGAAGCTATTGCTACTGCATGTTATGTTTTAAATGGTGTGCTTATTCGACCTATTTTAAACAAAACATCTTATGAATTAGTTTATAACAGGATTCCAAAAGTTTCATACTTTAAGATTTTTGGATGTAAATGCTTTATCATAAATACAAAAGATGCTTTAGATAAATTTGATGCTAGATCCAATGAAGGTATTTTTGTTGGATACTCTACTCAAAGTAAAGCATATAGAATATTTAATAATAAAATATTTACTATTGAAGAATCATTACATGTTAAATTTGATGAATCCTTGACTAAGCCTATTTCTAATATTTCTCCACATGATGATGATCATATCATAGATACTCCTATTGATAATATTGTTATATCTTCTGTTGATACTAACATTTCTAAGGATGATGAGACTCCTACTGAGTCACCGAAAGCATATGTTGAAGTAAGGAATCATCCACGTGATTTGGTTATTGGAGATATAAATCAAGGCGTTCAGACGAGATCCAAGTTGAACTCATGACACAAATTGCTTTCATATCACTCATTGAACCGAAGAATATCAAAGAAGCATGTGCAGATGATTTTTAGACAATTGCAATGTAATAAGAGTTGAACCAATTTGTCAGAAATGATGTTTGGGATCATGTACAACGTCCTACTGATCATCCAGTCATCGGTACCAGATGGGTCTTTAAGAACAAACTTGATGAATCAGGTGAAGTCATTAAGAACAAAGCAAGGTTAGTAGCACAAGGATACAATCAAGAAGAAGGTATTGATTTTGATGAAACTTATGCACCAGTAGCTAGGCTTTAATTTATTCATATTTTACTTTCTTTTTCTTGTTTTATGAATTTTAAACTTTATCAATTGGATGTTAAAAGTGCCTTTTTAAACGGATTTATTAAGGAAACTGTTTATGTTGAACAACCTCCAGGTTTTGAACATGAAAAATTTCTAAACCATGTTTTTAAACTTAAGAAAGCTTTATATGGTTTAAAACAAGCACTTCGTGCTTGGTATGATAGATTAAAAAGTTTTCTTTTAAATTCTGATTTTAAGATGGGAAGAGCAGATACAACTCTCTTTATTAAACATGTTAATAAAGATATCTTAATCATTCAGATATATGTTGATATTTTATTTGGATCTACTAACGATAATCTTTGTCAAGAATTTTCTAAGACCATGCAGAGTGAATTTGAGATGAGCCACATGGGCGAACTTACTTACATTCTCGGTCTGTAAATAAAGCAAATGAAGGATGGAATCTTCAATTCCCAGTGCAAGTATGCAAAGGAACTTCTAAAAAGATTTGGCATGAAAAATTCTGGTCATAAGAATACTCCCATGAGTACGACTACATTTTTAGACAATGATGAAAATGGTAAGAATGTTGATCAGAAACTCTATCGAGGTATGATTGGTTCATTACTATATATTACTTCAAGTAGACCTGATATTATGTTCAGTGTATGCTTATGTGCTCGATATCAGTCAAATCCTAAGGAATCACATCTTAAAGCAGTGAAAAGGATTTTTCGATATCTAAATAACACAATCAATTATAGTTTATTTTATCCAAAATCAAGCACATTTGATTTACTATCATATAGTGATGCTGATTTTGCTTGATGTAAATCTGATTGGAAGAGTACTAGTGGTACTTGTCACTTTTTGGGACATTCACTAGTATCATGGTTCAGTAAAAAGTAAAATTCTGTATCATTATCAACAACCGAGGCAGAATATATCGCTGCTAGTGTTGCATGTGCTCAAATTATATGGATGAAACAAACCTTACTTGATTATGGCATGTCTATCACAAACTCACCTATTATGTATGATAATACCAGTGCTATTAATTTATCTAAAAATCCAGTTCATCATTCACGTACTAAGCATATTGATATTAGACATCATTTTCTACGTGATCATGCTTTAAAAGGTGATATTTCTTTAAATTTTATATCAACTGATAATCAAATTGCAGATATTTTCACAAAGCCTCTTAAAGAAGATACTTTTATGAAATTTCAAAGAGATTTGGGTATTTGCAATTTTTCTGACTTTTAAAATATTTTTTCAGAATTTTTCAAAGGCATTTTTTCATAATTAGTCGACTTACTAATACCTATTAGTCGACTTATACAGAACCTAGTCGACTAATTTGCATCAACAGAGACATGGATTTTTTGATTTCTCAAAATTTAGTCGACTGTAGTGATTTACTATTCGACTAGTCAATGTATTAGTCGACTAATACCAAACTTCAAGTCGACTAATTCTGTGAAATTTTGTGTTCTGTTTTTGGTTTTATTTTTTGAAACCCAACCCGTATCCTTAAGTTGTGGATCTGATATCACTCTATTTTAATCCTCACCATTGATCTCACTCTAGGTTTGATCCCAACCATTAATTCTAATCTTTCCCTCATCAAAACCCTAGACTTCCACCAATTTCTTTCTTCCCAGCCGACCACTTCCAGTCGACTACAGGACCGCAGGAGAAGATTGAAGCAGTGCACCTTCCTTCTTTTTTTCTTCAAATTCTTGGTAATCCCCTTCAAATCTCTGCCATTTCCTTTCATTTCTTGTGTTATCTTCCTTCAATTTTAGTTCTAAGCATGTCTAGGTCAAAGAAAACCAAGTTTACACTATCTTCTTCCTCCTCACAAGTTGATTTTAGGGCTTTTCTCAAAAATCCTGCCCTAGAAGAGGATTTCATTAGACTTTCTTCCTTAGAAATTCTACCCGGTAGATTTGTTAAATATGAAGACTTCTATGATTATGATATTGTCTCATATATATAAAATTGTGGTCTTATTCACATGTTTTCTACGGATTCTAGGCAAGGCTATTATCCGTTCTTGATACACTTATTTTATACTAATTTAACCTATGAAGATAATGAGGATGATGTCCATATATATTCATTGGTTAAAGGTATTAACATCAAATTATCTCCTAAATCCATAGGCCGTATCCTTTCCATTCCTTATAACGGTCTCTTGATAAATGATATTAATATGGATGATGAGGAGGTCTTATCTAGTATCTTTCTTCCTGGACAAGGATTACCTATGACGAACAACAAATTGAAACCCATTCCTCTTCTTATAGGTCGTATCCTTGCATACAATATTTGCCCTAAAACCGGGAGCTATAACTACTATTCCCGAGAGTTAGCCACTTGTGTTTATGCCATTATGGCTGGACTCGATGTCAATTGGGCAAAAATTATCTTTGATACAATGGTTAAGCCTCATACTTCCTTCCTTCCTTATAGAGCTTTTTTGACACACGTATTTCGGAAATTTCACATTGATCTTGATTCCGAAACTAGTGTCATCAAGGTATTCGAACCGTTTGATCGTACTGTTCTTCACCGTATGAAACTTACCGATATTCCTCATCCTCCTCCACAACCACCCTCTTCACCTCCACAAAGTTCCACACAACCTCCTTCTTCCTCTACCCAACCTCCTTTCTGAAATCACCTAGAGGGGGGTGAATAGGTGATGGCTATATGAATTATGGAAAAAATGCGGAATTTAAAAAACTACTTAACAGTATGCTCAAATTAAAAGACTTGCAATATAAAAGACAATAAATAGTGCAAGAATTAAAGAGAGTTTGAGTTTAGAGAAAATTCGAGCAAACGCAAACACGAGTATATGTTTCCGAGGTTCGAGCCACGCTCTACGTCCCCGCCTTCACACTTGAAGGATTTCCACTATTGTTGATCCCACTGGATCGCCAATACAAGGACACACTTGTCCTATCTCTCGTGATGCCGCAACACCACTTGGAGCACACTAGCTCGCTTGAGGCCGATGCCTCTACAACTTCGCTCAAGAAGAAAATTGATCACACTTGATCACAAATAGTTCACTTAGCACAATCCTATAACCAATATGTAGAAGTAGAACTTAGGATTGTGAAGTGCAAAAGACTAGAGTGAAGTAGAGGGATTAGCTTCAAGTAGGTGTTTGGAAATTTTGGCTTTGAAAATCTTTTCTAAAAAGTCTTTTGAAAACTTTGTAAATATTGAATGTAAATCTTGTGTCTTATCATGTTGAAATGATCACCTATTTATAGGGGATGAAAAGACTAGGTAATAGCCAGAGAAATTCGTTGGGGTGAGATCCCAACAAAAAATCTATCAGAAAATAGAGCTGTTGGAGTCTGTCAGACTTTTCTGACAGCTACCGGTCAACCCGAGCGGTCGTCCGTCAACGGTCATATTTCTGACCGTTGAGGGAAAACGGTCGACCGACCGGTCGACCCAAATAAACAGAAAGCACTGACAAGTGCCCGGTCGACCCGAGCGGTCGGCCGACGTGCACACATGCACAGTTGTGCACGTCGGTCGACCCGGGCGGTCGACCGGCCTCTATCAGATCTGATAAAACAAATTCTGCAGAAAACTGGGAAAGGGTTTTAGGTTCTGATCTTTTTGGTTTAAGGACTTGTAAATAATGTTTTAGTCCTAATACTCTTAAGAGTATGATCATAGATCAATACTCAAACATGCTAGATCATTTTGATAAAAAATTCTTTAATAAAACTTGTTTCCTTTTTCTAAAAGCTGGTTTTCCAAAACATGATATTTCTAAAAGCTAATTTCCAACTTTGTTTTGACAAAACATTCTGAAATGAAGATTCTTTTTAAGCCATGAAGCAAACTAAGTGTGTGTGAGTGACAATCCCAAATAATCTACTTCTATCATCTAGGTTTTGACAAAATGTCTAAAAAGAAAAGTAAAAATACAAATCTTGATTTTTTTTCTTCAATATCTTGATCCCGAAGTTTTCTACCATGCTTGGCTTGGGAATGCAAATCTTTAGCGGCGTCCAAACTTGTGAGTCTTGATTGTGGAGCAGTCAAATCAACTTGTTTTAACCTGAAATCCTTTTAAACAAGATTGTTAAACTTATAACTAAATATGTTTTGTTATCATCAAAATATCCATCGAAATATCGGGCTAATGGCCTTTGGGCCAACACTTTTACTGAACCACCTTCATCCCAACCACCTCCTTCCTATACTGATGCCTTCTACAATTCTTTGTCTGCTGAGATTGCCTCTCTTCCTTCCCAACAACAAGTTCTTCAAGACTCTCAGACTCAAGTGCTTGAAAATAAGTCTTTATTGATGACTCAGTTTGAGCATATGCAACTACAGATGGACTCATTTGCATTAACTCAAACAGAGATTCTGAACATCCTCAAGACACATTTTCCACCACCTCCTCCTCCCGGATCCGACCTTTGATGATATGGCGTTAGACTTGCTTCGTTTTTTTTTTTTGCTTTTTGCAGTTTTTTCCTTTTTTATGTATTTTTCTGTTTTAAGACTCTTTTAATGTGTATTTCAGTATGAAGACTATGTATGTTCATGTATGTTTTCTGCTTTTTGTTAATGACAAAGGGGGAGAACATCTGTGTATGTGTTATGTTGTTTGTGTTATGTTTGTGTTCTGAAAATCTGAAAATTGACATATATGTTGTGTATTCTATTGACATATGTGTTATGACAAGAAAAATGACATATGTGTGTTATGCAAATATGAGATGGATATTGACATATGGCAATGCAGGGGGCACTTAACACTTTCTGCAGGGACAAACAAGAATACTTGATTATATATATATATATATATATATATATATATATATATATATATATATATATATATATATATATATATATATATATATATATATATATATATATGGTATAACCTATTTACTGCAGGGGGAGTTTTGCTGAGGGGGGGTTATCATAAACACGAGTTGTCATCATCAAAAAGGGGGAGAATGTTGAAGCCTACTAAGTTGATAGAGATTTTGATGATGGACAAGCACTTATGGTTATTCTACCTCTGTTGCAAATTTTGGGTATTTTTTGTGTAATTTTAGATTATTGTGAAAAGCCTTGAACACACACACAAAATACCTTTATAAGTCGACTTTCCTTCCTACAGTAGTCGACTACCCATTCTATAGTCGACTTGCAAAAACCCCTAGTCGACTAAATGTTTCTAAAACAGATGACCCAAGTTTCTGTTTGTTCTCTGTCATCAAACTTAGTCGACTTGCCCTTCATGTATAGTCGACTAACAGATACCCTAGTCGACTATAATATTTTCCAAGTCGACTAATCACCTATACAAAAATTTCTCTACTCTCTGTTTCTGTCTGACATCAAACTTAGTCGACTTCCCAAACATATATAGTCGACTAACACCTTATCTAGTCGACTAACATTGCCTATATAGTCGACTACATTCAGTTTTCCAGAAACTAAGTATTTGTATCAGCCAATATATAGTCGACTTACCCCTTATAGTAGTCGACTAATCTTTGGAATTTTTGTTCTTCTAGTCGACTAATCTCCTATCCAAGTCGACTAATAGCAGTTGATAACTGCTGTGCAGTTGGTGAATTCTGGTGTGTTTTTCAACGTTTCAAAATTCAAATTTGGCCTGATAACTACCCTAACTTACTATGAATTTCACCTATAAATAGGGGTATTGTCCTAGGGTCAAGGCACCAATTCAAATCTAAAGTTTTCAGCCTTAAACTCTCTCCAAAAATTCTGTTTTCTGAAAACTGGTTCCACTTTCAGTTTCTTCACCAAATTCCAAACTCCATTGTGAAGATTTCTGAAATTCCTCCTATAAGAAACCTTGTCCACATGCACATTCAAATTCAAGGCTTATAGGATCATTGTCATCATTCAAAGAAGATTATTGTACAAGGGCGTCCTCTTGGTGTAGAAGAAAGTTGTATAAGGTGTTTGTTCTCTTGGATGTAGAGAGAAGTTGTGCACATTTGGCAAAAGACGTTTTGTCAAGTGGTGTACAAGGTATTGGTTGTGGGTGTACACAAATTAGGAAAGGAAAATCTCAAGCGGTTTGCTTGGGGACTGGATGTAGGTCACAAGGACCGAACCAGGATAACTCTCTTGTCTTTGCGTTTGAATTTTTTGAGTTTATCTTGTGAATATTTTATTTCCTGCAAGTAGTTTGATTTAAATTTTTATAAACACTATTCACCCCCCTCTAGTGTTTGTGTTGCTTTGATTATAGATCACTTACACTGTGTCACTTTCAGTACAAGCTGGTTCTTATTCCTCCATGAAAGTCTCCTCTCCTTTCAGTAACCTAAATAAAATAAAAATTATATAAAAGAAAACTAAAAACCTAAGTTACAAACTATAAATTAGCCTAAGTTCTGCTCTCTGCTTAGTCCTTCCTTCCCCCTTTTGCTTTGAGATTGCAGGTATTTATAGGAGAAATGCAGAGGGTAGAGGAGGATGAAGATAAGAGAAGCTGGCTATTTCTGAATTTGAATCTTTCCCTTATCTCTAAACTTGATTTGATGTGGATATTTAGTTTTGATCTGCAGCTTATTGGCGTATTGATTGCTAACTATAACTTATCAAATGAGAGAATTAGAAATAATGATCAACTTAAGAATTGTAGCCCTTTAAGTCCTCTTTCTATATCATCTTGAATCATCAGATTTGCATTCTTTTAGCGAAAGTATGATTCAATTACTAAAATGTATCCAACCAGAATCTGAGTCAGAATTACTTCATCTCATCCGTTGATCTTCTCTTTATCTATTTATCCCTTTAGATTTAGACTCTGTATTTGATATTATCCTCGATTGATCTTTAGCTTTAACCACCTGATTAACTAAAAACTGAATTTAACAAACTAGATTTGAGATCATCCTCCTCTAACCAAATAGATCTTGTTAAATCTGAATTTAACTGATATTTATTTGATTTTATCCTCTTTCTCCTCATGATTATCTTCTACAAAATAGACATTTAAAACAAGAAATTTAGCATATTTATTACATGATAAATGTGGAATGTAATAAAGAATAATGCAATAAATGTGGGCAATCAATTCTATTCCACCAGTCTCCTGCTTTTATCTTATTATACCATGCGTATTCTCTGCTTGATATCACTTACTATCTCTCTCTTGCTCCGTATGTTTATGCTCACGACACAGTTTTTAATGCATATTTATGATTCAGATTTATTGATACACGTATGCTTATCTATGCACGCCACTTGGCATTCGCGTCACCATTCATTGGAGAGTTTTGACTCCCCTAGTTCCTCATGTCCAGATCTCGGGCTTAAAGCTTGTGGATTCTTTCAGTTGCTAATCAGAGTAGCGCAGCGTAGTATTGATCATCGGCAGGCCGTCTGAGCCCTATCCTTCCAGGCCCCCTGCTCGACTCTTAAGTTTCCCTATTGTAACTCGTGAGCGCCACTTGTACTGTTCATACTTGTACATCTCTTTGTATTCTCGCATATATGCCTATTAGTGATGTAATATTCTTGTAATATTGTGTCACATCTGATGATAACTTTATAATTCTACTCATATGTTGGAATATATAAAGCACCACGTTCTTTCATACTCTAATTCTTTCCTATACTGATGCTTAGCATACATACTTGTGGGTATTTCTGATTTGCATATATACGTTGCAGTAATTTCTCCGTACCTTTCAGACTGGGGTGTTACAGAGCTTATCGACAATTGTTGGTGATTATTCTGACTGGAACTCTTTTGGGTATTGTGTTTAGGTAGATATGATATTGCTGTACTGATTAGTTTACAGTTCTGCATTATTATATCGCATTTTCCTACTGATTTATGAATAAAATGCCGGCCTAAATCTTGTTTTGGTCTCTCTTGCATATAATCAAGATAAGGAGGGCAAAAGGGAAATAAGAGCTTAATTAAACTCATTTTAGGGTAATTAAATCCGCATTTCTTGGAGACCAAGTAAGTGAATTTCTAGAAGATGCATTGAACCTAGACCCTTGCGGGTGTCTGGCGTAAATCTTGACAAAATTAACCGAATCTGAGCATATCTGGATAGTCCCCGAAGCAACATAAACCCACGCACCAAAACTAGGGACCTAGGTCCCTTGTATTGCAACGAAAACACAACTATGGCCGCATTTTTGCGGCCCTATGGTGGGCTCACGCGTTGATTTTCGACGCGTGGCCTTGTCTCATCTTCTGGAACCTCCTTTTCCATATAAATGCTGCAGGGTTTGGCCAAAACGCAAGCAAATTGAAAATAGGCTAGGTTTTCTATCTTTTAGTATCGTGTGGTGTAGGTATTCTTCTTCTTTCTTTTGTATTTTTATTTTGTTTTTAGATTATGTGTTAGGGCTGAGAGATTCAGAGAGAGAAAGAGAGAGATTGATGTAATAGATGGCGATAATTTATGTAAATGTGTCTCCTTTCTGCTCAATTGTAATCATCTCCATCTTCTACATGATACTTAGCTAATCTTTCTTCTCATAGCAATCTAACTACTAACCACTAACCATTTAACCACTTACCTAATAATCCATATGAAACTAATAGCCTCTACAAGGCATTGCTCTTGCAAAAGCCATTGATGGCTCATGATGATGGATTCTAACATTCTAATATTTCTAACATCTAACCCGCTAACTTACTAACTTGCAATGTCTTCTTTATTTCATGCTCACCTCTAAGCAGTTTTGATGATCTAATAATAGCTTGCAACTTGTTGTGTGATATTTATGTGTTGTTTGAATGTAGAAGAACAATTTTATGAGCTATACTTTGTATCATCTCTTGAAGACAAGGATTAGTGATGGCCAAGGATCTATGTGAGGCAACTATCACTAAGAGGTTAGTATGGCTAGTGGAGCAATTAGTAGTTAGTAGCCATGAGTTTTCTTTCATAATTTTTCTTTGTCTTTTTACTTTGTCTTAAAATCAATTTCCAAAACCTTTTTATCATCAACCTTCTTAGTTCATCTCTGTTTCATCTCCTTTTAGTTTTCAAAATCATTTCTCTTTTATTTTCACATCACTGTTTTCATTACCTCCTCCTCTATCACTTCTGGATTTATTTTCTTTTCCTTTTCTAATTCTTTAACAAAGAAGAATTGTTAACAACCAACATGAACATAAACTGTTAATGCTTCGATCGCCTCCCGTCCCTATAGATTCGACCCATTGAGCCAATGCTATAATGGAAGTATCGAGGGAACATTAGCACATATACATAATTTCACTGATTTCATAAAATATTTGTTCTCGAGTGCTTGTTCCGCCCCAATCAAAATTTTGGCGCCGTTGTCGGGGATGGGAATGGTTTTGATATCACGTTTTTGTTAACATTTTTTTCTCTGTTTTGGTGTGCAGGTCAAAGTTTACAGGAACTTAATATTACAGCACACCCATTAGCATTGTAGCTTCCTGCTCTTGAAAGCAGGGACCCAGCTTCCAAAGGAAGGCCGCGCAAATGCGACTATAGCTGCGGTTCCTTGGCAGTTTTGTGGAATTTTTACTTATTTTGCTGGGATGTGCATAATGTAATAGCTAGTTGATTTGTACTTCTACTTTCCTGCTTTGATTGCCTACACACTATAATAATTAAAGAACTAAAATATGGTATTTTGGACGCTTTTAAAACGACTTAGACATTTGCAATTAGGCACGTGTCAATTTCACTTCCAATTTGCTGTATTTTGTTTTGTTGTTGTGACCTGGATTGAGATGTATATATGGCATTGCATATAGCATAGGACAAATATGTGGGTGATTTACTCGCTTTGTGTTATATTCTTACCTATATTGCGCACTTGCACGAATTGAACTTAAGGGCATAATCCAATACAAGATAAGGTGGGGATTTCATCAACCTTCCTTAGCCAAAAAATCACCTCCCCACTCACACAACCCAAGGCCTAATAAAAATTGATAGATGTTGGCCCTAGGGACATCTCGGACTCATTAAGAGATTGACCGAGTGTGAAACTTGCTTTGAATCTTACTCTTGTGAAATCGGTATCAAGGCTAGGGATTAAGAGGTTACGCCTCGAAGATACCGTGGTTTGACGTAATTAAGGCCAGTTGCTTACACACGGATACCTCCCACCATATTTTTGCCCTACCTGGCTGATTAGCTTGTTGTAAGATTCATAAAACAACCTCCTTCGGGTAATCGACCAGTTAGGAGTCGTCTAGGTCTAGGTCAACCTTAGTATAGGTTTGGTTTTGGTTTTGATTTTTTTCTTTCTTTTTTTTGTTGGTTGCTTTTTCTTTTTTTTTGTTTGTGATTGTTTGTGAAATGTAATCAAACAACAATATTTTTTTCAATCCTAACATGAATCCATATTTCACACCAACCCCTTTTGATTCGGATAATCCCAACCCGATTTTTTACAATAGGAACCAACCAAATATACCGGGTTGGACATATCCGAATCAATACAACCTATACCCCCAATCTTATGACTATAATTTTAAAAATAATTTTACCTCTTCACAGAGTCAATGGGGATTCACATCTCCCGAGTCAAATTTTCAACCACCTTGTCCACAATTTTCACAATTTTCACAATACTCATTTCCGATTTTGCTTCTTACACTCCATTTCTAGAACCACCAATTGAAGAAAAATCTGGGTTAGAAAAGAGTATAGAAGCCAACATATAAGAGACCGAGCGACAATTTCAGAAATGATGGCCTCCCCAATTCTACAATATTTTCGACAGTCTTACTCAGTTCCACCTCTTCAAAATGATCAAACATCTGTCTTGGAATTGACTGAGGAACTCTTGCGTGAGTCCGAGCGATAATCTCAAAACTTATAGGACTCACAGTCTTCACAATTTTTTAAAAACCATGATTCCTACACTCTCTTTCTAGAACAACCATTTGAAGAAAAATCTGAGCTAGAAAACAATATAGAAATCTTGCATGAGACCTCACAACAATTTCAAAAATCTTTTAAGCAATATATCGATAGGTTAGAAATACAAATGAGTCAATTGGTTACAATTCATAGGAATGTGAAAACTTACTCTTATCAACCTTTATCCAATCCAGATATCTCTAACTCTATCGATCTAGAACGGGACTCATGTTGTTTTGGAAACTAAGATTTAATTTCAGCACACCCATTTGAATTAGACCAACATCAAAATTTTGAGAACCATGTTGATATTTTTCAAATTATTCTTTTTTTGAAATTGAACTTGAGCATGACTATGATCCTAAACCTCAACTTGATAATTCAATTTCACACCCTGATTCAATAATAACTGAGGTGTTTTTAGCTGATTTTAGGCCTTTTCCTGAGTCGGTATTGGATCCTGTTCCAGTCTATTGTGAAAATGAATAACCAATCATTTATGATCAACAAATTGAACTTGACCAATTTCATACTTTGAAAGTCCTATTGACAAATTAGCAAGTTCTCATTTTTATGAAATTGAACTCAGACAAGAATGTGACTTCAATCCTCAAATTTGTGACCTGGTTCAAATTCTTGAATCAATCATGACTCCTGTTTTGCTACCCGATTTGAGAAAATTTTAGAGTCAGTTTTGATTCCCATACCTGTCATTCTTGAACTTGAATCACCAATCTTTGAAAGTCACATTCCATTGTGAGAAAATGAATGTGGACTTGAGTTTAAACTTCCTTATTTGGACCCACTTCCTGAACCAATTTTAACTCTAGAACCTTTAATTGATTTCAGTTACTTCCCTGAGTCAGTATTAGTTCCTGTACTTTCTAAGTCCAAATCAAACATTCTATCATTTCACACTCTATTTTGGAACAAGGATGTTGATAAAATTGACTCTGAAATTATTTTTAAAATTTGAAAATTAGATAGGGTAAAATTCATAATAAAAATCATCCATGTTTACATCATAATAATGTGTTGTATTATAGAAGTTTCTGATGGGTTCCTCCGAACTCCACGCAAATTGGATTGGGCCGCATTTCGTGGACCAATCAGACCGCCACCGGAACCACCACCTAGAGTTGATTTTTCCTTCCCTCTCTATTTATTCATGCATACATACATCATGATGCATTGAGGACAATGCATGTGATAAGTGTGGGGGAGGGTTTACTAACGTAGTACATTTGGATTTTCTTTCTTTTACACATCTTTTAGGATATTTTTGAATTTTCCCTTTTGTATAGGAACGTTCCCTATATAGGAACTTTCCCTTTATTTAAAAACTTTTTGAAACAAGAGACAATTGATCTATTTTTAAGAAATTAAGGAAACCTTAATTATGACATCTTAAACCTAGTTGAAATAATAGATCTTATTTAAAATTATAGGTTAAGTATAAAAGATTGGGGAGATAATTTTATCTCAAATTTTTGCCTTAGATAGTTTGCACTACACAAAAACACAATTTTTGGGATTGAAACAAAGATCTAAAATGCCATAAAGTAAAAATAAATAAATATATAAATATATATTATACATGAAGAAAAAAATCACTTATTATGCTGGATAACTATGCCTCAAGAAGCATGATTATTCACGCTTAACGGTGGTCAAAGAAATAAATAATCCCTCTTAGTTTGTGGCCTTGTTTACTCGAGTGCTTAAACCCAAGGATTGTTTTCTCATCTGGTGCCCTAAAGACCATCTGATCTGGGAGTCATCAGTTAAATGCTCACTGACCAGGTGAACTAGAAAGCCTAAGAAAACAAAGGCAAGAAAAAAGAAAACTAAGGGAAGAAAAAAACAAAAAATATATATATATATAAATAAATGTCTTGATGGTTAGAGTTGAAATCCTAGAAATCGTCACTATCACAAAGTGCAGATTATCTAGGTTTGAAGAAGGATAAAATATTCAATCAAATTTTGAATTCTTACCTTAATTGAAGACAAGATCTTCCATATATACTAAGTTTAAGGAAGAATAATTTTTGGTGGACTTATGATCTTAGATCGCATATATTTTTGCAAAAAATATTTCAGAAACTTGTCTCTCTTTCAAAATACATTTTTAAAATACTAACATTTATCTTCTTTCTTTATGGATTTTGTGGGTGCAATCTGCTGAAAACCCTCAGGAGACAAAACTCCTCCTCTAGGGGAAACCTAGAGGTTTAACGGCCTGTTGTATACGCACGGTGCAATCACGTCAGCTGCAAAAGTGGTGCAATAACATTTATGGTATAGTTTTATTTTCTTGTTTTGCTCGAAACGAGCAAAAGATAAGTGTTGGGGTGTGATTAGTTTACAGTTCTACATTAGTATATCGCATTTCCCTACTGATTTATGAATAAAATGTCGGTCTAAACAGTGTTTTGGTCTCTCTTGTAGATAATCAAGACAAGGAGCGCAAAAAGGTAATAAGAGCTTAATTAAACCCATTTTTGGGTAATTAAATCCACATTTCTTGGAGGCCAAGCAAGGGAGTTTCTAGAAGATGCATTAAACCTTGACCCTTACGGGTGTTTGAAGCAAATCTGGACGAAATTAACCGAATCTGAGCATATCTAGATGATCTCCGAAGAAACATGTACCCACCACCAAAACAAGGGACCTAGGTCCCTGGTATTACCGTAGAAACGCGGCTATGGCCGCATTTTTGTAGCCCTATTGTGGACCCTTGATTTTCGACGCATGTCCTCATCTCATCTTCTGGAACTTCTTTTTGCCTATAAATACTGCAGGGTTTGACCGAAACACAAGCAGATTGAAAATAGGCTAGGTCTTCTATCTTTTAGTGTAGTGTAGTGAAGGTGTTCTTCTTCTTTCTTTTGTATTCTTATTTCATTTTTAGATCAAGTAATAAGGCTGAGAGATTCAGAGAGAGAGATTGATGTAATAGATGGTGACAATTTATGTAAAGGTGTCTCCTTTCTTCTCCATTGTAATCTTCTCCATCTTCTATATGATGCTTAGCTAATCTTTCTTCTCATGACAATCTAACTAATAACCACTAATCATCTAACCACTTACTTGATAATCCACGTGAATTTAATAGCTTTTACAAGGTCTTGCTCTTGCAAGAGCCATTGATGGCTCATGATGATGGATTCTAACATTATAATATTTCTAACATCTAAACCACTAACTTGTTAACTTGGAATGTCTTCATTATTTCATGCTCACCTCTAACCGATTTTGATGATCTAATAGTAGCTTGCAACTTGTTGTATGGTATGGATGTGTTATTTGAATGTAGAAGAATAATCTTATGAGCCATGCTTTTTATCGTCTCTTGAAGCCAAGGATTAGTGATGGCCAAGGATCCAGTGAGGCAACTATCACTAAGAGGTTAGCATGGTTAGAGGAGCAATTAGTAGTTAGTAGCCATGAGTTTTCTTTCATAGTTTTTCTTTGTCTTTTTACTTTGTCTTAAAATCAATTTTCAAAACCTTTTTATCATCAACCTTCTTAGTTCATCTCCATTTCATCTTCTTTTAGTTTTTAAAACTATTTCTCTTTTATTTTCACATCATCATTTTCTTCGCCTTCTCCCCTATCACTTCTGAATTTATTTTCATTTTTTTTTCTAATTTTTTAACAAAGAAGAATTGTTAACAATTGACGTGAACATAAACTGATAATGCTTCTATCACCTCCCGTCTCTTTGTATTCAACTCGTTCAGCCAATGCTATAACGGAAGTATCGAGGAAACATTAGCACACATACATAATTTGACTGATTTCATAAAACATACGTTCTCGAGTGCTTGTTCGCCCTGATCAAATTTTTTTGTACCAATAGATTGACTTTCATGATTTTTCGATTGGTACAGACTGATTAGAGTTGGGATAGACCTGAGCTTTATATTCTTTTATTGGAGTCTCCATTGATTTGTATATGGGATGTATGATGGCTGGATTATGATCAGACATGTGATTATGATACCCTAGACTCTGATGTATATGATGGGATGTAATTTTGGACTGTTATGAGCTATTATTTTTTGATTCTTCCATAAACGAGTTTGACTAAGTATTGATGACCTTATTGATATTGACTACTAGATGTAGAGATGATCTAGATTTAATATTGATCAAGAGTGCTACACTCCTTAGTTATGATATTGATTACGGTTGGATAAGTCTGATTTTGATGATGTGCTTTTCTTTATCAGTGATCTCGATATTCGTTGCTTTAGTTGATTTTAAGAATATATATTACTTCATGACTGGTTCTTAATTAATTTAATTATGAAGATAGAGTTATTATGAGAGTGATTTCATTGATATCAGTGACTGTATTATAGATTCAGAATTTTAGGACAACTATTGATCGACTTGACTTATTTGTGAGTTAGAGGATGGGATATGTCAATTGTTGGCCCAGAGGCCTTCCACTCTAGTTTTGATGATGATTAACTCATGTAGTTATAGTTTACTAATAATCCTGTAATATTTAGTTTCAGATATTTAACCAAGATATTAGTAGGTGATTAGCTTCAACAAAGGTGTTTTGGAGCTTTCACATGGTGATTCAAGAGCTTGAGCGTCAAGTTCATATCTAGCACTCGGTTGGAGTCAAGCTCATTGGATCGTGTTTGGATCGAATCAACTTGGAGAAGGCGTTTTACAAGAAGGCTTCAGTTTGTTTAGTTAAGATTTTGTTTAGATCCATTGTAAAGATTAGATAGTGTGATATGCTCAAGTTCACAACACACACACGTTTCTTGTTTTAAGTTTCATGTTTTGGTTTTCGGTTTAACCGATCTTGATTTTCATGAATAGATAGAATCGAAAAAAGTTTACTTGGTTTAATGTATATCAGATTTGATCTATATACATCTACACTTCATATACTTAGAAAAACTTATTTTGATACACTATTCATGTGTTTGGAGTTTTGTATTTAGACAAAACCTATTTTTGGATTTAATGTCAAAACATAGATATAATACCTTTCATGTATATTGGATTCTATCCATATACTATATGCTTCAAAGTTGTTTAAATATCATATTTTTGTATTTACATGTGTTTTGAAAAAAATCGGATTTTCATTTCAAAAATCCAAGTTTTAGAAAATACAGTTTTTGGTTTAAGACAAATTTTTCAAGTCACAAAAATGGTTCAAAATGTTTGTAACATGATTTGATTTTTACTCAAACATGTTTGTATTTCAAAGATATAACATGAACTGATTTTTGTGGAATTTATGTGTTTTATGAGATTTTATAAAAGATAAAACCTAAGATTTTTTGTCCCAAAAACTGTCAGGCTGGCTGACTGCCGGTCGACCGAGCCGGTCGACCGTAGCAGTGAGCGGTCGATCGGGCTGGTCGACCGACGTGCACAGAACGTGCACGCAGCTTTGCTGGGGAGGCCGGTCAACCGGGTCGGTCGACTGCTAGAGAGCTCTGCTCTCTGAAAAAGCCTCCGGTCGACTGGGCGGTCGACCGGACAGAGAGCTCTGCTATCTGTAACTAGCTCGATCGACCGGGTGGTCGACCGGCCAGAGAACCGTTGCTCTCTGATTCTGGGCACGGTCGACTGGGCGGTCGACTGCTGGGCTTAACGATCAAATTTTTAATCGTTGGCCGGTCGACCGGAAGGGCAAACTGGCCCATTTCAGCTGCCAACGGGCAGATTTTCAAATGGGTTATAAATACCCCCATTTGAGTTGGTTTTTCAACAAGAATTTCAAGAGCAAAAATTCTCTCATTTACAAGTATTTTAATACAAGTTTTCAAAAGAGTTTTTAAGCCAAAAGATTTGATCTTTATTTGTTTTAAAAGGGTTGGAAATTTAAAGAAAAAGAAAGTCTTTGGGATTATTTTTGATCTTCATTTTTATATCAATTCTAGAAGTTTTCCCATGAGTTTTTCTTTGAGTTTTTAATTTTCAAACTCTTTATTTCTCACACTTGAGCTTATTATTCTATCCTCTCTATAAGATCTTTATTTTAGTGAGAAAATTAATTTGTGGTTGTTAGACCACCAAGTTGTAAACCTTTCATTGATTGTGATATCCTTCTAATGAGAGATGATTGAGTTGTTATCCCTCAAGTGTGAGGTGATAGTGAAAGTGATATTTGGCTCCCTCTAATGAGAGGTGGAGATTGTGTTAGAATCTCTCAAGTGTGAGGTGATTATTATTTGTATGGCTATGTGCCTATCCCTGTAAGTGCAGAGGTGATTTGTTTTGTGCCTTGCCTCTAAGTGTAGAGATTTTATTGGTTGAGAGAGGAGTTGTGTACTCCCGATTGTATTTGCACCAAATCCTCAGTGGAGGTTCATTGTGAGGGAAGTCCTGTGTGAACGAGTTAGAGAAAATCCTTCTGTGTGAAGGCGGGGACGTAGAGATGTGTACTCAAATCTCGAAACATATCTTGGTGTTTGCGTTTGATCCACTTTCCCTAACTCTCTCTCTTACATTTGTGTATTGATTCATTTTGTCATATCATATACATGCTTGTGTTGTCTGTGTGTGCCCATACTTGTGTTTAACCATGAGAACTTTACATAGCACCTCAACTCTTATTTAGAGTAATTCAGAGGAGTTAGTCCAGAGCCCTTCACCGGGAATTCGGCTACACTCGTTGGTTACACTAAGTATGTTGCATTAAGTTTTTAATTCTGCATTATTGAGCATTAGATTAGTCATACACCTATTCACCCCCCTCTAGGTGTATTTTTCAATTAGTATCAGAGCTTACGCTCCTGATATTAGGTTTAACCACCTAGGAGTGTGATCTTGGTTGCTAATCTATCATTTGCATTTGCATACATATTGTTTGCACTCATGGATGTTCCTCCCATGTTTGATATCTCTAAAATTGATATATGTAAGGTTATGATGAGTTTCCATTTAAAAGCCATAGGTTATAAAGTTTACCTTGCCATTACCAAGGAATCCTACCTTAATGATAGCAAGCATATAGAGGCCAATGCACTAGTCCTAGAGGCACTTAGAAAATCACTTAGCAAAGAATATTTAAATATGGTTTCTCATTGTGTTTCTGCCTTTGCAGTGTGGAACATCTTGATCTCTCCAAAGCTTCAATTGCCAATCCAAGAGGAGAAGAAATCTAGTGAGGATGAATCCGAACAATGATACTACAAGGTCCAAGGGAATGACTCACTTGAGGTATATTCAAAATCCCAACTGGATGACTGTGCTAGTTCTTCCGGCGATGATCATATTGATGCCGATGCTTTAAATGAAGAACTATTAATTGTTTGTGAAAAATTATTTAAAAAATATAATCTTTTGAAAAAGAAGAGTTTTGGACTAAAAGAAGAAAATAAGGATTTGTGTTCAAAACTTGATTGGCTTTAAAAGAGAAGGTTGAGATTTCAAATGAGTGTGACTCTTTGAAAACCCAACTTGAACTTGTTTTAAATGAAAACAAGATTTTGAAAACTAAAAATGATTGTGAAAATATTTTGAAGAAAAATGAAGTTCTTTCTTCAAAACTTGTTTTTGTTTTAAAAGAAAATGATTCTTTGAAAAACAAAATTGATTTGATTTCAAAAGAATTAGAAGTTTGCTTAAATGAAAATATTGCTTTGAAAAATGACTTAGATTTACATGTTTGTCATGCTAGTATAACTTCACCATCTAGCATACCTATTGCATGCACCTCTTCTATATTTGAAAATGATATATCTATGCTTAAGAAGAGTGTTGATTGTTTGGGCTCCACTTTGAGTCATTGTGCCATGAACCATACACGTTTGGAATCTACATTTTAAAAGAAACAAGTTCCTTCTATGCATGCACACAAATCACGGCATGCACACAAATCACGGCATACACATGCTTTCCACGTTCACACCCATAAGACTTTGTATGCTCATGTGTACACTTGTACACATTGTGGACGTAAGGGCCACCTTGCTAAATTTTTTATGATAGGATACATGATTTAAATTTAGCAAATAAGTTTGTTTGGGTTAGGAAAGGAGCTAACCCCCATGCACCTAAAAGAGTATGGGTACCAAAGACCACTCTTATTTTATTTGATATAGGTGTGGGCTCTCACATGACGTGAGAGTAATGGTGCCTTGAGGTGGATGCGTTCCGATCATAAAGAGGACTATTTGGATGCATCACATTCAAGGGGAGTTTGGTGGGAGGACCACCATGGTTTGAAGATATGGAGATGTACCCTATTGGTCTTGGTAACGATCTCTAACTCCTATTTATGTGTACATGCTTTTCATATTGTTGATTTTTAGCATGTCTTATTTCATGATTAGTATGTTAAATGTCATGATTATTAGACTTGTGATATGCATGATTAGTATTTGACATGTTTAATATGGACTTATACTTTTGTGTTCTCTCATTTGTTTTAACTATTGTGCATATCATAGATCTAATACATGTGCATTTACATAATGATCATATGAGTTTTGTTTAAACATTTACACTTCATGTTTTGATTACATGTCTAGATGTTAGTTTTCATTAAAACTTGGATATATCCTTGTACAACTAGTGAGCCAAAAATAGATTATTATATGTTTGTGCTTGAATGCTCATTTGTACCCATTAGAAGTACTAGTATAGTCTTAGTTTTGATGATTCATACATTTTGACTTGTATTCCATATTTTTGACATGTTTATATTTAAACTTCATGTATATGTCTATTTTGTCTAAACTAATAGTTATACATATACATCCTTGAGCCACTTGCCTTAATGCATATACTTTTGTGGACTCGTTATGTTTGCATATGTATGTATACTCTAGTTTGTACAAAATATACATTTTCCTTGAAGGTTAAATTATTTTGATGAAAATTATATTTTCTTGTTTTTCATGTTTTAAGGGATTTCATATTGAACTTGATTGCCTATTTTCATAATGATGTGTTTCACATAACTCTTATACACTCACTTTACTTAAAGTTTTCTCATGATTTTGTTTTCATGAGTATGATATGTGCCTTATAGATTTTGAGTGTTGATGATCGTGTGACTTACATGTTTTTCATGAAATATATTTTTGTTTTATTCCTTGCTTGAAGGATTTCGTACTAGTTTAAAAATTTTTCATATAACTAGTTCGTATTCTTCATATGGTAGAGTTTTTAAACATATTATATTATTTTCAAACTTATTTTTGATAACTCATACCCATCCAAGGGCGGTTAGTTGGGCGACCATACCTTATATGCTCATTATTGAAAATCTATTTAAAACATGTGCATGAAGTGGGTGGTAGGAAGTATGACTTATACACTTGATTTTATTTTATTTTCAATTGGTATCATTGTATCCTCTAAATTGGATCACAATTGACATTCATTTATCTTGTATACTCATATTTTTTATATATGTATGATTACACTTCAAATAGTATCAATTACGATTGGTATTAAATTTTCCACACACACACACACACGCGCGCGCGCGCACATATATATATATATATGTGTGTTTTACTTGTGCTTACTATATCTCTATATCTTTGAGAACAAATCTTTGTTATGCTAAGCTTGATTCCTTAAATGACAATTATATTTTAATTGATTATTTTCCAATTTGTATCTTATACAAGCTTATGCATCATTTTGTTTGATATTTCTTAAAGGGGGAGAAAATTCATATTTTACCTTTCAATTGATCTTGTTTACATTTAGTATCTTACTCCCATACTTTATGATGAAAAATGATTGAAAAATTGATATTAATTTTTTTAATTTGGTATCATACGCTCCTAATGAAAATTATTTTCAATTGGTGTATGTTTCATTTTCAATATTGGTATCAAAAATATTAAATTGATATTATTTTCTATTTGGTATCTATTGCAAAATGAGTTCAGTGTTTAACCAAAAGATTGGTTTATATTTTTCATTTGGTATCAAAAGTGTAAAATATTTTCTATAGGTACTAATTTTTATAATTAGTATCAAGATTACCTTTATGTTTATATTTTTCAATTGATATCAAAATTTTTGTTGGCTTCTTCAAAATGTTTTGTTTATTTTCAATTGATATCATCATTTGGTATCATGATGTTTCTATGTATACCTTTGTACTAAATTGATATATTTTTTTCAATTGGTATAATAATGTTTGTTTTGATTTCACCCCTTGTTTATTTTTGTTTAGGACAAAAAAAGGGGATAACATTGTTTTATTGTTTTCTTTAATTCCTTTGTTGATGATTGATAAAAAGGGGGAGAAGTATTTTAGTATATATGCTTGTTTATTTATCTGTTTTATGTTTTGTTGATATTGGTATCAAGAGCATGGATATTAGTATTAAGAACATATTTTGTTATTTTATTTTGTTGGTATCAAGAGATTTTATTGAAATTTTTATTGGTGTCAAGAGCAATTATTTAAGAACATGTTTATTTTAAGTTTATATTTTCAAATGGTATTTAAGAACATGTTTATTTTAAAATTTCGTATCAAAAGCATGTTTACTTTTATAGCATTCATTGCATATCTTATTATTTTTTTGCTATGCACGAGTTAAGTGGGAGCTTCTTTGAAGCTTAACTTTAATTCATGCATATATAACTCCATGAGTTTTGTCATCATCAAAAAGGGTGAGATTGTTGGCCCAGAGGCCTTCCACTCTAGTTTTGATGATGATTAACTCATGTAGTTATAGTTTACTAATAATCTTGTGATATTTAGTTTCAGATATTTAACCAAGATATTAGTAGGTGATTAGCTTCAACAAAGGTGTTCTAGAGCTTTCACATGGTGATTCAAGAGCTCAAGCGTTAAGTTCATATCTAGCACTCAGTTGGAGTCAAGCTCATTGGATCGCGTTTGGATCGAGTCAACTTGGAGATGGCATTCTACAAGAAGGCTGCGGTTTGTTTAGTTAAGATTCAGTTTAGATCCATTGTAAAGATTAGATAGTGTGATATGCTCAAGTTCACAACACACACACGTTTCTTGTTTTAAGTTTCATGTTTTGGCTTTCGGTTTAACCGATCTTGGTTTTCATGAATAGATAGAATCAAAACAAGTTTTCTTGGTTTAATGTATATTAGATTTGATCTATATACATCTATTCTTCATATACTTAGAAAAACTTATTTTGATACACTATTCATGTGTTTGGAATTTTGTATTTAGACAAAACCTATTTTTAGATTTAATGTCAAAAATATAGATATAATACCTTTCATGTATATTAGATTCTATCCATATATTATATGCTTCAAAGTTGTTTAAATATCATGTTTTTGTATTTACATGTGTTTTGGAAAAATCGGATTTCCATTTCAAAAATCAAAGTTTTAGAAAATACAGTTTTTGATTTAAGACAAATTTTTCAAGTCACAAAAATGGTTCAAAATGTTTGTAACATGATTTGATTTTTACTCAAACAAGTTTTTATTTCAAAGAAATAACATGAACTGATTTTTGTGAAATTTATGTGTTTTTATGAGATTTTATAAAAGATAAAAACCTAAGATTTTTAGTCCCAAAATCTGTCAGGCTAGCTGACTGCCAGTCGACCGAGCCGGTAGACCGTAGCAGTGAGCGGTCGACTGGGCTGTCGACCGACGTGCACAGAACGTGCGCGCAGCCTTGCTGGGGAGGCCAGTCGACCGCCAGAGAGCTCTGCTCTATGGAAAAGTCTCCGGTCGAACGGGCGGTTGAACGGACAGAGAGCTCTGCTCTCTGTATCCAGCTCAGTCGACCGGACGGTCGACCGGCCAGAGAGCCGTTGGTCTCTGGTTCTGGGCACGGTCGACCGGGCGGTCGATCGCTGGGCTCAACGGTCAAATTTTTGAGTGTTGGCCGGTCGACGGGCCAGTAGACTGGAAGGGCAAACTGGCCCTTTTCTGCTGCCAACGGGCAGATTTCCAAATGGGTTATAAATACCCCATTTGAGTTGGTTTTTCAAAAAGAATTTCAAGAGCAAAATTTCTCTCATTTACAAGTGTTTTAATGCAAGTTTTCAAAAGATTTTTTAAGCCAAAGATTTGATCTTTATTTTTTTAAAAAGGGTTGGGAAATTTAAAGAAAAAGAAAGTCTTTGTGATTGTTTTTTATCTTCATTTTTATATCAATTCTAGAAGTTTTCCAAGAGTTTTTCTTTGAGTTTTTGATTTTCAAACTCTTTATTTCTCACACTTGAGCTTATCATTCTATCATATCTATAGGATCTTTATTTTAGTGAGAAAATAGGTTTGTGGTTGTTAGACCACCAAGTTGTAAACCTTCCATTGATTGTGATATCCCTCTAGTGAGAGGTGATTGAGTTGTTATCCCTCAAGGGTGAGGTGATAGTGGAAGTGGTATTTGGCTCCCTCTAGTGAGAGATGGAGATTATGTTGGAATCTCTTAAGTGTGAGGTGATTGTTGTTTGTGTGGCTAAGTGCCTATCCCTCTAAGTGTAGAGGTAATTTGTTTTGTGCCTTACCTCTAAGTGTAGAGGCTGTATTGGTTGAGAGAGGAGTTATGTACTCTCGATTGTATTTGTCCCAAATCCTCAATGGAGGTTCCCTGTGTGGGAAGTCCTGTGTGGACGAGTTAGTGAAAATCCTTCTGTGTGAAGGCGGGGACGTAGAGCTGTGTACTCGAACCTTGAAATATATCTTGGTGTTTGCGTTTGATCCACTTTCTCTAGCTCTCTCTCTTACATTTGTGCATTGATTCATATTTCATATCATATACATGCTTGTGTTGTTTGTGTGTGTTTGGTACGGAGTAGAAGAATTCGAAGTAAAGTTTCCTTGAATCAGTTGAAAGATTACAACGGACTACTGCTCCGACTATAAGGGAGGGAAGATGTTGAGTCTTGAATCTCCCCTTTGTTTAGTGCTGGGTTCTTCAAGTGGCAGTGGAGAGTGAATCTTGTTCTCCGTTGACCGGATGACCGTCGGGATCGTCAGGGATCTTCTCTTTGGCTGGTAGAAGGAGTAACTCAGCTCTGTCTACCAAAACTCTCAAAGAGAAGGTAGGCAAAGGACAACTTGAGCGCATCAATTTCTCTGAAGGGCTTTACTCTCTTTTTTTTCTCTCAGAGCTCTTTTCTCCTCCTCCGAAAATCCGACCTTCTTTTTCTCCTCCGAAAAATCCACCCCTTCTTCATAGCGACGGGGCTATTTATAGAGGCTCCAGGGGTGAACGTGCCCCCTAAAAGTGCTCCACAATGAGGGGCTGACCTCCCCGCTATGTGGGCGGCGACTGGCCCCATAACCAGGGCGGTTATAACCGAGGCGCGGGTTTCAACCCACGCGCCTTGATACTGTGACGCAAGTGTCGAGCCCACGCGCCTTGATGCTGAGACGCGGGTGTCGAGCCCACGCGCCTTGATGCTGAGACGCGGGTGTCGAGCCCACGCGCCTTGATGCTGAGACGCGAGTGTCGAGCCCACGCGCCTTGATGCTGAGGTTCTGCTTTTTAATGGCTTGTCTTTTAGTGATTTTTTTGACAGCCTATAGAATCCCCTCCAAAGTTTTCGATATTCCACAGTTAACTGGGACGGATTTTGAAATACTTTGGACTCTAGCTGAATTCACCTATATGACTGGACTGTTAATGCTCCGGGTTTGATCTTATCTGGAGTTGGTCTTCGTGAGTGTACTGTTGAACTCTTTGAGGCCACCAGAGTTGATCGTGTTGAGTGTCTAGATACACAGTCTAAACCTCCCCGATTGCTTTTAGTCTGTCATGGACGCGTTTTAAGCCAAGAGTGGATGATCATCTGCTTGTGCCAGTGTACTGTTGAAACTGATTTGCAGAAGCAAGGACTGAACGCCAGCTCTTTTTGAAGAGCAGAGATGGTACTGCTTTACAGACGCAACTTTCATGGGGTGCGCCTTTTGGAAATGGAAAACGCGACTGGTATTCCATTGGGCAGACACGATGCTAGGCCGGATTGGAAGGACGCGAACTTCGGAGAAAAGTGCCTGTTGGGTGCGAATCCGTGCCATATCATGAGTGCACCGCCACTTGTTCTGGGGGTAGCTCCTTTGAATTTTCCCGGATGTTTCTCGGAAACTTTGTCGAGAACATCAAGTTGGCCGGAGGCCCTTCGCTAGCCCAGGCGTGTCTGCTGGTGGTGGAGCAGCTGGGACAAGACCTGAGAGAGCTTCGATCCCTGGAGGATGCCAGCTCATTCCACGAAGCCCAGGAAACTCTAAATAGGCTCCTTGCTGCTCAAGAGCAGGAGCGAAGGGAGGTGGAGGAGAGGATAATCGATAACACCCGTCTTCTTGATGGTTTCCAGGCTGATCATCAACGGCTAGCGGTCGAGTCCAAGGAATCTGTCATGATCATACAGGCTGCAAAGCAGGCTATCTTTGACTCTCGGGCTGCTATAGCCAGGGCTGAGGCCATGATTGCTTTTAACGAACAGAAGCTTGCTACCTCTGAAAAGAGGCTAGCGGAGTTAGAGGCTGCCAAGGCGCAAGTTGAAGCAAACCTCTCTGTTCGTTCATCCGAGTTGGAATCCCTCCGAGTACAAGAGCAGGGATTTTTATCTGAGGCGGATCTGCGGGCCCAAGCTCTTATGGAGGCTGAGAAGGCGCGTCAACATAAGATACATCGCCTTAGAGAGCAAATCCGTTCCTTGGCGAACCAGGACTTGTAGCCTTCTTCTTTCTTTTTTTTGTAAAGAAAAAGGACACTCTATTCACCAAGAGTGTTTGTACTTGCTTTTACCATTTTTTTTTTGAATAGTAAAAGTCTTTGAAGTTCTTGTTCCATCTTTATTGCCTTGCTGTAGATGAATTCAACTTATTTTAATGAAACGCGGCGTTGACTCAAGTCTTCTTGATGAGACGCGGCATTGATTCACAGAGAGAGACGCGGTCATCAGTTCATAGGAACTTAGGCAGAACTAAGTCCTTTTGCTGAGACGCGGCGTCAAATCATAGAGAGAGACGCGGTCATCATTTCATAGGAACTTAGGCAGAACTAAGTCCTTTTGCTGAGACGCGACGTCAATTCACAGAGAGAAACGCGAATCCGTCCTGCTAATGAAGATGCGGTTCAAGTGGACGTGAAGGACGCAGTTTTTTGAGTGTGACTCACTGGTCGCAATCCTTAAGGATGCAGCGCTGGGTCTTTTGACTAGGTGCAAAAACCCATCACTACCCATGCAAACGCGGCTCCTCTGATGAAGACGCGAGGGACGCAGCCTTGCGTATTTTCCGACTAATCCCACAATGGCCTAAGTCTTTCGCTAATTAAGTGCTTTCCCTTAAAATGGACCCCGTTTGCTGAAGGGACGCAACTTTGGGTCACGCGGACATTCCTCTGGAATGCAGGTGGACGTCATTCAGTTTGAAAAGGGGACGCGGATTTCTGGACGCGGCTTTCTCATCTGCGTCTTGATGTAACTTCCCAGGCGTTAAATGCGGCCTGACTTAAAGATTTCATGAGATCTTTCAAGTCTTCACTGACGATTGGGAAACCGGGTCGTCCGTTGTTTCCCGAAGCAGTTGTCCACGCGTTGGTTCCTCATTGGACTCAGGCGTTAATGCCTTTTAATGCAAAACCGGCGCTGGCGGTTTGAGACCAGCGTCTGCGACGCTTCCCGAAGCAACGTTCCACGCGTCAGACTCCTATTGGGCTTTGACGGTCGTGCGGTCATTAAGGCCGACGGGAACCAATAATGGCAATTATCAGGGGCTGCCTATAAATAGGGCTCACCCTCTCCCCCTTTAACAACCCAAACTTAGACGGTTTTCTTTTGATTTGCGCTGAGAAATTCCGCCTTCTTCAGAGTTTCTAATAGGGGTCTGTCTCCATGGATGGAGGTGACTCTGTGGATGAAGATGACCCAGAGCTTTCATGCTTCTGTTTGGTCTCTTCAGGAGAAAGCATCTTTTTGATCATCTTTATGTCCACGTTCTAATGCAGAGAGTTCAACTCTTGATAGAGGCCTCTGCGGGTATGCCGTCCCGACTTGCCATGATATTTTTAGTGCACCCAGGCTTGCACCTTGGCATCTCTTAAAGAGATATCACCATCTGGATGAAGTCTTAGTTGGTGCATTCCTCTTTTTTTTTGGAATTTGCGCCATCGACTTGAACTTCTCTGGACGCGAGTACAGAAGTCTTTGGCACCTGGCGCTGGCTTTGCTCATGAAGCTCGCGTTTTAAGGCCACTGACTTGGATGAATTCCAACTCGGGTTGAAGGTTTCAGACCCGAATCTTGCAACTCCTGTTCATTCAACAGGGAGATGGCAATTTTTCGGCGTCTGAGTCTTTTCGCGCCTGGTGTATTAGACGCAGATGTAGAAAATTGGACTGCGTTTGAACGCTGCGTGTATCATAGTTTTAACTCGCGTCTGTTTCTGCCACCGCGGAAGTTTTGGCTCACTGCGTGGGTCATTTCCGTGTCTGTGGTCTTCGGCAATAACTGTGTCTGTCACTTAGTTTTTTCTGTTGAAGTGTACTAAGTTCCAGATGTTCTAATTCCTTTGTTTATTCCTTGCAGGTAGGCTTGATCGTCCTTTTTCTCGTTCGCTGGGCCCGTGGGAGAATATATCGGCCAGCGAACTTTTTTGATGTTCGTCCACAAGGGAAGAAATCATAGTCTCCGTCGTCCACAAGGGAAGAAATCACGATCCCTGACGGGAACTTAACCCTCGTCAAGATCTCTTTGAACGTGACGCACCCGTCATGCTTGCGGGCTGGTCACGGTCACAGTGGGTATGGCGGCGAGGGGGTTACGGTGGATATAGTGGCAGATAGCATCCCCTTCCTCTCTCACCCCAGAAGTGACATCGAGGACACTCCATGTTTGTTGGATGGCCTTCTGGCGAAAGAGATGCTCATGAATGAAGGGTTGCAGGGCTTTCTGCTGCCACCGGACCTCAAGAACACCATTGCTCTTAGCTTAGTCAGCTAGGGCTCTTTCGATGTTTACATCATGCATCGTGGTGCAGCCAGCTTCTATTGTCGCCACAGTTTGGCACTTTTCCAAACATCGTGCACTTGGAATCAGATGCGGCTTCAAGGAGTGAGTACGGCCTCTGAGAGAGGGAGGGACTTCTTTGTACTCCTTAATTGTAACACTCAATCTTATTGTATAAGAGAGCGTTTACTTTCATATGCCTGGATATAAATAAAAGTGACATTTTTCTTTCTGCCTCTTTCTATTGTCGTGAACCTTTTGTCTTCAGTCAGACGCATAGAAGCAGAAGATCTTTGACTTCGTCAAAATTATAATGATAATCTTAATAAGTCAAATTTTGTAGGGAAAGATCCTATTCAGGAACTTTCACAATACTGTCAGAGGTGTAATATTAACTTGACAGGGATGAAATAATATTTGGTGGACCTGTCAATCTATAAAGGAGAATGACAAGTGAAACTCGTACCCCCAGTGAAAAATGGGCCTTTATCAAGGTTTAGGATTCACTTGATTAAGCTCAGCTTGGGATTTGAAGGAAAACACTGTTAATGTTGTAGTATTAACCTAACAATGTGTTTAGGTAGACTTGTTATTCTGTTGAAGAGAATAACAAGTGAGACTAGACTCGCAGGGAATCTAGGAAAATCTTTACCGTTAGAGGTGTGATATTAACTTAACGGGTTGAAAGTTGTCTTGCCAGAAGTGTGATGTTAACTCGACAAGAATGTGAATCAGAGGTGTGATATTAACTTGACTCAGAAGCATTTCAGCTTTCGTTTGGGAAAACTGAGAGTGTCACTGACATAGGTGTGATGTTTAACTTGACAGTGAGGGTAATGCTAGAGGTGTAATGTGGAACTTAGCATTGGTCATCTCGGCTTGGATAAGGAAGTCGAGGAAAAGTCATGGCCATAAGTGTATTGTTGAACTTAGCAATGACTTAGATGCTAGAGGTGTAATGTTAACTTAGCATCATTCGTTTCAGCTTCAACACGGAAGTCTGAAGGAAAGTGACTGTCAGAGGTGTAATATTAACTTGGCAGAAACTTGATGTACTGTTTAGAAGTATAATGTTAACTTAACAGTAATTTGTCAAAGGTGTGATATTAACTTGACAGAAACTTGATTTGCGATATGAGCAATTTGAGGACCTGTCGTTCTATTAATAAGAATGGACAGGTGGAGTTTGAAGTGCCAGAGGTATAGTGTTAACTTGGCAACAATTATATTTTATAGACCTACCATTCTGTGGATGAGAATTGGTAAGGGATTTTGGAGGGGAAAGTGGAGTTGAGTCCACTTAGGATTTTTAGCAAACCCTCAGCTATCAATGGGTTTGATATGCCTTTACCAACTACCGTTTGAGTTGGGCTAGCCATGCTATTCCCCTCAGCATGATGAGTTGTCGAAGACTTATGTTGGGCTTAGAAGCCAACATTTTCCTCTATCCCTAACCGTCGGAGGCGTTGGATATTAATGAAGAAACTCTTCTTGTTTTGATCAGAGGTGTAATTTTAAACTTGATCATCGGAAGAATACCATTTAAGGATAGTATTTCTTCAAGAACCTGCCATTGATAGGCATCATGAGTGTATCGCCATTCGAGGTTATGAGGCGATATGATCCATTCGAGTAGACTGACTCTACCACAAACGGTCCTTCCCATTTGGGTTGGAATTTTCCTTTTGTCTTGTGCGTCATCACCATGGGTCTTCTGACGGCTAAGACAAGATCGCCTTTCTTGAAAGTTCGCACTTTAACTTTTTTGTTGAAGGCTTTGGTAATTCGAGCTTGATAAAGCTCGATTTGTTGTTGGGCCTGCAAACGCTTATCGTCTAAGACCTCCAATTCTTGGAGTCGCTGTCGATGCTTCTCCTCTGTTGTCATCTCCGCTGTCAAGGCGACGCGTAGAGATGGAATTTGGATTTCCAGTGGAAGCACGGCTTCACACCCATATACCAAAGAAAATGGCGTGGCTTTAGTTGGGGTTCGCACAGTTGTGCGATAGGCCCATAAGCATTCACCTAGCTTATCATCCCAGTCTCGTTGACTTTTCGAGACGAACTTCTTGAGAAGCTTGCCAATAGTCTTGTTGAAAGCTTTTGCGAGGCCGTTAGCGGCAGGATAGTATGCCGTCGAGGACACACTCTGGATTCTGAACTTAGCGCAGAATCTCTGGAACGCCTGGCTGATGAACTGGGGTCCATTGTCATGGACAATTCGCCAAGGTACACCGAAACGGTAAACAACATGATGTTTCATGAACTTGATCACGTTAGACGATTTTACCTCCTTCAGAGGAATAGCTTCGGCCCATTTAGAGAAATAATCGGTTATTGCAAAAAAAAACCGATGTCCCTTTGATGATGGTGGGCTAATTGGACCAACCACATCCATCCCCCACATTTCAAATGGCCAGGTAGAGGTCGTGGAGTGGAGGTCCCTGGTGCTTGATGGATGAAATCGCCGTGCACTTGGCAGGCGTGACATCTTTTGGCATAAGTGATGGCATCAGCAATCATCTTGGGCCAGTAGTAACCCAATCTTTGGAGTCGATGTGCCAGTTTTGAGCCAGGTTGATGGGCTCCACACATACCATCGTGGGCTTCTTTCAATACCTCTTGGGCCTCCTTTGGTGAGAGGCACCGGAGCAAGACCCCCTCATGCGATCGACGAACAATGTTCGTGCAATCGCATTGTAGTAAAATTTAGGGGCTTTCCTTCGAATGGCAGCCGCTTCCTTGGCGTCCTCAGGCAGGATGCCATATAAGACATAGTCGATATAGGGGAATCGCCAGTCATTAAGCTCTGGCCCGGTTGACAATTCCAGCGCTTCTTTGCCTTGATACTCTCCCTTTGACTCCTGATAGTCTTCGAGGGCAGTTCTCGAGCAACAGGTCGTGGCTGTAGACGAATACCTTCTCCATTGCTCCAGCTGGAAGAGCTAAGGAGGCCGCGAGGGACGCCAGTGCATCTGCATGCGCATTTTGCCTGCGCGGTACATGGTCAATGTAGAAGTTTGTGAACCTCTCGGCCATGTGGATAGTTGCGTTGTAGTAGGGTACTAGGTCTTCATGTCTGACTTCGCACTCCCCACGAACTTGGCTAACAATGAGTTTGGAGTCACCGTATGCCTCGAGATTTTTAACGCCAATCTCATCGGCGAGCTGCATCCCAATCAAAAGAGCGTTGTATTTTGCTACATTGTTGGAGCAAGGCTCAGTTAGCAAGACAGCTCGAGGAATCACATAGTTCTGTGGCGAGACGAGTACTACTCCTACTCCCGCTACAATGTGTCCTTTTGGGCTTGTTCTGGATGCACCGTCAAAGAAGAGTTGCCACACTTGACTTTCGAACGATGTCTGAGTTAGGCAGGCTTCAGCGACCTCATCTGGGAGATCGTCGTAAAGTCTGGTTGCCCTCGGATCTGGATGCTCAGCCAGAAAATCCACCACCGCTTGTCCTTTAATGGCCTTCTGTGGTAAAAAGTGCATTTCATATTGAGATAACAATATGGCCCATTTTGCCAGTCGGCCATTTAGCGATGAAGGTTTTGCCATAAGTAACGTCAAGGGGTTGACTTTTGATATGACATTTATGGTTTGGCCCGCCAGCTAGTGTCGCATTTTCTGAATGGCGAACACCAGTGCCAAACATTCCTTCTCGATTGGGTTGTACCGATGCTCGGCTCCGATCATTGTTCTACTCAGATAGTAGATCGCTTGCTCTCGTCCTTGATCATCGTGCTGAGCTAGTAGAGCTCCCAAAGAATGATCAGAAAGGTTTTCCGGATATCGGAGCTGCAAGGACTGGTGGTTGGGTGAGGTATTACTTGATTTCCTCAAATGCTTGTTGACAAGCGTCGTCCCAAATGAACGAGACACCCTTGTTCATTAGCTTACTGAAGGGTTGGCATCTTCCGGAGAGGTTTGAGATGAACCTACGGATGTACGCCAATCGTCCTTGCAATCCCCTGAGTTCCTTGAGATTTCTCGGAGGTTGCATCTCCTGGATAGCGCGAACCTTTTCCGGGTCTAGATGAATTCCCGTGGAGGTTACAACAAATCCTAGGAATTTGCCACTGGCCACCCCCAGGAAGGACTTGGTGGGATTCATCTTAAACTGATGAGCTTGCATGATGTCAAAAACCACCTTCAGGTCAGCTATGTGATCATCTTTAGTGCGGCTTTTTACCGCGATGTCGTCAACATAACATTCCACCGTTTTGCGTATTTGCTGATGGAAAATGGCATTCATGGCCCTTTGATATGTTGCCCCTGCGTTCTTCAGTCTGAAGGGCATGACGGTGTAGCAATATAACCCTAGAGGTGTCCTGAAGGAGGTATGCTTTTCGTCATCAGGATACATTTTAATTTGATTGTATCCTGAGAATCCATCCATGAAGGACATTCGTTCGAATCCACAAGTATTGTCAATCATGACATCTGTGATTGGCAGTGGGAATTCGTCTTTGGGGCAAGCCTCGTTTAGATCACGAAAATCGATGCAGATCCGGATCTTCCCGTTCTTCTTGGCAACTGGGACAATGTTGGCTACCCAGTCGGGATGTTGTTCTTCCCTGATGAAGCCAGAATCAATAAGTTTTCTGACTTCTGATTGAATTGCCTCCATTATCTCTGGACGGAACCGTCGCGGCTGTTGTTTGACAGGTTTTGCGTCCGGATTGATGTTGAGGCGGTGCATAGCCACTTGAGGATCAAGTCCAGGCATGTCCTCATAATTCCAGGCGAAGACGTCTACATACTCTTATACAAGAGATATTAGATCCTTCTTCTCCGAAGGTGACAGGCCTTCGCTTATAAAGATGGGCTTAGGATTAGCCTCATCTCCTAGATTGATCTGAACAACCTTATCTTCTGTCGGTGGCTCGCGCTGTTCGAAACGGGTGTCCCAAAGAGTATTTAAATGTTTGATCCAAGGATCTGTATCAGATTGGATCATTTCTTCATCTCCGTCTTCCAGGTGGCTTGTTGAAACCATGTTCACTGAAAGTTCTCTGAAGATGTTGCCGACACTGACATCCGACTCCCACGATGACGTGCCTGAAGAGTAATTATAACCTGATGGCCCTCCAGAATCAGAGGCTGATGGGATCAGAGTCGATACATAGCCCAACCCCCGGCGTGTCCGATGATAATAATCGGGGGCTTTCCCTTTCGGCATAAAGGATCGAAGTAGCGTTCTCCTTCCTTTGCCGAAGTTCAACCCGGGTCTGTTGGTTAGATCGTACCCCATGCACTTCATCATTTTGAGCGCTTTTGGTTCATAATGACCGAACTGGGGGGATTCCTCCTCGCCTTTCGATTCTTCGTGGGGCGTTGGTTCAGACGAGATTCGCCCAAAAAGAATTGGTTTTTGGCCTTTCCGTCTGGCTGGAACCATAAATATAGATTCTTGCGCATTACCATTATCTTGGTATATCCTGAAGGATGATTTTACTGGTACATGCAACGATGTCAAAGCATCCATTGCCGACCAGAGGTCATCATCTATATCAGTGCTAGTATCTGACGGTATTGAATCAGAAGCACACACAGAAAAATATGCTAAATCTAATTCTTCATTAATGTACCAACCGCCTACATCGTCGGTGGTATTATCAACATCGAGCTTATCAATGCTCTTTACAGGTGGATCTAGCTCCCACACACACTCATCTTCCTCCAGCTCAGTATCGGCTTCATTGCCAGAGTCTGGTTCTTCCGGTTGTGGGACTTCATCCGTCTCCCCGGGATCTTGGTACAGTAAGGAGTCTGTGAAATAATTCTCAACCCCTTTGAATGGATGCCTTTCGGCAATCAACGTCTGCACCTTTCCATTCTCGTCAATGTATTTCATGACTTGATGGAGAGTAGAGGGAACGATGGAGTTGCGGTGAATCCACGGCCGTCCCAGCAATAGGTTGTAGGAAGTGTCGGCATCAATGATGTAGCATGTCACTTCCGACTTTAAACTTCCAATCTGGCATTTGAGCTTAATCTTCCCCATCGGACGGGTCCTGTTGGCATTGAACCCATAGATAGTTGTCTGGGTAGGGCTCAAACGATGAGTAGGAATGCCCAGATGTTGCATGACCCGGCGAGGCATAATGCTCAACGCGGACCCTGGATCTACCTGAATGCGGTTCACTTCAGATGATCCAATATACCCTGTGAAGTACAGGGGTCGATCATGCTTCCCTTTAACCTGCATATCCTCTACCGTGAAAGTGATGCAGGGGGCATTCTGGAAGGTGTGGAGACAATTCTCTACATCTTCCTCCTTTGGCACCTGAGTCATGAAGACCTCAGCGTTTGCCAGAGCCTCTTGTAGAGCTTCTCTGGTTGACTTTGACAGCCTAAGAAGCTCATACAAGGTAATCCGTGCCGGGATGTTGGCCAATTGAGCCAGGACATCAAAGCGGTAAGGCGCCGTAGATCCTTCCGCGATGCCCTTTTGAAGGGCTCGAGAAAATCGAGTCTCCTTCTGTTTCTCCACTGGTTGTTTTGTGGAGGGCTTGGTTGGCTCTGTAGCTGGTTGTGGAGGGGTTGCCGCCGTTTCACCATACTGCTTCAAGTAGGGCTGTCCTGAGCGGGTTTCTGCCACTAGCCGACCGGGTTCTGCGGCCAGAACTATTGTCTCCTCTTCCGAGTCAGTTAGCGAAGGAATATCGGTATCCGTTTCTCGAGAAGAGGCACACACCACATTGGAGGATGACGCCTTTGCCTTGCCTTTGGACTTCTTATTAGTTACAGTAGTCCATTGCTGGGCGTTAACAAGGCCAGGGTGGACCCACATGATTTCCCTCGAGGTGTAGGGACGGGTACTAGGCCCTTTTCTTGTTGCTGGTGAGGATCTGTGTTGACCACTCTTAGCTCTCCTTTCAGAACAGGGACCACCCCCGAAGGCGTTGGGGGTTGTCTTCCGAACTGGAGAACTGACGTCATGTTAGCCGTCACCTTCTTCTGCTCTGGTCGGAGTTTTAATACCTCCGCGTCAATCAGGGCCTGAAGGATATCCTTGAAAACGTAGCAGCTTTTGGTGGGGTGTCCCAACATTCTGTGGTATAAGCAGTAATTGGGATTATCGGTTTTACTAACTTCTCCAGGGCGCCTGGCTTCAGGGAGCTTCAGTCTATTGCTCTTGTTGAGTAGTTTAAAGAGCGAATCGACATGTTCCTCCTTGAAAGAATACTGCTTGTTGGCGTGTGGCTGGCTCGAAGAGCCACTCGCCTTGACCGGTTGAGGTTTGGCGGGAGATTTGGTCTCTGTTGCCAAATTATCTTTCCGCTTTGTCTGGAGAGATGTGTCTGGCGCACGCCTGGTTGACCTCTCTAGCCGTGGCTTCCCTTCTTCTGCCCTGACGCGGGCGACAATCTCCTCAGCCTGTTCACCTTGTTGGACCAGCTGCTTCCAGGTGCGGCTTTCAGCAACTCCTATTTGAGCAAGGAGTGAGGTTTGGAGATTGTGGCGGCATGTTTCCACCAGGGTAGCCTGGGTCATGCCGCTTGGACATCGGAGTGCCACATTCCGAAATCTTTCCATGAAAGATTTGACGGACTCTCTCTTTCGCTGTTTGGTAGCCAAAAGGGTGGGCATTGTGACTTCCGAGTCATCCTCGAAGAAGCGCGTTAAGAAAAGCTTCTCCAAATCGCCCTAGTTTTTGATGGAACCTTCTGGGAGCTTCATGAACCATTCAAAGGCCAGCCCCTTTAGGGTGCCAATGAACAGTCGTGCCAAGATGGCATCGTTGTCTACTACATTCCCTGTTTGGGATTTAAAGTAGTAGATGTGTTGGTTGGGTGACCCTTTCCCATCGAATGCTTGAAGGGTTGGAGCCTTGAACTTGGATGGGTATGGAACCAAGTCCCATTCAGCAGGATAGGGCCGGACCACTCCAGCTTCTTGGAGGCCTTTACGGTTGGTAAGGGCCTCGAGGCGTTGCTCCAATTGACTCATTCTTTTAGCATGAGCCTTTCCCTGGTCTTGGTCGCCCTTTACTTGCGACGAAGATTTGGACGAACTAGAAGTAAATCGCGGCCTCTCCTCAGAAGGTTCGGAAGATGAGCTTTCTCCCTTTTTCCCTTTGTCCTTCGTCTTTTTAGGAGGAGATTTCCTCCTGTCCTCGAGCAACTGTGCAAGCATCTGCTTGAGGGAGTCGATAGATTCCTGCTGAGAAAGAATCATATCCATTTGTGCATTCTGGATTTGCTCTAAACGTCTAGCCGTTTCCTCAAGAGTGCCTATCATGTAGGCGGAGACCTCCTTCTCAACGGAAGAGTTTGAAGCCCGTGATTCCGCCACGGCGGAGTGAGAATCATTCACTTTAATGTCATGGATTAAGGCATTATAATCAATCGGGGGAATGGCCCCAGTCCGGGTGCGAGTGTGTTGATACACCCCTTCCGGTTCAGAGTCAGACTCATCCGAGCTGACTGCAGGTTGTTTTCCCTTGCTCCTGCTTGTCATATTCGCAGTGAGCTCCGGGTACTCAATGTCAGAGAAGGTTCTCCTTCTGTGGGAGCGCCTTCTTTTGGCTGACGGGAGAACCAGGGTCAGCTGTCTAACTAAAGACTGCTGGTGCACACCTGAACCACAACGGCACTTGGAGAGCGTAGAGATGAGCCGTTGGCAGCAACATGATGAAGTGACCTGATTGGCACTTCTTTTCTTCGTCAAGTAATCCCTCAGATCCACGGGAGGGGGATCGAAGAGATTAACCTCGCAACGTCGAAGACGGGAGGCATCCATGTGCTGTACAGCCTGGGCGCGGGTTTCAGGGACGCGATTTTCGCGCCACGGCTGTAAGACGCGCGTCTGGCGTCTCTGTTGGGACGAGACGCGATTGCCGCGCTGCCGCTCGGTGCGTCGGGGCAGAGACGTTTGAGAGAGGATGGGCTGCTGGGCCCCACGCCTATGGGCGCGCGTCTCTCGCGCTTGATGAGGCGTAGAGGCTTCACCTTGGCGTTTGGTGAGTTGGTCTTTAGAGGACCTAGCTTGAGGAGTCTCGCGTTTGGGCCGCCAAACGTGGACTTCACATGCTGGACGTAGCGCGGGCAAGGCGCCAGATTGTACGTCGCGTCCAGCCTCAGTCGGACAACCAGAGGTTCCAACTTGTAGCTGACACGCACGTCTTCTCTTTCGACGCTCAGCGTTTCGGTTGCGTTGTGGAGGTGGAGAGTGACCAACGACGACCTGATGCTGGACACCAGGGATTTTGACCACGCGGGTCTCCTGAGAGACGCTGACGCGTGTGTTCCGTGCTGCGCGGTTGATCGCAGCGGTAGTTGTGCCTGAGATCACGCGGGCCTTCTGAGAGGCGTTGGCGCGTGTATCTTGCTTGGCACAATTGGTAGCAGCAGCGCCCGAGAGAGCTTCAGATCGGGCTTCGGGGGCATTCCCCATCGAGACCCTGCGGCAGACGCGGGTCCTGGGGCTCTTGGAGCCGGAAGAGAGAAACTCTTCGTACTTTGCCTGGTCGAACTCGACAACGAGCGATTCGACCATCTTTCCCTTACGAAGGACGTCATCTTGCGCCACGATTTGCTCATCAGTGACAAATGTAGTCCCCAGCAGAGTCGCCATCTCTTGTTTGGTACAGAGTAGAAGAATTCGAAGTAAAGTTTCCTTGAATCAGTTGAAAGATTACAACGGACTACTGCTCCGACTACAAGGGAGGGAAGATGTTGAGTCTTGAATCTCCCCTTTGTTTAGTGCTGGGTTCTTCAAGTGGCGGTGGAGAGTGAATCTTGTTCTCCGTTGACCGGATGACCGTCGGGATCGTCAGGGATCTTCTCTTTGGCTGGTAGAAGGAGTAACTCAGCTCTGTCTACCAAAACTCTCAAAGAGAAGGTAGGCAAAGGACAACTTGAGCGCAGCAGGTTCTCTGAAGGGCTTTACTCTCTTTCTTTTCTCTCAGAGCTCTTTTCTCCTCCTCCGAAAATCTGACCTTCTTTTCCTCCTCCGAAAAGTCCACCCCTTCTTCATAGCGACGGGGCTATTTATAGAGGCTCCAGGGGTGAACGTGCCCCCCTAAAAGTGCTCCACAATGAGGGGCTGACCTCCCCGCTATGTGGGCGGCGACTGGCCCCATAACCAGGGCGGTTATAACCGAGGCGCGGATTTCAACCCACGCGCCTTGATACTGTGACGCGAGTGTCGAGCCCACGCGCCTTGATGTTGAGACGCGGGTGTCGAGCCCACGCGCCTTGATGCTGAGACGCGGGTGTCGAGCCCACGCGCCTTGATGCAGAGAAGCGGGTGTCGAGCCCACGCGCCTTGATACTGTGACGCGGGCTTTAGGCCCTCGCGCCTTGATGCTGAGGTTCTGCTTTTTAATGTCTTGTCTTTTAGTGATTTTTTTTTGACAGCCTACAGTGTGTGCCCATACTTGTGTTTAACCAAGAGAGCTTTACATAGCACCTCAACTTTTATTTAGAAGAATTCAGAGGAGTTAGTCCAGAGCCCTTCGCAGGGAATTCAGCTACACTCGTTGGTTACACTAAGTGTGTTGCATTAAGTTTTTAATTCCGTATTATTGATCATTAGATTAGCCATACACCTATTCACCCCCCTAGGTGTATTTTTCATTAATAACTTTGAGGATCTGAGTTGATTAAATATTTTACCTTGGATTATTCTGTTCATGCCAACATCTTATTACTCATCCTGAATATCATGATATCACTAAAAATTTGACTTATTATACATGACATTTGCTTGATAATTATAAAGTCCATGTTACCATAGTTGCTGGGAAAATATTGTTACACGGTAACAACACTCTCCTGTTATACTTGCTACATATCCTTTTATACTAGTATTTTTATCACACCTGTTGTTATTACCGTTGCCATCACCGAGTTATCCAAGTAACCAAGGTAACATGTGCACTAAATAATCTTGATAAACTACTAATATGATATAAACAACATACACTGGGATTGAAAAAATTGATGGAAGAGGCAGCGTCTTTATTTAGAGTGGACCTCGCATTTAGGTTGCGTAGTCGAAAGAGGGTTCCACTATAGGGTTCCCGTGGGGTGACTGACACCCTAGTCATGTTCTTGTTCCTGTTATACATATTATACATGTTACCTGACTATCTAGCGATTGGGCCTAGTTCAGCGCCAGGAGTATGGGCCGTGGTCCTGGATATACACGTGATCTACTCAAAATATAGACAATATCTCTAACCGATTAATTTCAATAACTTAAGGCCCTAATTGACATATGTAATAAGCATAGTTGAGATGTGTCTATTACATGTGACAATTGGCGTTCCTTAACATAATAATAATAAATAATAATGTGTTGTAACTTATTATCTTTGCCCGATACATATATGTATGTTGGACACCCGATAATACATCTGACCTGATTGAACATTTGACTCTAGTATGACTGACTCTACTCACATATATATAGATTGTGATGGATACCTGACATCTGATTCTATCACTGACTTTCTTATTTACTGTCTATTTATGTTTGCATATTTCTACAGTCTTATTCAAGTTTATAGTTTCATCTAATATGCTCACACATTATATGCATGTGCACTTTTGCTTTTATTTTACATACTCATTGGGTAGCTTTTGGATGACCCTAGATCTTCACGCCCAGATCTTGGATGTTTTACTTTATTATTCAGGAGTTCATAGAGATTGTACGTTTCACAAGGACTCAGAGTTTCTTCCTATAAGATTTTGGTGTTCTTACTTCTCTTTTATTTATGTTATTTCCTGATTCTTGCAATATCACATCCATATACCATTTCTTTTCTTTATTCATTTGTTATCATGTGTGGTCATTTATATGTTATTGTAGTGATAATGATTTATCATAGTAATTATGTAGGTTGCTCAGGTTATTTTAGGCTTAGCGTATATGCATGGGGTATTTTCCTTGCGTATATACGTTGCTGACTCTCGTCGCGACTCTGTTCCCCATATTTTGGGAAGCGGGGCGTGGCAGGTTTTCTTGGCATCAGAACCAGATTTACTCAAAATGAACCTGATTCTTACCATTAACTCGAAACAAGTTATATTTACACGATGATATTGTGTCCACTTGTAATTGATCATCCACCCTTTGGATATACATCTCTTTGAGCTTTTGATATCCCTGATTTCAACTCTTCTTCTAGTGTAATCTAGGTTTCATTTTGATTTTTATTCTTCTTCTCAATTCTATCTCCTAATATTGTAAGATCCCCAGTAAGAAATACCGTATTTTCATTTTCCTATTTGATTTACTGATTATTTTTTTATTTAATCAAGTTAATTTATTATTTTTTTCTGTGATTATTATTATTGAATTTGTAAATTATTTTTGAGATAGTAAATGATAATTTGGCATTTTATATTTACCATTATGACTGTTAGCATTTTAATTACTAACTAGTAATTTTGCCATTACTATGGTTATTATTATTTATGAATAATATTATTGGTGACATTATAATTTAATTGTTTATTTTAATATTAGTGCTAGTATTAGTGGTAGTAGTAATTGCTAATTATTATTTCTATTATAATTGTTGTTGTCGTTAATTAATATTAGTATTATTATTTATCTTGATTAATTAATATTGTGATTGCTAACCTTATGACTATTTATGTCATGGTTAATTATTTTTAGTGTCATTATTAATTGTTAATAATATTATAGTTTGTATTTATTTATTATTGTTTGTAGTATTCTTCTTTCCCTTGATTCTAACCCATTACCTAATCTTCCAACCCTTAACCCATTACCTATTATATATCCTATTACCCTTTTTATCTTTACCCATTATCTTATCATACCCGAAACCCAATCGATACCCATCAACCCATCAACCCATTATCTAATCCACATCCAATTCATAACCCGTTACCCGATATCTATACCCATTTACTCTATTTGGATCTAACCCATTACACCATAGACCCAATACCCGAAACCCAATCAATTCATTAACCCTAACCTAAACCAAAACCTAATCCTAATTATCATCTCCTCCCACAGCAGCCGCCGACACAACCTGCGCCCCCTTCCTTTTCTCCCTGGCGCAGCAACAGTGGCCGATCACCAGCAGCACCCTTCCAGCAGACCAGCGCCGGAGCTCCTCCCCTGGCCGAGCCCCTTTGGCTGCGCCCCTCACCAGCGCAGCAGCCCCGGGCTTCCTCCCATGCGGCAACCACCCACCTGCACAGGCCGCGTACAGCGCCTCCCCAGATCCAGCCCCTCTCCTTGCCGCAATTCTGCACCAGTACAATAAACCGCAACCCCACGGCCTGTGCGGCTCCATCCTCATTGGCCAAGTGGAGCTTGCTCCTTGCCGTGAGCAACTCATGGTATGCTGCATATTGTTTATGCTTCATTTATTATAATAAGAATAAAAAGGTATCTTGTTAGGATTCAACAAACAAATAAACCGCAACCTCCAATTGATATTAGCATTTACAGTAGGTGAAATTATGATTTGCTTCAATTAGCTCAATTGGTTCAGATGAATTTGTGCATGCTTAATGTAGACTCTCTAGTATTGGTCATTAGTGATCAAAAGCTATATGTGTCTATTATTGTAACATCCCCTATTAATAATACTTGATTATGTATATTAATGCGGGTACTTGATTGTGCATGTGGTGTTTGATATAAATTGTGCTAATGAATTTATTGCATGGGCATTGTTGATTAATTAGGTGTTTGGTTGTGTGCGGCAAATATCCTACTCCGAGCCGTTTTTCGGCTCTCCGCGGGATGCCGTTGATCGCCGTCGGCGAGCGCGAACGCACCCCACGCCCTTCACGGCGAGATGCTCTATCCAACGACACTCTCCGCGGCCTCGGACGCCTCCGTCGGAGCATCCATCGGTGCGCCGCAAGTTGCCCCGAGGTTAGCGTTATTTTCATATATAATGGCATATTGTAAATATTGGGAAGTTCATTTTATGTGTTGGTGTGTGCGTGTGTTGGTGTTTGGATGCATGCATGTGTATGCATGATGTATATGAATGCATGGATGTAATTAATTAATGTATAGGTATTTATAATTAATAATAGGTATTTATTAAATTGGATATGTTTGCATTAAATTAATGTGAATGGGTATATGTGTAATTATGCATTAGTATATATGTAAGTATATAATATGTAGGCATGTTTATATATATGTATTGTTGCGTATGCTTGTGTACGTATATGTACGTCGGTGTACACGTATGTGTCGGTGTGCTCAGGAGTGTGTTTTGTATATATTTATATTTATTTGTATGTATTGGTTATGTGCTACGGCGACCCGGATCCATTCAGGCGTTCCGAGCTCAGTAACAGAAGGCCTAAGACATGATTCAGATTTGTGCTCGTTGTGGATCCGATACACAGGCAATTCGAAGACCGATGCCTGGGATGATTCGTAGACAAGTACCAGTTCGTGCAGTGAAGACCAGACGGCGATTCAGTTCCGAAACTACGTTATTTCATGTGAGTGTTCGTTCTTATGTATTTACCTTTATTGGTAAGCATTACATGTTGATCTTATCATTTTATGTGACTTTCCATTATATTTTACTAGTTTAATTACTTGTACCAGTTCATGAGACATCTATGATTGTTCACTTTAATTACCTAGTTGATAGGAACTTGTATCAGCGTCATTTTATGTGTTACTAGTTGTCGTTGTTGGCTTAGGCCTATTTTTGATATACCTTTAGATTGTGACTTGACTCGATCTATTGATTGGATAGATTAAGTACATAGTTGAGTATCAGACATATAAGGATCTTGAATTTGGACATAGAGATATTAGAGTTATATCATTTCATGAATAGATGATTACTGTTTTGGACTGGGACTAATTGTAAAGGAACTTGGACTGTACACTAGGTTGATCTTATGTTGGATTGGTTCGTGATTGTAGTTTATGATCTACAATTTATCTGAACAAATATCAGACTTAATATTCCTTACTTGGTGATAATTCAGTTAAGAATTTATTCGGGTATTTGAGGACAGATGATATATTTCATGTAGAGTACTTCTCAGACTTGTTATTCCTTCATGTGGTAATAACTTAGGTGATGATTCATTTGGATATTGATGACGGACTTGTTATGATGTTACCTTACTAAGAGATCAGATTACTTGATACTTAGATCAGAATATGGACTTAGTTGGAGTTCAAGTCGAACTGGGATATATGTTATTTATATTGGATGTTGATCAGTATTAGTATGTGACTGATTTTGTTGGATTGTGACTAGATGTGTGGATATCTTGCCTTTGACTTCGATATATGATATCATATTGGTTTTGAATTATTAGAAGCAAGGGTTCCTAGATGTATCAACTGATTATATCATTTGAGTATGGATGAGTTGTTGGTATTGACTTAGAAGTGGACTATTCTATATTGCAGCTGTTTGAGGATGTTTCCTCTTTAGATATGATTTCAGTATCAGTTGACTTGTTGATCTTGAGGATATATTATGTGCTTCATGTTTAGTTATTGATTACTTCAATCAATAGAGATTGAGTTGTTATGATAGTGATCTAGTTGATATTGGTGATCTTGTACTTTCAGAGTTGTCAGATAGTAGTTATCACTTTATCAGTTATTGGTGAGATCATTTGTCGGTGATCACAGATGTGTTCAGAGTTTATATGAGTTGGTAGATACCTGTACCAGTTACCAGTTGTTTGTGTTACTATTGTGTTAGTGGCTATATCTCCAGTATTCTATATCAGATGTCAGATATTAGTTGTCAGCTATTCAGTTGTCAGTTGTCGGATATCATAGTCGTCAGATATCACAGTTGTCAGTTGTCAGATTATCAGCTAGTGTAGACATCAGTAGTTATTGGAGATATCAGTTACTATTACATATTAAATAACATTGATTGCTTATTAATAAAAGACACCATAACCCGGGGATAAGGGGTAATTGTCTGATGATGCATGTCGTGTATTTTGGAAAGACTTATTATGGTACCGAGTTGTGGGTTCCAACCATGGGGAACCAGGGTAGTACTGGTTACCTATTCAGTTATCAGTTGTCAGGGCTATGCCCGGATTACGGCGCCACACTAGTTGTTTTTTCGTGTGGGGCTGTGGTCTTCAGTTGTCAGAGCCTTGCGGCTTGTCCTGGTTCAGTGCCAGGGGTGTTAGACCGTGGTACCGGGCATGCACGGTACTCTTACAAAACACATGCACTACATTGGCAGGCAGTTACAACAACGATAACATTATTTGATATGTGGGAAAACGACTGTGGTATGGGACACAGCTAAGTACTACATTAGTTAGGTTAATAATAACCAACCAGACTAGTGACATATGCTAGGTTACACATTCAGACATCAGCTATTAGTTTATAGTTGTGATAGTTATCTTATATCTTTATTTATGTTGTTATCAGATATACTTCAGTTCAGTTATTTATCATATTATTTAGTTTCTTATATCTGCAGTTGTTCTTGTTATTACTTTATGCACATGTTTATATGCACGAGCTTTCCCTTTACACACACACTCACCAGGTCGCTTTCTGACGACCCTGGATTTGCACGTCCAGATATTGGACGGTTTGTTTCTATTGTGCTGGTGTACGATGAGACTGTACGCTTCGTGAATAGCTGGAGCTTCTCCCTATTCTATTCTGGTACTCTCATCTTTCTAGCTTCTGTATTTTTTCCTGAGTCTCATTATATCAGTTCAGTTGTTATTCCAGTCTTCATTTATATGATATCATGAGTGGTTGCTTATATGTGATATTGCAGTATTCATAATTTATTACAGTTAGATTTATAGTTTGTTTCGGGTTACTTAAGGCTTAGCGCGTATACGTGAGGGATTTTCCTTGCGTATATGCGTCGCCGACTCATGTCGCGTCTCCGCTTCAGCGTATTTTGGGAAGCGGGGCGTGACAAATATTGTCTCTTGGAATCAGTTACTCCATCCTGAAGCTGGTAGTAGAGATCAGAGTGCGCAGCTGAAGCATGGTAGATCATTGATGTAGCGAGAAGTGGCTTGGAACCTTTATCTTCTCTTTTAATTTGATTTTTATCATTCCCTGCATTATTGAAATTTCGAGGACGAAATTTTATAAGGTGGGTAGAATGTAATATCCCCTATTTAATAATATTGTATTTATATTTTAAATATTTATTTGGATCAACTTATTATCATTATTGATTAAATCCTTTTATAACTTATCGTTTCATTATTTTTTTACAACTAAATAAAACCATTACTATTAATAACCATCATTTCTATTATTATTATTCATATTTTGCTATTTATATTGTTAATTTGGATTCATATAAATATGTTAGGGGATTCAAATCAATACTTCATAAAAAAATTATCATTATTAATTATTCTAGACCTTTTATATTTATGATTATTAATCATCACCACTACTGATTATTAAATTAATTGTGTGAGCATTTTTAGACTATTCCCATTGCTACTATATCTATTATAAATTTATTTTACAATGATTATTACTCATTATTTATCAATTTTCAAGTCATTATTCTCATTCAGATTTTTATTATTCCAATTTTTCCCAAGCCCAAGTCCATGAAGCTACTTCCCTTTCATTTTCTTTTAATTGAGCCAATACATATGACCAAGCCCACCCCAATTCTTTTTTTCATCTCCTTTTCCATCTCTCTCTTTTAGACCCGAGGCTGAAGCCATCTATCTGTTAATATATATCTTCCTAATCTATATCCTACACACTAATCTAAATCTAATCCTAATCCTATATTCATTAGCTTCCAAAACCAATGCCCTTTTAATCTAAATCTTATCATAACAAATCATATCCTAATAAACTAAATCCCAACAATATCTTCTTTCTCTTCCTCCCATTCACAGCCGGCGGAGACCCTTCTCTCTCACCTCATGGCAACTATAACTCCCAGCAAGTCCACGATGCAAGCCCAGCGAGCAACCACCCCATGCTCGCGCACCCTCGCGGGAGCTCGGCGGAGCACATCTCCCGCACAACTCTTTCTTCTCCATCCCCCTAATCCACCAACAGTGGCCGGCCATCATCTCCATCAACCTCATTGGCCGAGATCTCCGCTGCACCCCCTTTCTCCAACATCCACGTAACCCCAGCCTCTGAAATCACCCCAGGCCGCAACTCTACCCTCGCTCTCCTTGCAGGCCATGCCCCTAGCTCACGGCCACTGCACTCCTCCCATAACTCAGAGCACCATGGCCAATCCCCACCTCCTTCTTGCCTGATCCCACATCCAGCTTAGGCCGCAGCACCCATCCAACCTAATGATGCACACCATCAAGGATGAGTCACTTATCCACTCTTCGATACCCCTTGGTGCTTCATGCTCGTCATCAGACCACTGTGGCAGCCAGATCTTCTCCACGAGCACTCCGGCAAGCCACTGTGCCTCCTGCGACTTCCATCTCTGCCAATCACTGCCGACGAGGGCTGGGCCATGAGTTACCTTTACTTTCCCTTTTTTTCTTTCTTCTCGGTTGAGTTTATTTTTGCATGCATATGCATGGGTGAGTTGATATTCTCTTTTGCTTTCTATATATTATATGTATATGTAATTATGTATGTGTGTTAGTATATAATTATACGTGTGCTTAATTAATATGTATGCATGCATGTGTTTGAGTGTGTTGTGTATGCCTGTGTTTGTCTGTTGTGGTGTGTGATATTGAGTGGGTGTGTTTAATTGTGTGTGTAAGTGTTAGATGTACATGCTTATATATTTTATGGGTGTGTATATTAATAGCGTGTGTTTATGTTTGTAGTGGATGATATGAGTGTGTGTGCTAGTATGCATGTATGTGTGTTTGGGATTATATAGTGTGCGTGTATGTGAGTTAATTCCCCGCCCTCTCTGTGTGTTTGGTTGCGTGTTCCAGCGATCTGGACCCGCTTGTGAGATCCGAACCCGACCACATACGTGTTCGCTACGGAGTCGATACATTGGCGATTCGATGACCGATCCATGAGTTGATTCAGAGATCCGTACCAGTTCGTGTAGTGAAGACTAGATGGCGATTCAGTTCCAAAATCGCATCATTTTATGTGAGTGTTTGTTCCTGTCATTTTCTTATTTATCGTTGCCAGTAGCATATACATATTGCTTGTATTATTTCATGTGACCACTGATATATTTTACCAGTATGTTTATCTGTATCACTTTATGAGAACTCAGTGAGCATCCACTTTAATATTGTAGCTGTTATGAGTGTTTATCGAGGTCCTTTCATGTGTTAGTATTTCATCGTCATTGGTTTAGGCCCAGTATTGATACACCTAAGATCAGACTTGATCTTGTAATTGACTTAGTGTTGGTAAATCTTAGAATATAAATAGTTTGGACTTGAGGTTGACTGGTTCGTGATTGAGGTTAAAGGTTCATATTTTATGTGATAGTTGGTCACTGATTAGTCTCTAATATTGCATAATTTTTATCACATATGCACAATTATCTTATATCAAATGTTGCTAAAAATATTTTGCTTATGTGATCCTAGGTTCATGGTGTGCAATGAAGAAGAAGCCCCTAAATCACCATTTAATGGGCGATTAAAGGCCTATAAAGTAGCCTTTGACCTTAGGAGGAGATTATGATAAAATCCAAAGTCCAGAAGATCCAACTGACAGGGGACTGAAGCGACTGCACGTAGCAGGCGGCGCGCTGCGCGCTGCCCTGGTACAGCCACGGAAATGTGGCCGTACTGGCGCGACCACGCTAGTGCATCGGGCCACGGGTTGTCCCCTAGTCCCCTTTCTACTGGTGCTATAAATACCCCCTTTGGGGTTCTACAGAGAAAAATATCCAGAGAGTTTAGGATATTTGTGTTAGTTTATTTTTGAGTTGTAGTTGTGTTTTCATCTTCTTCTAGTTTAGTTTAGCCATTAGAGTGAGAGAGAGAGAGAGAGAGAGAGAGAGAGAGAGAGTATGTGTAAAAGTTGTATTTGAAGGTGACAAGCTTATAAAAGTAATTACTTCTCTTTCTTCTTTTAATTTACTTGGTGTTTTTATTATCTTCTATCTCTTTGTTTTAGTGTAACTTCCTTTCTCTTTACCTATTCTCTCTTGTTGTTTCTTTTACTGCCATGTCTAACTAACTCTTTCCTTGCATGGCTAACTAACTACTAACCCACTAATCTCTAACAACTTGATTGATAACCCAAATGAGTCAATAATGTTAAACAAGCCTTGTGCAAATGAGAGCTATGACATCTTAAGACGAGGGTTCTAACTCTAACTTACCTACAAGTATTAGATCTCTCATATTTCATGCTTAACGGATTTTTGATGATCTATAGATTGTAAACTTTTCTTGTCTTTGTAAGTAGAGATATTCCTATTAATTTTACCGATACTATTATTGCACTTGTGTCTTCTCTTGTTCTCGCCTTTAATTGGATCTTGATAAGGGAATGTTCAAGTTTTGTCGAGTAAAGGTAAGTTAAAGGAAGGACTTTCATTCGGTCTCCAACATGAAAATTTCCTATGCATAAAGGTTATGCTTGCCTATGATCCATCGTGAGGCTACATCTTCAAGAAGTTAGGGATCAGTGGGAGCACTTAGTAGAAAGTTGCCATACCCTTTTACCATTAAGAAAAAACATTTCTACAAACCACCAAGCCATTATAAACAATTCTTGAAACTAACTTGTTTTCATTTTTAAATTTTTATTTGAAACAAAGAACTTTCTCTTTTCCTGAACAAAGAAGCTGCATCAAGCTTTCATCGCTCTCCCTCCTTGTAGATACGACCCTATAGCCACTTTGCTAGTACGGACGAATCACAAAAGCAGTAACATCGACCCACATTCCTTTACTTATTTTTGTGCTTGATTTTTGCCAATAAGTCACTATTTAAAATTTTTATGGTATACATTATACTGTGACTTGATTTGATTTACTAATCAGTTGACGTGCTTCATATTTGAGGATAGAGGACCTATCTTATGCATAGTGTTTATGCATTTGTTGGTGATTATTCTGATCGAACTCTTTTGGATATTGTCGACAGGTAGATATGACGTTGCTATACCGATAGACTAACTTTCTTGATTTTTGTATTGGTATAGGCTAATTACAGTTGGGACTGACTTGAGCTTCATATTCTTTTATTGGAGTTTCAATGTTGTAGATGGGATGTGTAATTGGTGGATCATGATTAGACGTGTGAATATGATACCCTTGACTCTGATGTATATGATGAGATGGAATTTTGGACTGTTAGGAGCTATTATTTATGGATTCTTCCATTGTAGAGTCTGATTGAGTATTGATGACCTTATTGATATTGATGACTAGATGTAGAGATGGTCTAAATTTCATGTTGATCGAGGGTGTTACATTCTTTAGTTATGATCTTGATTATGGTTGGATAAGTTTTATTTTGATGGTGTGCTCTTCCTTATCAGTGATCTCGGTATTTGTTGTTTTAGTTGACATCGAGTATATATATTACTTCATGATTGGTTCTTGACTATTTCAGTTATGGAGATAAAGTTATTATGAGAGTGATTTCACTACTATCAGTGACCATATTATATGATTCAGAGTTTTATAGCAACTATTGATTTACTTGACTTATTGGTCACTAGAGGATTGAAATGTCGTTAACTTTGAGGATCTGAGTTGATTGAATATTTTACCTTGGATTACTCTGTCCATGCCAGCGTCTCATTACTCATCCTGAACATCATAATAACACTGAATACTTGACTTATACATGACAATTACCTGAACTATATTGTCCATATTATCTAGTTGCTGGGAAAATATTGTTATACGATAACAACACACTCCTGTTATATTGGTATCTTGATCACACCTGTTGATATTGTTACCATTGCCATCACTGAGTTATCCCAATAACCAAGGTAACATGTGCATTAAATAATCTTGATAAACTAATAACATCACATTTAACAACTTACATTGGGATTGGGGAAATTGATGAAGGAGACAACATCCGTATTTTGGATGGACCAATGATTTAGGTTGATCAACCGAAAGAGGGTTCAACTGTAGAGTTCCAGTGGGGTGTCTGACACCTTAGTCATGTTCTTGTTCCTATTATACAAGTTATACATGTTACCTGACTGCCTTCCGGTAGGGCCTGTTCAGCGCCAAGAGTCTGAGCTGTGGTCCTGGGTATGCACGAGACCCACTCAAAACACAGACATTTTTTTAACTGATCAATTTCAATAACTTAGGACCCTAATTGATATGTATAATAGGCATAGTATGGGATGCGTGATAGGTAGTGAAAAATGCATAATTGTCATCATATATACCATCACATTTGCACATTTATTCATATTATAATGCACATTTATTAATATTTCGTTATTTAATGTGTGCAGGCCTCGAATTATTATTTTAATAATAAATAAAGCTTAAAGAGCCCAAAAGCCCAGATCCAAGCCCATGTTTGAAGCCCAGGTGAAAAAGCGCAAATACAAAGAGTCAAAATGCAAATACAAGGGCTAAAAGTTGCAAATATCAAAGATGAGGGAAGGATAGACTTCTACCCAACCCTAAACACTTGCAGGATGAGGATAAAAGCCCAAAATTCGTGGATAGAAGATTTGGGATATTTGAAATCAAGGTAACTTGATTACTAAGTTATCTCGAAATCCCAAGATGGAGAGCCAGGATCACACTTCCAGAAGCAAAAGCCCACATGGACGGACCAGGAGAGACCACGCGCCAAAGCGCGTGGCCAGAAGCCACAAAAGTGCCGCGGAACCGCCTCAAATCCGCGGCACTTTGATCTCATCCAGATCCCAAATTTTGTGGGCAGGTTTATCAGGGACTCCTCGACCTTCTGCACTATAAATATCCGTGCAGTCGCAACAGGGATGGGCATGCAGAGACGATTAGGGTTTTTCTTTAGCCACTTTTATTTCAAAGTTGTAATTTTTATTTTCATGCTCGTTGTGGAAGAAGAAGGAACTTTGTAATTGGAGATCTCATCTGCAATAAAGGTTACTTTCTTTTGCACATTTAATTCTTGTTATTTTATTTTATTTTCTCTGTTTTTATTCTCTTCGATTTTCATCTGTGATCTCGTGTTTTCTTTCTTCTTCTTTTCTTCTAATCAAAAATAAAAAAAATAATAATAAATTATAAAAAAAGATGATGTCCAACTAATTCTTTGTATGGTTTGCTGATCACTTAAGCAACCCTAAGGCAAGTAGGATTTGAATCGATTGATGACCATTCATTAGAAACCCTAGGTTTAGTAATTGTTTTTCTTGAAGATAAAACTGATAACTAGATCTATTAATCTAGGTTGCACATTTAAAGGACTCCTCATGACTTCATGCTTAAGAACTAGGACAGCCTAAATTTAAGATTAATCTTTTCTTAAGCTGTACTTAGATGTTAGGATGAAACTTGTTTAGTTTTTAATAATGTAACTTAGTTATAATCTAGTATCGTATTTTCTTACTTGAATCACTCTTAATAACCTAGGGTAAATCACATTTATCTCAAGATGAAATTCAACATCCAAGACTTGCATAGTGGGTTGTGGTAGTAGATCAGTAAAACCATGCTTCTTAATCCATATTCTCTTCAAATCTAATCTTTTCTGTGTTTACTCAAAGCATACGAGGAATCTGCCGCAAAAGCTTGCATCGCATCCTTCCCTGAGGATCACGACCCGCTCGAGCCCTTGCTACAGCGGATTCGCATTGAGACTAAGACAATCTGAACTCTATTTTTATTCTCAATCAACTTTTGGCGCCGTTGCCGGGGAAGGAACGGCACGATCTCCTCGTTCTAATCATTCTTTCTTTTCTGTTGCAGGTACAGAGAACAGGAAACAAAATCAGAGCAGCAGAAAGCACATATAGCTATCCAGTGCCTCTGCCCTCGAAGGCAGAGCACTTGGACCTACAAGTTTGCCGCAGAAACGCGGCAAAAGCCGCGAATCCGCGGCACTTGTAGTGCACTACTGACGGATTTTTCTGCAGGTTGCTCTGCAGTACAAAAGTATATTTTCTGCTGTGTTATTAACTCTCTGTGATCACACTGCAACTGCTAATAATTAACATTAACCTATTTGTTGAAAAAAAAAATAAAAAATATTTTTTAGACTCTTGCATCTTAGGGCACGTGTCTATTTTTATTCTTTAATTTTGTTGAAGAGTGCTGGCGACAAGGTACGTTTGCATAGCATATAGATTAGGAAGCACTCTTGGTTGTTTACCGCTTTCTTGAGTGATTACTTTTCTACCGCTTTACACGTACACTAATCCATTTTAAGGGCATAACCCATAACAAAGATAAGGTGGGGATTTCATCACCCTTCCTTGGCCCACAAATCATACCAGTCACACTCACAACCCTAACCCTAATTAAAACTTGACTAGACGTTGGCCCTAAGGTAACTCGGACTCAATAGGAGATTGACCGAAGAAGGAAAGTTGTTCGAAATTAACCCTTGCCAAATCGGTGTCTAGCGAAGGGATTGAGGGCCGAAAGCCCGAAGAACGGTGGTTATTTAATTAAGGAACGTCTCTGACGGAAAACCTCCCACCGGTCTTGCCCTGAACTGGCCGATTAGCTCGTGGTTGACGTCGACAATAGACCTCCTAAGGACAGTCTAAAGTTAGGAGTCGTCTAGGTCAAGGATAACCCTAGAATAGGATTTTTGTTTGTTTTTCTTTTTCTCTTTGATTGATTGGGTGAACTTGTTTGCTGATTGTGCATGACCGCTTGGTCGAGAGACCCACTCACATCCAGGCTAACTAGAACTAGTTCACCACCCGAGCTCAAGCCCGACTCACACATGGCACAACCACAGTCACTCCAAGATAGGTTCTATCCTATTAGAACCTCTCTTCCTTCTTGCATCCAGCTCACTATCGAAAGTGTTGACCCATATGAACTCAAGCCACAATACATCAACACTCTTCCCAAATTTCATGGACTTGAATCTGAGGATGCATACTTCTTCATAAGGGAATTTGAAGAAGTATGTCAAATGATGAATATGCCTAAGTTAGGAGACGATGCTATCAAACTTAGGTTTATCCCCTTTGCTTTGAAGGATTTAGCAAAGAAATGGCTCTACAGTCTAGAGGCCGGTTCTATATCTTCTTGGGATAATTTTGTTAAGGCATTCTTAAAGAAATTTTATCCTGTTCACAAGACTGCATTGATTAGGAAGAATATCCTACAGTTTAAGCAGACAGCCAATGAGCCCTTTTGGAAATACTTCGAACGTTTCAAGGACCTCCTTGCCCAATGCCCTCACCATGGGATAGAGAAATGGCGATTATGCCAAGTTCTATATGATGGATTAGAATATCAAACTAAAACGTTGTTAGAATCCATGTGCCAAGGAGGATTTCTGAAAAAGGACGAAACTGATGGATGGAAATTGTATGAGGAATTAGCTGAAAATACCATCCAATGGGAACCTACTCCTGAAAAATCTAGGACTAATGACCCTACTTCTTCAAAAGGAGGTATCCATTCCATTGAGGCCAACATAGCAACCGATGCTAAGTTAGCTGCTGTTATGCGAAGACTAGAGGCTCTTGAAACTAAAGAGCCAGTCTCTGTGAACCAAGTCAGCCCAACAACTTCGGCGGGCTGTACTTATTGTCAAGATATGAACCATGTGTTCGAGGAATGTCCTGTTTTTATCGCGCATCAAAGCTTGCCCGAACATATGAGTGCGGCCTTCACAAGGCCCACCAACAATCTGCCCGTCAACAATCCATATTCGCCTACCTACAATCCCGGTTGGAGAAACCATCCCAATTTGTCTTGGGGCCAAAGTAACAATGATCAAACTAGGCCCAAATTCTCCAACAATTTCCAAAATCCGCCCTATCAAAATCCTCCACCCTCTTTCCAATATTCACAAATGGAAACAAGGCTCTCCAATCTGGAAAGAAAGGTGGACACCATCGTTAAAAGCAATGACACGCTGGCTCAAGTCTTGACTAGGATAGAGATGCAAATGAATCAGCAAGAAAGGCAAAAGGGTACTCTACCTAGTCAACCATTCCCAAACCCTAGGAACTCTAGTCAAGCTCACTTGGCTGAAGAGAATCATATGAGTCAGTGCAATGCGATTCATACATTGCGGTCGGGAAAACAAGTTGATAACCAAGTATCAACACCATCAAGTTCTAAACAAGCATTCAGCTTGCCTGATCCCACTCCATCCCAACTTAATGCCAACAACATGAAAAAAGACAAGTCAGCCGAAGATATGCACAAGCCCATCGCACCCTACCCAAATAGGCTTAAAGATAAGCAATGTGCACAAATGGATAAGGTACGAGAGATTTTTAATCAAGTCAAGATCAATATACCTCTTCTTGATGCAATTCAACAAGTCCCTAAATATGCTAAGTTTATTAAGGACATGTGCACAAAGAAGAGAAAGACTAATGTGCCCAAGAAGGTTTTTCTAGCCACTAACATTAGTGAGCTATTGTCTAACCAGATCCCTGTCAAGTATAAGGACCCTGGTTGCCCTACCATCTCTTGCACAATAGGTCAAACTGCAATTAAGCATGCACTTCTTGATTTGGGAGCAAGTATCAACTTACTCCCCTTCTCAGTTTACCAACAACTGGGGTTGGGCGAACTTAGTCCGACTAAGGTTACAATCCAATTGGCTGACCGATCCATAAAAATTCCCAAAGGAGAAATTACCGATGTGCTCGTCCAAGTTGGGGAGTTTATCTACCCAGTAGATTTTGTTGTTCTGGAGACCGAACCTGTATCCACTCTTCGGTCTCAAACTCCCGTTATCCTAGGGCGTCCGTTCCTTGCAACTGCAAATGCAATCATAAATTGTAGGAATGGATCAATGAGGTTGACCTTTGGAAACATGACTAAAGAGGTCAATGTCTTCAACCTGGAAAACCAATCTCGTAAGATTAAAGACCAAACATTTGAGGTGAACTTCATCGAGAACATTTGTGAAAAAGAAAGTGAAAATGAGTCTCTATTTCTTGACAAGTTATTTGAGGATAAGTGCGATTTTAGTGATAAGATGACACATGTTGAGGATTATAATTTTAAAGTTCCCTTTAAAAAACGAAGATTTGATCTAAGTATCTTCAAAGAACCAAGCACTGAAATATCGCATGAGAATATAGTTCAAGAAACTCCGATTGACTTAATTTTCGAAAGTCTCTTTGAAGAAGAACTCCTATGTTTAGATACACCGATTAAGGAGATGTTGGTTAATTATTCACTTCCAGGGAAAAGTGTTGATTTAAGTTTTGAGGAGATGTACGGAACTGAGCTAGAATTTCTCGGCAAGGAAGTTCCAACTGAAAGGTGTGATGAATTTTTGAATAATGGAGGTGGACATATGATGAGGAAGAGCCTAAAGAAGATGAAACTGGGGGGAGAGAAAGTTAAAACAAAAATGTTGGTCTCCCCATTGTGCCTTATAAAGAGAACCCATTGGAATGATGGGAAACGAGCTAGAGGGATGAATCCTAAGCAGCTCTAGGTGAGAGTGATACATGTGTTGTACATATTATGGTATACTATTATTCTTTGCCTCTCTTTACATTTTTCTTCATGCATTCATGCATTTCATACATTGAGGACAATGCATGAGATAAGTGTGGGGGAGGGTTTACTAACATAGAAAAGATTAAAAAAAAAAAAAATATTTTCTCTTTATTTGTTCTAACATTTAAAAAAAAATTTAAAAAAAAAATGTTATAAAAAGGAAATATTTTGACTTATTTTTTGAAAGAAATCTAAGTTAGTTTTAAGGATTAGGAAAATCATGATTAGGATTTCTAAAAACTTGGTCAAGATAAATAAATTGTTTAATTTTTAGGTATAGGAGAGAAATTGAATAAATAATTAGTCTTGATTTTTACCTTAATGAAATGTGCATACCAAATGCATATCTAGGATTCTAAGACAAAGACCTTGTGTCTCATAAAAAAAAAAATTAAAAAAAAAAAAGAAAAAAAAAAATCACCAATTAAGCTGATACATGTGCCTCAAGAAGCATAAGTATTCATGCCTAAAGGTGAGTAAATAAAATAAAGTCCTTAGTTTTGGGGACTAGTTCACTCGAATTTGAGTCCGCGGGGTGTTTTCTCACCTGGTGCCCTAAAGCCAACCGGTTTGGGAGCCACCGACTTTAAGTTCGCTACATGGGTGGATTAGAAAGCCTAAGAAAACTAAGAAATATAATATATGTATTAACACATCTAATAATCAATTAGTTAGGTATGAGGGCCTCAAGAAGCCTTGATACTTATACGAAAGAAAATTAGATCAGTTATACATGCCAAAAAAAATATATATATATATATATATATTAACACATCTAATAGTCAATTAGTTAGGTATGAGGGCCTCAAGAAGCCTTGATACTTACACGAAAGAAAATTAGATGATGTTATAAAAATAATAATGAGGCATGAGAGTCCAAGTTAAGGAATTCCTAGATTCACAAGGGTGCGTATGACTTTTGGTAACGAAAAAGACTATATTAGAAATTCAATTTTAATCCTTACCTAAAATGAATAACAATTAACTTTATAAAGACCAGGTTTGAAGAATGAATAAAAATGATAATCCTAAAACTTATAGACTACTTAGTCTCTTCAAATATAATTCAAATATTTTCCTTTTTATGGATTTTGTGGGTGCAATCCGCTGAAAACCCTCACGAGACAACACTCGTCCTCTAGGGTAACCTAGGGGTTTAACGGCTTGTTGCACATGCTAAGTGCAACCGTGATTCCTACGAAAGTGAGTTAGCTAGTTAGATTTTTCTCTTTCTTTTTGATTTTTACTCGAGGACGAGCAAAAAGATAAGTGTGGGGGTGTGATAGGTAGTGAAAAATGCATAATTGTCATCATATATACCATCACATTTGCACATTTATTCATATTATAATGCACATTTATTAATATTTCGTTATTTAATGTGTGCAGGCCTCGAATTATTATTTTAATAATAAATAAAGCTTAAAGAGCTCAAAAGCCCAGATCCAAGCCCATGTTTGAAGCCCAGGTGAAAAAGCGCAAATACAAAGAGTCAAAATGCAAATACAAGGGCTAAAAGTTACAAATATCAAAGATGAGGGAAGGATAGACTTCTACCCAACCCTAGACACTTGCAGGATGAGGATAAAAGCCCAAAATTCGTGGATAGAAGATTTGAGATATTTGAAATCAAGGTAACTTGATTACTAAGTTATCTCGAAATCCCAAGATGGAGAGCCAGGATCACACTTCCAGAAGCAAAAGCCCACATGGACGGACCAGGAGAGGCCACGCGCCAAAGCGCGTGGCCAGAAGCCACAAAAGTGCCGCGGAACCGCCGCAAATCCGCGGCACTTTGATCTCATCCAGATCCCAAATTTTGTGGGCAGGTTTATCAGGGACTCCTCGACCTTCTGCACTATAAATATCCGTGCAGTCGCAACAGGGATGGGCATGCAGAGACGAGTAGGGTTTTTCTTTAGCCACTTTTATTTCAAAGTTGTAATTTTTATTTTCATGCTCGTTGTGGAAGAAGAAGGAACTTTGTAATTAGAGATCTCATCTGCAATAAAGGTTACTTTCTTTTACACATTTAATTCTTGTTATTTTATTTTATTTTCTCTGTTTTTATTCTCTTCGATTTTCATCTGTGATCTCGTGTTTTCTTTCTTCTTCTTTTCTTCTAATCAAAAATAAAAAAAAAAATAATAAATTATAAAAAAAAAAGATGATGTCCAACTAATTCTTTGTATGGTTTGCTGATCACTTAAGCAACCCTAAGGCAAGTAGGATTTGAATCGATTGATGACCATTCATTAGAAACCCTAGGTTTAGTAATTGTTTTTCTTGAAGATAAAACTGATAACTAGATCTATTAATCTAGGTTGCACATTTAAAGGACTCCTCATGACTTCATGCTTAAGAACTAGGACAGCCTAAATTTAAGATTAATCTTTTCTTAAGCTGTACTTAGATGTTAGGATGAAACTTGTTTAGTTTTTAATAATGTAACTTAGTTATAATCTAGTATCGTATTTTCTTACTTGAATCACTCTTAATAACCTAGGGTAAATCACATTTATCTCAAGATGAAATTCAACATCCAAGACTTGCATAGTGGGTTGTGGTAGTAGATCAGTAAAACCATGCTTCTTAATCCATATTCTCTTCAAATCTAATCTTTTCTGTGTTTACTCAAAGCATACGAGGAATCTGCCGCAAAAGCTTGCATCGCATCCTTCCCTGAGGATCACGACCCGCTCGAGCCCTTGCTACAGCGGATTCGCATTGAGACTAAGACAATCTGAACTCTATTTTTATTCTCAATCAATGCGTCTATTACATGTGGCAATTGGTGTTCGCTGACATTATAATAATAAATAAAAATGTACTGTAACTAATTGTCTTTGCCTAATACATGTATGTACGTTGGACACCCGATGGTACATCTGACCAGATTGGAGATTTGACTCTAGTACTGACTGACTCTACCCACATGATATATATATTGTGATGGACACCTGACATCTGACTATATCATTGACTGCCTTATTTACTGTCTATTTATGTTTGCATATTATGACAGTCTTATTTTAGTTTATAGTTTCATTTCATATGCTTACGTATTATATGCATGTGAATTTTTCCTTTTATTTTACACACTGATTGCGTCACTTTCTGACGACCCTTAATCTGCACATATAGATCTTGAATGTTTTATTTTATAGATTAGGTGTTCGTGGAAATCGTACGCTTCGCAAGGACCTAGAGTTTCGTCCTATTCGATTACGGTATTCTTACTTCTCTTTTATTCATGATATTTCCTGATTCTTTCTATATCATATCCAGTCGCCATTTCTTTTCTTTATTCATCTGTTATCATGTGTGGTTATTTATATGTTATTGCAGTGATATTGATTTATCATAGTGATTATACTGCTTGTTTAGGTTACCTTAGGCTTAGCATATATGTATGGGGTATTTTCCTCGCTTATATATGCTGCCGACTCTTGTCGTGACTCCGTTCCATGTATGTTAGGAAGTGGGGAGTGACAAGATTTTCTTGGTATGAGAGTTAGATTTACTCAAAATGGACCCGATTCTTACCATTAACTTGAAAAATGTTATATTTACAATAAAGATATATTATTCACACGATGATATTATGTCTACTTGGAATCGATCGTCCTCACTTTGGATATCCATCTCTTTGATCTTTTGATATCCCTGATTTCAACTTTTCTTCTAGTGTAATCTAGGTTTCATTTTGATTCTTATTCGTCTTCCTAGTTCTATTTCCTAATATTATTTCTTGGAACCGGTTACTCCATCCTAAAGCTGGTAGCAGAGATTGGAGTGCGCAGGGGAAGCGTCGTAAATCATTGATGTAGTGAGAAGTGGCTTGGAAGCTTTATCTTCTCTTTTAATTTGATTTTTATCATTCCCTGCTTTATTGAAATTTGAGGACGATATTTTTATAAGGTTGATAGAATGTAATACCCCTATTTAATAATATTTTATTTATATTTTAAATATTTATTTTGATCAACTTATTATCATTATTGATTAAATCCTTTTATAACTTATCATTTCATTATTTTTTTACAATTAAATAAAACCATTAATATTAATAACCATCATTTCTATTTTTATTCATAATTTTTTATTTATATTGCTAATATGGATTCATATAAATGTGTTAGGGGATTCAAATCAATACTTCATAAAAATTATCTTTACTATTTATTATTAGACCTTTTTATTATGATTATTAATCATCACCACTACTGATTATTAAATTAATTGTCTGGGTACTTTTAGACTATTCCTATTGCTACTATATCTATTATAAATTTATTTTATAATGATTATTACTCATTATTTTTCAATTTTCAAGTTATTATTATCATTCATATTTTTATACTTCCATTTTTCCCCCGCAAACCCAAGTCAATGAGCCCACTTCCCTTCCATTTTCTTTTAATTGAGCCAAATCATATGACCAAGCCCACCCCAATTCTTTTTTCCATCTCCATTTCCATCTCTTTCTTTTAGACTCGAGGCCCAAGCCATCTATCTGTTAATATATATATCTTCCTAATCATTATCCTATACACTAATCTAAATCTAATCCTAATCCTATATCCATTAGCTTCCAAACCAAATGCCCTTTTAACCTAAATCTTATCCTAACAAATCATATCCTAACAAACTAAATCTCAATATTGTCTTCCTTCTCTTCCTCCCCTTCACAACCGGTAGAGACCCTTCTTTCCTACCTTATGGCCACGACAACTCCCAGCAAGTCCATGGCGCAAGCCCAGCGAGCAACCACCCCATGCCTGTGCACCCACGCCGGATTTTGGCAGAGCACATCTCCCGCATAACTCTTTCTCCTTCACCCCCTCATCCAACAATGGTGGCCGGCCATCATCTCCATCAACCTCCTTGGTCGAGATCTCCTGTTGCGTACCCCCTCTCTCCAACACCCACGCAACCCCAACCCCTGAGATCACCCCAGGTCGTAGCTCTACCCTTGCTCTCCTTGCAGGCCATGCCCCTTGCTCATGGCCACTGCACTCCTCCCATAACTCAGAGCACCACGGCCAATCCCCACCTCCTTCTTACCCAATGCCACATCCAGCTAAGGCCGTAGCACCCCTCCAACCATTAAGGATGAGCCACTCCACCTCTCTGGCACCCCTTGGTGCTTATGCTTCGTCGTCGGACCACTGCGGCATCCCGATCTTCTCCACAAGCACTCCGGTAAGCCATTGTGCCTTTTGCTGCTTCTGTCTCTATCGATCGTCGCCGGAGAGGTCTGGGCCATGAGTTACCTTCCCCTTCCCCTTTTTTTTCTTTCTTCTCTGTTGAGTTTATTTTTACATGCATATGCATGGGTGAGTTGATATTCTCTCACTCTTTCTATATATTATATGTATGGAATTTTGTATTTGTGTTAGTATATATTATATGTATGCTTAATTAATATATATGCATGCATGTGTTTGAGTGTGTTGTGTGTGCTTGTGTTTGTGTGTTGTGATGTGTGTTGTTAGGTGGGTGTGTTTAATTGTGTGTGTAGGTGTTAGATGTGCATGCTTTTATATTTTATGGGTGTGTATGTTAATAAGGTGTGTTTTTATTTGTAGTGGATGAAATATATATATGTATGTACATGTGTTTATGTTTGTAGTGGATGATATGTGTATGTGTGCGTGTGTGCGTGTGTGTGTGCGTGTGTGCGTGTGTGCGCGCGCGCCTGTGTGTGTCTTTGGGGTTATACAGTGTGCTTGTATGTGTGTTAATTCCTCTCCTTCTCTATGTGTTTGTTGCGTGTTACAGTGATCTGGACCCGCTCGTAAGATCTGAACCCGATCCACATAAGTGTTCGCTATGGAACCTATACACTGGCGATTCGAAGACCGATCCACGAGTTGATTCAGTTCCAAACCGCGTCATTTCATGTGAGTGTTTGTTCCTATGTTATTTTCTTATTTATCGTTGCCAGTAGCATATATATTGCTTGTATTAATTCACGTGACCACTGACATATTTTACCAGTATGTTTATCTGTATCACTTCAAGAGATATTAAGGAGCATCCACTTTATTTTGCAGTTGATATGAGTATTTATCGACGTCATTTCATGTGTTAGTATTTTACCGTCATTGGCTTCAGCCTAGTATTGATACACCTTAGATCGGACTTAATCTTGTGATTGACCTAGTGTTGGTAAATTATAGAATATAAATAGTTTGGTCTTGAGGTTGATTTGTTCGCGATTGAGGTTAAAGATTCATATTTTATGTGGTACTTGGCAACCCTTATTGACTAAGGATTGTTTATGGTATACTGTAGACTGTGACTTGATTTGATCTATTAATCAGTTGACCTACTTCATATTTGAGGATAGAGAACATATCTTATCATAGCGTTTATCGGTAATTGTTTGTGTTTATTCCTACCAGAACTTTTTGGTTATTGTCAATAGGTAGATATGACGTTGTACCAATTGACTGAATTTCTTGATTTTTGGATTGGTACATGCTAATTAGAGTTGAAATTGACCTGAGCTTCATAATCTTTTATTGGATTCTCGATATTGTAAATGGGATGTATGATTGGTGGATCATGATCAGATGTGTGAATATGATACCCTTGACTCTAATGTACATGATAGGATGGAATTTGGACTGTTATGAGCTATTATTTCAGGATTCTTCCCTTGACGAGTTCGATAGAGTATTGATGATCTTATTGCTATTAACTACTAGATGTAGAGATGGTTTAGATTTCATATTGATCGAGGGTATTACATTCCTTAGTTATGATCTTGATTATGGTTGGATAAGTCTGATTTTGATGATGTGCTCTTCCGTATGAGTGATCTCGGTATTCGTTATTTTAGTTGATATCGAGTATATATATACACATATTACTTCATTATTGGTTCTTGACTATTTCAGTTTTGGGGAAAATGTTATTATCAGAGCGATTTTTCTGATATTAGTGACCATATTACATGATTCAAGGATTTAGGACAACTATTGATTGATTAGACTTATTGGTGACTTAGAGGACTGATATGTCGATGACTTTGAGGTTCTGAGTTGATTGAATATTTTGTCTTGGATTATTTTGTTCATGCTAACAACTCATTACTCATCCTAAGCATCATATCACTGAAAACTTGACTTATACATGATAATTACATGATAACTATATTGTCCATGTTAGCATAATTGCTGGGAAAATATTGTTACACGATAACAACACTCTCCTGTTATACTTGTTGTATATCCTGATATACTGGTATCTTGATCACATCAGTTGATGTTGTTACCATTGCCATCACTGAGTTATCCTAATAACCATGGTAACATGTGCATTAAATAATCTTGATAAATTAATAATATCACATTTACAAGTTACTTTGGGATTGAGAAAATAGATGAAGGAGACAACGTCCGTATTTTGGATGGATCTAGGATTTAGGTTTCGCAACAAAAAGAGGGTTCCACTGCAAGGCTCTCATAGGGTGACTGAAACCATTGTCATGTTCTTGTTCCTGTTATACATGTTATCTGACTACCTGTGGTAGGGCCTGGTTCAGCGCCATGAGTTTGAGCTGTGGTCCTGGGTATGCACGTAACCCACTCAAAACATAGACAATGTCTCCAATCGATCACTTTTAATAACTTCGAACCCTAATTGACATGTGTAATAGGCTTAGTATGTGATGCGTTTATTACAAGTGGCAATTGGTGCTCGCTGTCATTATAATAATAAATAATAATGTACTGTAACTGATTGTCTTTATCTGATACATGTATGTAAGTTGGACACCCGATGATGCATCCGATCAGATTAGATGTTTGACTCTAATACTGACTGACTCTACCCACATGATATATAGATTGCGGTGGACACCTGACATCTGACTATATCACTGACTACCTTATTTACTATCTATTCATGTTTGCATATCACTACAATCTTATTTTAGCTTATAGTTTCATTTCATATGCTCACGAATTATCTGCATGTGCTCTTTCTCTTTTATTTCACACACTCATTGGCTCGCTTTCTGACGACCCTGGATCTGTACCTCCACAGCTTGGATGTTTTATTTTATTGATCAGGTGTTCGTGGAGATCATACGCTTTGCAAGGACCCAGAGTTTCGTCCTATTCGATTATGGAATTCTTACTTCTCTTATATTCATGTTATTTCCTGATTCTTTCCATATCGCATCCAGATGCCATTTCTTTTTTTTTTATTCATCTTTAATTATGTGAGGTCATTTATATATTATTGCAGTGATATTGATTTATCATAGTGATTATATAACTTATTCAGGTTATTTTAGGCTTAGCATATATGCGTGGGGTATTTTTCTTGCGTATATACGTTGTCGACTCTTGTCGTGACTCCATTTTCCGGTATTTTGGGAAGCGGGGCTTGACAATAGTAGCCAAAATTTGAACCTCATCCAGATGATGACAAACGTCCAAGTTAGGAAGTGCTCCTCCAAAATATCTACAACTCCCAGAGTCCTGTCTAGAGCATTTGCCACATCCAAGCTTCCTGAGGTGACACTCCTCAATCTCGAAGATCCTTCCATCCCTATGCTACCTTCTGTCCTAAAGACGTCTTCAGTCCAGAGCTACACTCCACCACTTTGAGGTCTTTTCATTTTCGAAAGACCAACTCCAAGTCAGAAGCTCCAAACATCAGTCCGTCGGGACCTCCATCTACTGTTACACGGCTTCATCCTCCCCACGTTTATAACAGTAACGCCCCTTTTAGTGTGGGCAGTTATGAATAATGACAGATTCCTCGTCCTGTAATCCCAACCAGCGATCACATTAGTTAAAACAAATCCAATACATGCAGATCATACAATGACAACATTTCATTAATTCTACCACCATGACAGCATTCCTTTAGATATATATGATCCTTCTTCTCCAAGAAGAAGAGGATGGCTTCCTTAATTATCAAAACACATGATCGAGCCAAACCTACACAAATAAATACAAAATTTTAAAATAGTTCTAAGTCCTCAATTCTACCGCTATAGCAAGTGGCTATACGGGTTGTGATCTACAAGGAAGGACTGCGATGGAAGCTTTGTGTAAGCTTCTTCTTTAAGTTTATAAAAATGAGTAAAAAGTTCTTCTCAGTTTTGGTAAAAGAAACAAATAAATTTAGGTTAAGTTAAGAAGATGGCAGAAAAAGAGATGGTGGTGTTGTTGTTGTTTTATTTATAAAAAAAAAAAGGAATACTAAATAAAGAGGAGAATGTTGGTTTTGGAGTGAAATTCTAAACAATAAATGGGATGAAATAAAAAAAATACTTAACTTTACCATTGTATCATAATGAAGATTTACTTCAGCTTGAAATAAAATAAGTTGGTGGAAAGAGTAACTTGAATGCGGTTATTGGCTAAATCGAGTACGATGAAGAAAAGTAGAAAACTCTATTGATGTCACATCAATATAATTCTCTCTTGAAGAAAGATTACATAAGTGTCACTCTAATTACAATTCTTCTTCTTCTTTTCTCATAAAACTCTCTCTAACTTAAAATAAAATAAAAAATATATTAAAAAGGAAAATATAAATCTAAACTAAACTAAACTAAAGCTCTTTGCTAGAATTCCTCCTTCTATCTCTGAATGTGCAGGTGTTTATAAGAGAAATAGGATAAGGGTAAGAGTACGGAGATAGGGGAGCAAACGCTTTCCCAGATTCAAAAACTTGCTCACAAAAATGTGACTTTTGACGTGTTTTCGAGGCAATATCCTAGCCATAGGGGCAGGGTCTGGGTGCATGTGTCCGTCCATTTGTCCTCTATCCTTTTATCCTCTTAAATTTTTTATATTTGCTTTGGATTTGACGATCTCTCTCTTTATACTCAGTGAAACTAATAGAGTCTTCTTCTAATCCATTTTTCTTTTAAATTTTGATGATATTATCTTATCTGATATATCTAATTTTTAGATAAGATGGATTCAAGAACCTTTGATTTGAATCGATCCCTTTTCTTTTGAATTTTTAGATTTACTTGGATAAATCTGTCAATCTCTCCTATTTCTCCCTTAATTACCCTGCACGCCATTAAACATGAAAATACATTAAATAGCAGAGTTTTATTTAACATAAATGTAGAAATGTGACACATATGATATGAAAACATGTAATGCACGTGTACGATCACACCCTCACACCTTTTTTTTGTTCGAGCAAAACAAAATGTAAAGCTAACCTAACTCACTTTCGTAGGAATCACGGTTGCACTTAGCACGTGTAGTAAGCCGTTACACCTCTAGGTTACCCCTAGAGGATGAGTTTTGTCTTGTGAGAATTTTTAGTGGATTTCATCCACAAAATTCATAAATAAAGAAAAACAAAGTGTTAATATTTTTGAAAACGCATTTTGAAGGAAAACATATTTGAAGTATTAATGTAAAATTCAAATAATCTATAAGTCATATGATTATCAAAACTTAGTCATTTCTAAACTTAGTCTCTATTAAAAAACTTATTTTCAATCAAGATAAGGATTAAAATAATATTTCTCATCTAGTCTATTATTTTACCCTAAATCATATGCACCTTGTGACCGTGAAAATTTGACTCGGGATTCTTCAACTTTAACTCTTATGCTTTATTTTATTTTTATATTTATGGCGATAATATCCCTTAGCTCTATCAGGCTTTCTAATTTGCCCATATAACGAGCCTTAGTCGGTGACTCCCAAACTGGATAGTTTTAGGACATCGGGTGAGAAAACACCCCAAGGACTTAGGACTCGAGCAAACAGAGTCACAAAACTAAGGATTTTTATTTACATGTACCACTTTTAGGCGTCAATACTTATGCTTTATGAGGCACAAATATCCAGCTTATTAAAAAAATTTATGTAATAATTTTTTTATATGTCATAAGAATCTTTGTTTTAGAATCCTAAGTGTGTAAGTGTATAAAGTATACATATTTCATCAAGGTAAAAATCAAGATTAAATTACTTTTTCAATCTTTCTTCCTAACCTAAAAATCAAACAAATAATTTTATTTTGACTAAGTATAAGAAATTCTAGTTTTGATTCTTTATTCCTTAAAATTAACTTAATTTCTTACCAAAATAAGTAAAAGTATTAATTTTCTTTTCAAAAAGTTTTAAGGAACCAATTATATATATATATATATATATATATATATATATATATATATATATATATATATATATATATATATGTATATGTATATATGTATATATATGTATGTGTGTGTGTGTGTATATATATATTAGGAAAAACCTAAGTTAGTATGTTATATACCTCCCCCACACCTAACTCATGCATTGTCCTTAATGTATGAATGAAATGCAATAATAAATGAAAAAGGTGAAAGCGAAGTAAAATTGTCACCTCAAGGTGATGGTTCCGGTGGTAGTCTCATTGGGCTAAGCATTTCTGCCCAATCTGTATACTGTAAATTTTCATGAAATCCACCTTTCATGACCTATTTCCCATTAGCATTTTTATGCCCCCTAATATTAATAGGATCATGCAAGATCCTAACATGAATTTTTTTCGATTATATGACTAATCTTGGGATATCAAATGGAGTCATATTGATCTAAACCTTGATCCAACAGTCGTATGTGATTTTGTGAAAATGGATGATTTGGGCTCAACAATGAAAGGAATAGGAACCGATACTGATTCTAGAATAAAATTCAAATCAAGTTTAGGTTTGAAAGTCAATTAGTTTATGAGTTTGGTTCAAAACATAGAATTTAAGTTCACATTCATTTCCCAACAATGAAATGTGACTATCCAAAATAGGTGGTTCATGTTCAACCTCGATAGGGATAGGAATCAGTGTTGTCTTCGAAATTGGGTTCAAATCAAGTAAGGATACCGGAGTCAGCATAGATTCAAAAAGTGAAACTGAATCACAACATTGAGAATTGGTGTCACATTCATTTTCAAGTTCAATCTCACTAAAATGAAAACTTACCAATTTATCAATGGGTTGGTATTGGTCAAGTTCAATATTTTGTGGTGAAATTGAATCTTGGTCATAGTCTTCAAGATATCATGATTCTTGGTTTCTATCAATATGGTTAGAAGTATTGGGAATAGTCAAGGATTGGGTAGGGAGAGTTTTCTCATTTCTATGCATGTTTTCCAATAAACTAAGTCTTGATTCTATCATATCGATGGACTAGGTAAAGAAATATTCGCTTTCAATCATGGATTCCATACGCTGTTCGAAGTCAACAAGTTCTTCTTGTTGTAGTGGGACTTGAAAATTGGAATAGGGATTTTGGATTTGGGAATTGTTTGGGAGAATTGAGTCCAATTGAATTTGGATTTTTCGTGTGGACTCAAGGAAGGCTTCGAAACTCTTTTCTAAAGAAAAATTTTCTTCTATAGGTTTGTCTTGGTATAGAGCATATGAAGTTGTTTGTTGGTAATGCTGTTGATAGTAAGACTTAGGGGAGTTCTATCCCCATGACTCGATGAAAGTTCATGATGATTATTGATTAGTCACATATATTGCATTTACATTGTCACCTTACTATACTTTTTAGCTAATAAATCCTATTAATAAGTCTTCTTTTCCTTTGTTAAATGTAGGCCCAAGTGCTAAAAGAAAGAAAAGAGAAACAAGCTCAAAAGCCCACCAAATTCTGATTTAATTCAGAATAAATTCGAAATGAAGAAATCAGGCCAAAATCTTGGCATATCAAGAGGTTGAGAAGAATCCTCCCTGAATCAAGTGGTTGAAGCCACACAATCAAAGGCTGTTTCGTCAACGTTTGGAGCAGAAATAAGAAAACCAGAAGAAGATACGGGATATTCACCAAAACAAGAGTTCTATCCAACTGGGTATGGCCATCTGGCCACACCAGGGCCGCGGAAACACGGCCCTAACCACGTTTTTGTGGCCAAGTAAAGTCTGTTGGGGGAGCGTTTGCTCCCCCAATCTTCCCGGAATCCTCTCCGTTAGGTTTTTTCCTATAAATACTTGTTTCAGTAAAGGAAAATGGAGCGAAGACTAGGATTAAAGTTTGTGTTTATTTTCTAAGGATTTAGGTTCTTTGTTAGCTAGCACAAAGTGTAATCTTTTTTTCAATTTGTAGTCTAGTATCAAAACTTGTGAGAGAGAGGAATTGAGTACTTGTACTTGAAGATTGAAGTGACATCAATACAAGTGTCGAGCCGCGTTTTCTTCCACTTGTAGTACGGTATGGTTTGCATTATTTTTATGCTTTCTTCTTCATTTTTCATGGGCAACTAAAACTGCTTTCTGGGCTCGCTATTGTAACTCTCTCTTGTTCTTCTTCTCTACTGTTTTTAAAAAAAAAGACCCAATGAATCATTTGTATGCCTTACTTAAAGCCTTTCTTTTATAAAGTGTTCTTGAAGGTACATGAGGATGGGTTTGGATTGTTAAACTCTCACTTCTTTCATGAACGTCTCTTGAATTATTTTTACTTCATTCTTACTTCTTCGCGCATGATGATTTAATATTCAGTACTAAACGATTTCTCAAAGAAAAGATTAAACTCTTCCAACCATCTTATGTGCTTTACTTCAACTTTCTAAAAATCAACTTTAAGTTTTGCCTATGATCACTTTAAGGCGCTTAAGATTTTAATAGCAGAATGAACAATTGAGGAGTGAGATAGTGAGCCCAGATTTGCTTCATTATTATAATCAACAAAACAATCCTTGAACTTTTTAAATCACCTTCTCTAAAACCTTTTCTAAAGTTGTAATTTCTCATTTAATCATCTCTTTCTTTCCATTCTCTTTTCCATAAAAAACAAACACAATTCTTTGTTTTTTAAAAGATTCACCGAAAAGCTTCCATCGCATTCCTCCTCGTAGACACGATCCGTTAGCCACAAGCTACACGGTAAACTCTTAAACTCTTTGATTGTTCTTTCTTTTAGCAATCAATTTTTGGCGCCGTTGCCGGGGAGGGAACGGTGTAGTTGTTTTTAACAAGTTTTGTGTGTTGTTTCAGGGACTTGAAGATCAAGATCTAGCATTCAAGCTTTGCAAGAGAAGACTTGCAAATTCTGTGCCCCTACTCTCGAAAGTAGGAAACAGAATTTCAAGAAATTGCGTTGCAAAAATGAAAAATTCATTGGACTACTAAAAACTTTTTTTTGCAGGATATATTGCTCGCAAAAATTTAAGTTTTTGTATGTTATATTTGTGCTATTTCTGCTATCCACCATCTCTGTTTTAAGCCAACAGTAAAATACTTGTTAAAAAGTTTAAAAAATTGATTAGACATTTGTATTTTAGGCACGAGTCTTTTCAATTCATTTACTTTACTGTTGAAGAATGCTGGAGCAAGGTACGTACGCATTGCATTCAGAATAGGACTCATTTCTTGGTTGATTTATATCGCTTTGAGTGAATCTTGTTTCTCTTGTACACTTGCACAAATTGATTTTAAGGGCAACACCCAATAACAAGATAAGGTGGGGATTTAATCACCCTTCCTTGGCCCAAAAATCAGATTCCATGCACTCACAAACATAAGCCTAAATAAAATCTAATAGATGTTGGCCTTAGGGACATCTTGAACTCACTAGGAGATTATCCTAAAGAGGGAAGGTGTTAGAAATTGACTCCTGGAAAATCAGTGTCTAGGAAGGGGATTGAGGGCCGAAAGCCCGAAGATTGGTGGTTACTTAATTAAGGAACGTCTTTGACGGATAACCTCCCACCAATCTTGCCCTGACCTGACTGATTAGCTTGCGGTCAAAGTCTACATTCTACCTCCTGTGGACAATCAACCAGTTAGGATTATCTAGGTCAAGGTTACCTTAGACTAGGCTTGGTTGATTAATATTGTTGACTGTTGGTTGAACTTGTTTGTGATTGTGATTGTGTTTGTGTATGCAAGTGTGGTTGAGAGACCCTAATTCATCTAGGTTGACTAGAATCACATCACCACCCAAGTTTGAACCAAGACCAGATCCGATAATGGCTCAATCAACATCACTGCAGGATAGGTTCTACCCCATTAGAACCTCACTTCCATCTTGCATTCTACTTCCATCGGTTGGTGAATACAATTTTGAGCTCAAGCCTCAATTCATCAACACACTCCCCAAGTTTCATGGCCTAGAGTCCGAAGATGCCTACTTCTTCATAAGAAAATTTGAGGAAGTATGTCTAATGATGAAATCTCACACCTTGTAAACGATGCTATTAGGTTGAGATTTGTCCCTTTCGCACTTAAGGACCTAGCAAAGAAGTAGCTCTACAGCTTAGCGGCCGGTTCTATCACATCCTGGGATGGTTTCATTAAGGTCTGCTTGAAGAAATTCTATCCAATTCATAAAATCGCTCTCATTAGGAAGACGATCATGCAATTCAAGCAAGAACTTAGTGAACCATTCTGGAGGTACTTTGAACGCTTTAAAGACCTCCTTGTCCAATGTCCACATCATGGGATAGAGAAATGGCGATAATGCCGAATTCTTTATGATGGTTTAGACTATTCCACCAAAACCCTCTTAGAAAGTTTGTGCCAAGGGGGTTTCTTGTAGAAAGATGAAAATGAAGGATGGGATTTGTATGAAAATCTAGCTGAGAAGACCATCCAATGGGAATTTGCTAGTGAGACCTCTAGGAATCCTAACTCCATCCCTTCAAAAGGAGATCACCATTCTATCGAATCGTCCATTACTAATGAGGCTAAGTTAGCTAACCTGGCTAGAAGACTGGAAGCTCTAGAAACGAAAGAACCAAGTCCAGTCAATCAAGTCAGCCTGAACCAATTTTCAACCCCGGGCTACACTTATTGTCAAGCCATGAATCATGTGTTCGAGGAGTGCCATGTGTTTCAGACTCAGCAATCCTACCATGAACCGATGAATGCGGCCTTTTCAAGGCCGAACAATAACCCTTACGCACCAGCGTACAATCCTGGCTGGAGAAATCACCCTAATTTCTCATGGAGCCAAAACAGCAATGACCATTCACGATCAAATCATGCTAGCCACTTCCATCATGCCAATAATTCTTCCAATCATGAACCCAACTTCTCCAATTTCCATAATAATTCTCTCAACCATTCACCTAACTATCAAAACTATCAACAGAACTTTCCTAACCAAGCTCCACAATCCTCCTTCCAGAATCATCAATTAGAAAGGAGAATGACTGTCTTTGAAAGAAACATGAAAAGATATATGAAAAATCAAGATTCTCTCATGCAAACTATCCAGAGGTTAGAGGTTCAAATGAGTGAACTAGCCACTCCATAGAATGAGAGACAAAAGTGTACCCTACCTAGTCAGCCAGTCACCAATCCGAGGAATTCTCAACAAGCTCATTTGGCTGAGGATCATTCATTTAATCAATGTAATGCTGTTCATACATTGAGGTCAGGAAAGAGAGTTGATAACCAAGTGTCAACGTTAACCAATCCCATTCAGCACAACCACAATCAAGCTTCCACCTCATCTAATCCAAATTCTTCCAATTCTGACGAATCTGAAAAAGACAAGTCAGCCAGCCAGGTGCACCAGCCTATAGTACCATTTCCTAATAGGCTGAAAAACAACAAGCAAAATCCTCACATGGACAAGATAATTGAGATTTTTAACCAAGTGAAGATAAATGTGCCACTTCTTGATACCATCCAATAAGTCCCTTCCTATGCTAAGTTTCTTAAGGACATGTGCATCAAGAAGAGAAAGACTAATGTTCCAAAAAAAAATCTTTTTAGCCACTAATATTAGTGAGCTATTATCGGGTCCGATCCCTGTCAAGTACAAGGATCCAGGTAGTCCCACCATTGCCTGCACAATAGGACAAGCCGAGATTAGTCGTGCACTTCTTGACTTGGGGGCAAGTATCAACTTGCTTCCATTCTCTGTTTATCAACAACTCGGGTTGGGCGATCTTAGTCCAACTCGAGTCACCATCCAACTGGCTGACCGTTCTGTTAAAGTTCCAAAAGGGGAGATTAATGATGTCCTGATCCAGGTAGGAGAGTTCATTTACCCTGTCGATTTCATAGTTCTAAGGACACAACCTGTGTCCAACTCTAATCATAGGGCTCAAACTCTTGTTATCCTAGGGCGACCATTCCTTGCTACTGCTAATGCCATCATTAATTGTAGGAATGGGTCTTAGAGGTTAACCTTTGGGGACATGACTAGAGAAGTCAATGTCTTCAATTTAGGAAAATAACCTCGCGATATCGAGGACCGAACATTTGAAGTCAACCTAATCGAGAACTTGACAAGTGAACATGGGGAAGAATTAGAATTAGAAACAGAGTGTGACTTCGGGTTAGAGTCTGACGACTTTGATCTTGATCAGGTTGTAGATTCTGCTGTGAATTGGGCCTCAAACCATATTTCACCAACAATGGAGCCAACAGATTTGACTAGTCCTTCCAGTGAGCCTTCCTCCTCCTTAGAATTGAAAGCCATGCATCTCAAGTATGCCTATTTAGGTAAACAAGAGACCTTTCCTGTCATCATTGCCTCCCATTTAAATGACAGGGAAGAAAAAGATCTTAAAGCAATTCTAAGAAAACATAAGTAAGCCATTGGGTAGATTATGACTGATATCAAGGGATTAAGTCCAACTATCGTTCAACATCGCATTCATCTCAATGAAGACGCCACACCTAAAAGAGACCCGCAGCGTAGGTTAAACCCTATAATGCAAGAGGCTGTTCATGCTGAAATCATAAAACTCTTAGACAATGGGATAATTTATCTTATTTCTGTTAGCCAAGGGTCAGTCCTGTCCATGCGGTTCCAAAGAAATCCGGTTTCACTGTAGTGGAAAACGAGAACAAAGAGTTGGTTCAAACTCAACCTCCCACGAAGATTCGAGTTTGCAACGACTATAGGAAGCTGAATGCTGCAACTCGTAAGGACCATTTTTCACTTCCCTTCATTGATCAAATGCTTGAATGTTTGGCTGGTCACGAGTATTACTGTTTCTTGGACGGTTACTCGGGCTATAACCAGATCCCTATCGCTCCCGAGGACCAAGAAAAGACTACATTTACATGTCCATTGGGGACATTTGCTTATCGTCGAATGCCCTTCGGCTTATGCAAAGCCCCAGCAACGTTTCAACGTTGCATGTTGAGTCTTTTCTCTGATATGGTAGAACGATTCTTAGAGATCTTTATGGATGATTTCTCCATCTAAGGAGATTCATTCACTCAATGTCTCCACCATTTAGAACTCGTCCTCCAATGTTGCGCTGAGAAAAATCTGACACTGAACTCGGAGAAATGCCATTTCATGGTAAAACATGGAATTGTCTTGGGTCATGAAATCTCCAAGAAAGGAATTGAAGTAGATAGAGCAAAAATCGAGGTTATTGCTAAGCTTCCGATGCCCAAATGCGTTAAGGATATTAGATCCTTCTTAGGACACGCTTGTTTCTACCGAAGATTTATCAAGGATTTTAGCAAAATTGCTAGGCCCTTGACTAATCTGTTAGCTAAGGATGTGTCCTTCACTTTCGATGCTGAATGCATAAACTCTTGGGAGAAGCTTAAGAGAGAGCTTATTTCTACACCAATCATATCTGCACTAGATTGGTCTAAGCCGTTCGAGATCATGTGCGATGCTTCCGATTTTGCCATAGGCGCTGTCCTAGGACAACGCATTGATAACAAGCAGCATGTGATTTACTACTCTAGTAGGACTCTCAACGATGCTCAACTGAACTACACTACAACTGAGAAGGAATTCTTGGCAGTAGTGTTTGCCTTAGAGAAGTTTCGTCCTAACTACTAGGGTCCAAAACCACCATTTTCACCGATCATTCTGCACTTAGGTACCTCATGATGAAGAAAGATGCCAAGGCCCGACTCATTCATTGGATCCTCCTTATTCAAGAATTCGACCTTGAGATTCGAGATAAGAAAGGCGTAGAAAATGTCGTTGCTGACCACCTCTCATGGATCCCTAATTCTCCATGCAACGAATTACCCATAAATGAGGATTTTCCTGATGAACATCTCATAGCTATCTCTAGGGAACCTTGGTTTGCTGATATAGTGAATTACTTAGTCATAAACCAAACTCTGTCTCATTGGTCCAAAAATGATGTTTACTGGTTCTTATCCCAAGTCCGGTATTTCTTTTGGGAGGAATCGTATCTTTTCAAGTACTGTTCTGACCAAATTATTAGGAGATGCATTCCCGATGAGGAAGTTAAGAGTGTTCTATCTTTTTGTCACGAACTTGCATGCGGTGGACACTTTGGTCCTCGCAGGACGCTGAAAAAGTGCTACAAAGTGGGTTTTATTGGCCCACTTTGTTCAAGGATGCTTATGAATTTTGCAAGACGTGCCCTAAATGCCAAATGGTAGGAAGGATTTCAAACCGAAATATGATGCCCCTCAACCCAATTCTAGAAATAGAATTCTTTGATGTTTGGGGCATAGAATTTATGGGTCCATTTCCTAATTCATTTGGGAACCAATACATATTGGTTGCTGTGGATTATGTGTCCAAATGGGTAGAAGCCATTCCTTGTAAAACTAATGATAACAAAGTTGTCATAAAGTTTTTGAAAGAGAACATTTTTTCACGCTTCGGAACTCCTCGTGCTATCATCAGTGATAATGGCACTCACTTTTGCAATAGATCTTTTGAAGCTCTTATGCGAAAGTATGCCATAACTCACAAGTTGTCCACACCTTATCATCCTCAAACCAGTGGGCAAGTTAAGGTTTCCAATAGACAAGTTAAGTTTATCTTGGAGAAAACTGTGAACCAAAACCGGAATTGGTCCATCAAACTTGTAGATGCTCTATAGGCCTATAGGACTGCTTTCAAGACGATTCTAGGAATGTCACTGATTGAGGTTTTCCTGCACACAAGAATACAGAATTTCAGATTTAAGAATAGGATGTGCAAGTTACTCAACTCTACCACTATAGCAAGTCGCTATGCGGGTCGTGATCCACAGGGAGGGACTAGCGATGGAAGCTTGTTTAGTAAGTTCTCTTTTATTTACAATGATATTTACAGTGATATTTACAATGAAAAAGAGTGAAAGAGATTGGAAATATTGTAGTGTTGGTAATCTAAACTAAAGAAATAAAAGAAAGAAAACTAAAAACTAAAAACATACTTACCTCTTCGGCGTCTGCTTACCTTTGAACCGCATCAACGATGTACCTTTCTTTGAAGGCGAGCGAAGCATGGAATATAAGATCTTTCCCATTCCCGATTTACACTATGAAATAAAAGGGCGAGCTATACTACTATGAAAATGGATGTTCATCTTCATAAACCATCAACGACACTTGCAAGGAGAAGGAAACTTCGAGGCTATTGGTTTTACTTGGATCAACCAACACAAGAGAGGGAAACAAAACAAGAATAAAGAAGAAACAGAACTTCGATTTGATTCTTATAACAATGGAAGATAAGACTTACACCGATGTCACCTCAGTACAAGCTTGATCTCCTTCCTCCATGAAACTCGTCTCTCCTCTCGGTTACATAAAAAAATAAAAATTACATAAAAGAAAACTAAAACAAACCTAAGTTACAATCTACAAATTAGAGAGAATCTAAAGAAAAACTCTAAGCTCGTTTCTGTACGCCCATCTCTGTTGCTCTGCAGGGGTATTTATAGGAGATAGAAGAAGTAGAGTCTCAATACAACTCTCCCACAAAATCTTATCGCCAGACTCGTCCATTTTGCCGCGTGGCTATGGCTGCGTTTTCGCGGCCATATTATGTTCTCTGGCCACGCGCTTTCGCGCGTGGCTTCCTCTGGTCCGTCCATCTGGGTATATCCTTCTGGAAGTTGTGTACCGACTTTTTATTTTGACAATTCGGGATAACTTGGGAAGCAAGTTACCCTAAATCCAAATCTTTTAAAATGATTTTATTATCTTTGCACTCTTCTCCCTTTATCTATAGCCTTGTCCTGCAAGCAATTAGGGTTTAGTAGAAGTCCATCCCTTTTCTCCTCTTTTAGTAATTGCAACTTTTACACATGGGCTTGCACAGGGGCTTTTGGGGCTTCTGGGCTTTATTTAGGCTTTATTCTTTATTTAAATAATTACTCAAGGCCAGCACACATTAAATTATAAAACATTAGTAATAGTGCATAATTATAGAAATAAATATGAAAAAATGATAGTAAATGAAGTAATAAATATGCACTTTTTACTACCTGTCACACCCTCACACTTATCTTTTTGCTCGTCCTCGAGTAAAAATCAAAAAGAAAGAGGAAAAGAAAAGAAAAATTAATCTACCGTAACTCACTTTCATAGGAATCACGATTGCACTTAGCACGTGCAACAAGCCGTTAAACCTCTAGGTTACCCTTGAGGACGAGTGTTGTCTCGTGAGGGTTTTCAGCGGATTACAACCACAAAATCCATAAAAAGAAAAATATTTGAAATATGTTTGAAGAAACTAAGCAATCTATAAGTTTTTAGGATTATCATTTTTATTCATTCTTAAACTTAGTCTTTATATAACAAATTGTTATCCATTTTAGGTAAGAAGCAAAATTGAATTTTTGTATAGTCTTTTTCGTTACCCTAAGTCATATGCATCCTTGTGAATCTTTACTAGGAATTCTTTAACTTGGACTCTCATGACCCCTTTTTTATTATTTTCTCTTCTTTTGTTTTTCTTTTCTTTTTTTAATATATATAACTCATCTAATTTTCTTTCGTGTAAGCATGAAGGCTTCTTGAGGCCCTCATACCTAACTAATTGACTATTAGATGTGTTAGTACATATATAAGTAATATTTCTTACTTTTCTTAGGCTTTCTAATCCACTCATGTAGCCAACTTAAAGTCGGTGGCTCCCAAATCGGTCGGTTTTAGGGCACCGGGTGAGAAAACACCCCGCGGACTCAAATTCAAGTGAACTAGGCCACAAAACCAAGGACTTTATTTATAAACTCACCTTTAGGCGTGAATACTGATGCTTCTTGAGGCACATGTATCCAGCTTAATTAGTGAATTTTTTTTATTATTAGTATTAGTATTATTATTATTATATATATATATATATATTTTTAAAGGCACAAGAGTCTTTGTCTTAGAATCCTAGATATGTAAATGTATTAGGTATGCACATTTCATTAAGGTAAAAATCAAGACTAATTACTTATTCAATTTTCCTCCTATACCTAAAAATTCAACAATTTATTTATTTTGACCAAGTTTTTAGAAATCCTAATCATGATTTTCCTAATTCTTAAGACTAACTTAGATTTCTTTCAAAAGATAAGTCAAAATATTGTCCTTTTTCAAAAAGTTTTTTTCTTTTTTTTAAATTTTTTTCTAAAATTTTTTTTTATTAGTATCTACCTATGTTAGTATGTTAGTAAGTCCTCCCCCACACTTATCTCATGCATTGTCCTCAATGTATGAATGAATGCATGTAAGCTGAAAAAGAAGAAAGGGAAGGAAAAAAAAATTACCTTAAGGGGGTGGTTCCGGTGGTGGTCTGATTGGGCCAAACGTTGCTACCTAATCTAGATAATGTGGTAGTTCACGGGACCTACCTTTATTGACCTCTTTTCTATTTACATGTTTACAGTCCCCAGTATAAATAGGATCATGAAAGATCCTATCGTGAAACTTACTTCCTTTACATGACCAGTCCTGGAAAACCATCACAGAGTCATCATGGTCTATACTTATGTCCAACAAAAGAATGTGACTTGGTAGAATAGTTGACTTGGACTCAAGAATGATAGGTTCAGGAACCAATACAAACTCGGGAAAATTGAAGTGGGGTTCGAGAGTTAGTTTTGGTTCAAGCGTTGAGTCCAAGTCCAAGAATTGATATTCACATTCTTTTCCCATCAATGGAATGTGACTATCCAAAATTGGTGATTTAATTTCAAGATCTATGGGTACGGGAATGAATGTTGGCTCAGAAAATTGGTCCAAATTGGGTTAGAATACCGGAGTCAACAGAGATTCGAAGATGGAAACTGAATCATAAAGTTGGGGATCGGGTTCACATTCACAATCTAATTCAATTTCATTGAAATTAAAACTAGCCAATTTGTCCAAGGATTGGGATTGATCAAGTTCATATTGATGTGATGAAACTGAATCTTGATCAAGGTCTTCTAAACATAATGATTCTTGGTTCCTATCAACTTGACTGGTTAGTTCAAGGATGTTTGAAAGTCTAAAAATTTGATCATTCATTATATCTTGCAAACGATCCATTTTTTCTTCTAACCCATCGAATGGATCATTTGAGGACTGAAACATTGGTGATGTGGTAAAAGAAGAATATGAAGATAATGGTTGAACAGGTGGTTGACAATATGGCTGAGGGGTGTTGTATCCCCATTGACTCTGTGAAGAGTAGTGATGATTATTCCAGTCTTGTTCATAGTATTGGGACTGGGGCATGTAATGATTCAGATAAGACCAATCTGGCACACTAAGTTGGTTAAAGTTATGATATGTCGGGTTGGTAATATCTGAAAAAAGGTTGGTGTGTAATATAGGTTACCATTAAAATTGAAAAAATTGTTGTTATGAGCCATATCACACAATAAAACACAAACAAAGAAACAAAAAAGCAAACAAAGGAAAAAAAATCTAAACTAAGTTAGGGTAGACCTATGACCTAGACGACTCCTAACTGGTTAGACTGTCCACGGGAGGTATAATGCAGACTTTGACCACAAGCTAATCAGCCAGGTCAGGGCAAGATTGGTGAGAGGTTTTTCGTCCAAGACGTTCCTTAATTAAATAACCACCAATCTTCGGGCTTTCGGCCCTTAATCCCCTTCCTATACACTGATTTGGCAGGAGTCAACTTCCAACACCTTTCCCCCTTAGGATAATCTCCTAATTGAGTCCGAGATATCCCTAGGGCCAACGTCTACTCATTTTTAGTTAGGGTTAGGGTTGTGAGTGTGACGGAGATGATTTGTGGGCCAAGGAAGGGTGATGAAATCCCCACATTCTCTTGTTAATGGGTTTTGCCCTTAAATTTTTTTTTGTGTACGTGTAAAGCAGTAGATAAGTAATCACTCAAAAAGCAGTAAATCAGCCAAGAGTATTTCCTAATCTATATGCAATGCAAACGTACCTTGTCGCCAGCGCTCTTCAACAAAATTAAAAAATTAAATAGACACGTGCTTAAGATGCAAGAGTCTAATTTTTTTTATTTTCTCAACAAATAGATTATTGTTAATTAATTAGCAGTGTGCAGGGTGATTACAGAGAAAAGTTAACAGAGCATTAAACAAAACTTGTAATTTGCAGCAACCTGCAGAAAACAGAGTGAGTAGTTAACTACTCAGGCCGCGGAAACGCGGCTCTGTAGTAGGCTTTGCTGCTCTGCCTTCGAGGGCAGAGGCACAGAGTTGCTATATGTCCTTTACTGCTATTAGATTTCCTGTTCTCCGAACCTGCAAACAAAAATAATAAATAAATCAATAATTAGTTTTTTTTAAAGAATAACTTACCGTCCCTCCCCGGCAACGGCGCCAAAATTTGATTTGAGGTTTTCCTGCACAAAAGAATACATAATACATAATTTCGGAACCCCTTGTGCTATCATCAGTGATAATGGCACTCACTTTTGCAATAGATCTTTTGAAGCTCTTATGTGAAAGTATGTCATAACTCACAAGTTGTCCACACCTTATCATCCTCAAACCAGTAGGCAAGTTGAGATTTCCAATAGACAAGTCAAGTTTATCTTGGAGAAAACTGTGAACCAAAATCGGAAAGATTGGTCCATGAAACTTGTAGATGCTCTATGGGCCTACAGGACCGCTTTCAAGACGATTCTAGGAATGTCTCCGATTGAGGTTTTCCTGCACACAAGAATACAGAATTTCAGATTTAAGAATAGGATGTGCAAGTTACTCAATTCTACCGCTATAGCAAGTGGCTATGCGGGTCGTGATCCACAGGGAGGGACTAGCGATGGAAGCTTGTTTAGTAAGTTCTCTTTTATTTACAATGATATTTACAATGATATTTACAATGAAAAAGAGTGAAAGAGATTGGGAATATTGTAGTGTTGATAATCTAAACTAAAGAAATAAAAGAAAGAAAACTAAAAACTAAAAACATACTTACCTCTTCGGCGTCTGCTTACCTTTGAACCGTATCAACGATGTACCTTTCTTTGAAGGCGAGCGAAGTATGGAATATAAGATCTTCCCCATTCCCGATTTACACTATTAAATAAAAGGGCGAGCTATACTACCATGGAAATGGATGTTCATCTTCATAAACCATCAACGACACTTGCAAGGAGAAGGAAACTTCGAGGCTATTGATTTTACTTGGATCAACCAACACAAAAGAGGGAAACAAAACAAGAATAAAGAAGAAACAGAACTTCGATTTGATTCTTATAACAATGGAAGAAAAGACTTACACCGATGTCACCTCAGTACAAGCTTGATCTCCTTCCTCCATGAAACTCGTCTCTCCTCTCAGTTACATAAAAAAAATAAAAATTACATAAAAGAAAACTAAAACAAACCTAAGTTATAATCTACAATTAGAGAGAATCTAAAAAAAAAAAATCCTAAGCTCATTTCTGTACGCCCTTCTCTGTTGCTCTGCAGGGATATTCATAGGAGATAGAAGAAGTAGAGTCCCAATACAACTCTCCCACAAAATCTTATCGCCAGACTCGTCCATCTTGCTGCAGAAACGCGGCTATGGCCGCGTTTCCGCGGCCATATTGTGTTCTCTGGCCACGCGCTTTCGCGCGTGGCTTCCTCTGGTCCGTCCATCTGGGTATATCCTTCTGGAAGTTGTGTACCGACTCTTTATTTTGAAAATTCAGGATAACTTGGGAAGCAAGTTACCCTAAATCTTAATCTTTTAAAACGATTTTATTATCTTTACACTCTTCTCCCCTTATCTATAGCCTTGTCCTGCAATCAATTCGGGTTTAGTAGAAGTCCATCCCTTTCCTCTTCTTTTAGTAATTGTAACTTTTACACATGGGCTTGCACATGGGCTTTTTGGGGCTTCTGGGCTTTATTTAAATAATTACTCAAGGCCTGCACACATTAAATAATAAAACATTAGTAATAGTGCATAATTATAGAAATAAATATGGAAAAATGATAGTAAATGTAGTAATAAATATGCACTTTTTACTACCTATCAGTCTCCTTATAGGTTAGTCTATGGCAAACCTTGTCACTTGCCCGTTGAGTTAGAGCACCGAGCATTATGGGCAATCAAGCAGTTGAATTTCGACTTGTGTAAGGCCGGTGACCTTCGGAAATTATAAATTTTCGAATTGGAGGAATTGAGAAATGAGGCCTATGAAAATGCTAGGATCACGAAAGATAGAGTCAAGATTTTCAATGATAAGCACATCATAAGAAAAATCTTTATCTCTGGACAAAAAGTCTTACTCTATAATTCTAGGCTTCATCTTTTTCCAGGAAAATTGAAATCAAGATGGACTGGGCCATTCGTTGTAAAAACTGTGTTTCTACACGGTGCAGTTGAGATCAGTGACACCAAGAATGAAAATAACTTTAAGGTAAATGGTCAACGCCTTAAACCTTTCTTAGAATCGGGGCCGGTAAATGAAACGGCAATGGGTCTTTTTGATCCAGTGTATCGGTAACTTTCCTCCTTTCCATTTTTTTCATGCATTTATACATTTATTTCATACATTGGGGACAATGCATGAGATAAGTATGGGGGAGGGTTCTAACATGACTGATATTAAAATATATATATATATATAAAAGAAAAAAACTTTTTGAAAGGGGTAGAACAATATTTTGATATATTTTTTGTAAGAAATTAAGTCAATTTTAAGGAATAGGAGAATCAAAATTAGGATTTCTTATACTTGGTCAAAATAAGATAACTTGTTTGATTTTTAGGGTTAGGAAGAAAATTTGTGAAAGTAATTTAGTCTTGATATTTACCTTGATGACATATGCATACTAAATACACTTACATACTTAGGGTTTAAAAACAGAGACTCTTATGCCTTATAAAAAATATATTATGAAAAAGAAAAAAAACAAGTCTAATATTGATTAGCTAGGTGCTTAACCTAAGCAAGCCTTAGTATTTATGCAAAAGATAATTAGATAAGTTTCAAAAAAAATGTGTATATAAATCCTCTGATTAAGCTGGGTATTTATGCCTCATGAAGCATAAGTATTCACGCCTAAAAAGGGTACATCTTAGAAATAAAAACCTTAGTTTCGTGGCCTTATCTGCTCGAGTGTTGAAGTCCTTAGGGGTGTTTTCTCAGCTGGTGCCCTAAAACTGTCCGGTTTGGGTGTCACCGACTGAAGGCTCGTTAAATGGGCAGATTAGAAAGCCTAATGAAATTGAGGAATAAATTCCACCAAAAATAAATAAGGCCTAGGAGTTAATGTTAAAGAACTCTTAGTCAACTTCACAGTCACGATGGTGCATACGACTCAGGGTAAATTAATAGACTGATGAGAAAAATAATTTGACTCCTCACTTGGATTAATGACATGTTGTTGAATAGAGACTGAGTTTTGGAATGAAAATTTTGATATTCCTATAACTTATAGATTACTTAAAACCTTACAAATATACTTCAAATATTTTCTCCTTTAAAAATGCTTTTCGAAAATACTAACCTTTTTCTGTTTCTTTATGGATTTTATGGGTGCAATCCGCTGAAAACCCTCTCGAGACAAAACTCATCCTCTAGGGCTAACCTAGAGGTATAACGGCTTGTTGTACATGCTCAATGCAATCGAGTGACCTGCGAAAGTGGTCCAATAATTGATTAGAATTAGTCTAATATTTTGCTCGAGGGCGAGCAAAAGATAAGTGTGGGGGTGTGATTAGTCACATATATTGTATTTACATTGTCACCTTACCATACTTTTTAGCTAATAAATCCTATTAATAAGTCTTCTTTTTCTTTGTTAAATGTAGGCCCAAATGCTAAAAGAAAGAAAAGAGAAACAAGCCCAAAAGCCCACCAAATTCTGATTTAATTCAGAATAAATTCGAAATGAAGAAATCAGGACAAAAATCTTGGCATATCAAGAGGTTGAGAAGAATCCTACCTGAATCAAGCGGTTGAATCCACACAATCAAAGGCTGTTTCATCAACGTTTGGAGCAGAAACAAGAAAACCAGAAGAAGATACGGGATATTCACCAAAACAGGAGTTCTATCCAACTGGGTGTGGCCATCTGGCCACACCAGGGCCACGAAAACGCGGCCCTAGCCGCGTTTCCACGGCCAAGTAAAGTCTGTTGGGGGAGCGTTTGTTCCCCCAATCTTCCCGGGATCCTCTCCTTTAGGTTTTTGCCTATAAATACTGGTTTAAGCAAAGGAAAATGGAGCGAAGATTAGGATTAGAGTTTGTGTTTATTTTCTAAGGATTTAGGTTCTTTGTTAGCTAGCACAAAAGTTGTAATCTTGTTTTTTAATTTGTAGTCCAGTATCAAAACTTGTGAGAGAGAGGAATTGAGTGCTTGTACTTGAAGATTGAAGTGACATCAATACAAGAGTCGAGCCGCGTTTTCTTCCACTTGTAGTACGGTATGGTTTGCATTATTTCTATGCTTTCTTCTTCATTTTTCATGGGCAGCTAAAACTGTTTTCTGGGCTCGCTATTGTAACTCTCTCTTGTTCTTCTTCTCTACTGTTTTTAAAAGAAAAAGACGCAATGAATCATTTGTATGCCTTACTTAAAGCCTTTCTTTTTGAAAGTGTTCTTGAAGGCACATGAGGATGGGTTTGGATTGTTAAACTCTCACTTCTTTCATGAACGTCTCTTGAATTATTTTTACTTCATTCTTGCTTCTTCGCACTTGATGATTTAATAATCAGTTCTAAATGATTTCTCAAAGAAAAGATTAAACTCTTCCAACCATCTTACGTGCTTTACTTCAAATTTCTAAAAATCAACTTTAAGTTTTGTCTATGATTACATTGAGGCACTTAAGATTTTAATAGAAGAAAGTGTTGGCCCAAGGTTACAATCACCCGTTTTAGTGTGTTTTGATGATTACAAAACATATATAGTTATTTGTTCTAATCATGTTTGTTGTTTTAGTGTGTTTCAGGGTTCTAATGATTTTAGGAGTATTCTTCACTAAAGGAAGGTTGATTTGGCTAAAGTCGGTTCAAATTGGGTTCAAGACCAAATTGGGTTCAAGACCAAGATTCTCAAGATCACTTATGAAGCCCACTTGAAGACTTTGAAGTCATGTAGAACCTATGTAAGAATTAGTTTTGTTAAAGTTTGAGGTAGTGGTAGATTGGCTCTAGTACACACACATATCTCAAAATACGTTTTTAGTTTTGGTATTTGTTTTTTATGTTCATGCTTTGATTTTTATACATGATTCAAATTCTTACAAATTTTATATCTTGTTTACACCATGTATATCTATCTTTACGGCATGATACTTAGCTACATATACCTACAAAATTATTTTCAAAATTTTCCAAAGTCAAAATTTTTGCTTCAGTTTTTTCTGTTTCAGGCCGAGAAAGTCGACCGACCGGTCGACCGGATTCTGTGTCCAGGACGTGCACGTCTGTCGGTCGGCCGACTGGTCGACCGACCGAAAACAGTCTGCTCTCTGTTTTTTATCGGTCGGCCGACCGGTCGACCGCCTATACAAAACTGTGTTTTGCTTTTGAGAACGGTCGACCGATCGGTCGACCCGAGCCCAACGGCTATATACCTGCAGGGCTGACGGTCGACCGGGCTGGTCGACCGCCAAGCCTGCCAGCTGCCAACGGCTCTTTCCTCTTTGGTAAAATTCTAAAGTCTGTTTTTTATCCTGTTTTGTGGCAGACTTTTTCTGAGTATTGTGGATTATTTTCTGATCAAATGAGCTTAATTTAAATGTGTTTTAATCCCCTGTTTTCCCAATAAATATAGGGGATAGGTCTCTTGAAAAAATATCAAGAAAATAACCTAGTTTTCAAGTTTTCAAAAGAAAAGAAAAGTTTCAAAAGCTCTCTATTTTCTAGATCATTCTTGGCCTTTGTTTTTCAGTTGTTTAGCAAGCTATTTTCAATTACAACTGAGTTTAGTTTTCTCACTACACTTCTAGAGCCAAAATTCCATCCTCATTCTATAAGGAACTTGTAAAAGAGAAGTGTTGTAAAGAGTGAAAAACACCTAGAGGGGGGTGAATCGGTGTAATTGCTAATCTAACAACTTTTTAAAATAATTATGAATGAATGATGCAACGATCTCTCAAAACAAGACTAAGAGCCGTATACCCGGTGAAGGGTTATGAACTCCTTCCTCGTGATTCCTCTGGATAAGAGTTAGAGGTGCGCAATGCAATCTTGTTGTATGAGAATTGATCGACAAAATATCAAAAAATGAATAATATGCAATGGTGGAGTTCACACAAGATATATCACAAGTAATAGAAACAATATCACAAACTAGAAACAATGAGTAATAGAGAGCAATTGAAAATAAAGCGAAATAGACAGTAAGAGCAAAAAGGCAATCGCAAACACAAGTATTTGTTTCGAGGTTCGAGCAACCTCTCTACTCCTCGCCTTCACCGCCGTGAAGGGTTTCCACTATCCACCGAGGACTTTACAAGGTCTACCGAAGTCCAGAGTACTGAACTCCGCCACTTACAAGCCTCTACCAAAGAGGTATCTCCACAAGAATAAGAAAAGGAAACAAGTAACCAAGTGATCACAACAAAGATCACAAACTCTTTACAACACTTCTCTTTTACAACTTCCTTATAGAATGAGGATGGAATTTTGGCTCTAGAAGTGTAGTGAGAAAACTAAACTTAGTTGTAATTGAAAATAGCTTGCTAAACAACTGAAAAACAAAGGCCAAAAATGATCTAGAAAATAGAGAGCTTTTGAAACTTTTCTTTTCTTTTGAAAACTTAAAAACTAGGTTATTTTCTTGGTCTTTTTGCAAGAGACCTATCTCCTCTATTTATAGGGAGAGGAAGGGATTAAAACACATTTAAATTAAGCTCATTTGATCAGAAAATAATCCACAATACTCAGAAAAAGTCTGCCACAAAACAGGGTAAAAACAGATTTCAGAGTTTCACCAAAGAGGAAAGAGCCGTTGGCAGCTGGCAGGCTTGGCGGTCGACCGGCCCGGTCGACCGTCAGCCCTTCTGGCATATAGCCGTTGGGCTCGGGTCGACCGGTCGGTCGACCGATCTCAAAAGCAAAACACAGTTTTGTATAGGCGGTCGACCGGTCGGCCGACCGACAAAAAACAGAGAGCAGACTGTTTTCGGTCGGCCGACCGACAGACGTGCACAAGCGTGCACGTCCTTGACACAGGATCCGGTCGACCGGCCGGTCGACCGTCTCGGCCTGAAACAGAAAAACTGAAGGAAAATTTTAGACTTTGGAAAATTTTAAAAATAATTTTGTAGGTATATGTTGCTAAGTATCATGCTGTAAAGATAGATATACATGGTGTAAACAAGATATAAAATTTGTAAGAATTTGAATCATGTATAAAAATTAAAGCATGAACTTAGAAACAAATACCAAAACTAAAAACGTATTTTGAGAGATGTGTGTGTGTGTACTAGAGCCAATGTACCACTACCTCAAACTTTAACAAAACTAATTCTTACAATGGTTCTAGGTGACTCCTAAGTCTTCAAGTGGGCTTCTCCATATGAGCTTGCAAAGCTTGATACTTGAACCCGAAATGAGGTGACTTGAGTCAAAACCACCTTCCTTTAGGGAAGAATACTCCTAGAATCATTAGAACCCTGAAACACACTAAAACAACAAACATGATTAGTACAAATAACTACATATGTTTTGTAATCATCAAAACACACTAAAACGGGTGATTGTAACCTTGGGCCAACAATCTCCCCCTTTTTATGATGACAAAACATATAAGTTATTTCAAAAGATATGGGAAAGGAGCTTGGAAGCTCCCCCTCAAATTATGCTATGTATAAAAGAAAGGACTATGAATGGCAATATACATAAGGCATAAAAACATGAAATCTACACAAAAACACAAGTAAAACATAAGTAAAAACTTAAGTTACAAAGCACCAAAACAAACTAACTTTTTCTCCCCCTTTTAGTCATACATCAAAAAGGGTTAAACAAGACAAATTCAATTTTTAAGAATCCATAATACAAACATTCAACTCACCACAAATAAAAGAAAATCTAGCATAGTCTAGAGGTTTTGTGAAAATATCGGCAAGTTGAAAATCGGTAGAAACATAATCAATATCAATATCACCTTTCTCATAATGATCTCTAAGAAAGTGATACCTAATGTCAATGTGCTTAGTTTTACTATGTTAATTTGCATTCTTTGTCATATGAATAGTACTAGTATTATCACAAAATATTTTAATATGATCAAAATGCAAATCATAGTCAAGGAGAGTATGTTTCATCCAAAGAACTTGTGCACAACAAGCTCCGGCCGCAACATACTCCGCCTCGGCGGTTGAAAGGGCTACCGAATTTTGCTTTTTGGAAGACCAAGAAACAAGACAACCAAGAAATTGACATGTTCCACTTGTACTCTTCCTATCTACCCTACAACCCGCATAGTCGGCATCCGAAAAATTCGTCATTGAAAATTGGCCGATTTTCGGATACCACAAACCCATTTCAATGGTGCCCTTAAGGTATCTAGTTATACGTTTAACCGCAATTAAATGAGACTCTTTAGGACACGATTGAAAACGAGCACAAAAACAAACCGAAAACATAATATCCGGCCTACTAGCCGTTAAATACAACAAACTACCTATCATGCTACGATAAAGTTTAATGTCTACACTTTTACCTTGTTCATCCTTACCAAGCTTTGTGGTAGTTGCCATGGGAGTTTTGCTCACTTTAGCTCCTTCAAGCCCGAACCTCTTGATTAGTTTCTTTGTGTACTTGGCTTGATTGATGAAGATCCCATCCTTCTTTTGCTTGATTTGGAGACCAAGGAAATAGTTGAGTTCACCCATCATAGACATTTCGAATTCATCCTTCATGCATGATTCAAAAACTTGGCAAAGAGATTCATTAGTAGAACCAAAGATAATATCATCCACATAAATTTGCACAATAAGAATATCATTATCAACATGTTTTGTAAATAAAGTAGTGTCTATTTTTCCTTTCTTAAAACCATTTGAAATTAAAAATGAAGAAAGCCTTTCATACCAAGCCCTAGGGGCTTGTTTTAAACCATAAAGAGCCATGTCTAGTTTAAAAACAGAATCCGGATGTGTAGGATCAACAAACCCGGGGGGTTGTTCAACATACACCTCCTCTTCAATAAATTCATTTAAGAAAGCACTTTTAACATCCATTTGAAACAACTTAAAATCTTTATATGATGCAAATGCAAGTGTCATCCGTATGGCTTCAAGCCGTGCTACGGGTGCAAAGGTTTCTTCAAAATCGATTCCTTTGATTTGAGTGTAATCTTGGGCAACTAACCTAGCTTTATTCCTAACAACGTTACCCGACTCATCCAACTTGTTCTTAAAGATCCACTTAGTACCAATTGTTGGTCTATAGTGGGGCCTAGGAACAAGGTGCCAAACTTGGTTGCGCTCAAATTGATTGAGTTCCTCTTGCATGGCTAGCAACCAATATGAGTCGGCCTCGGCTTCGAGGACGTTCTTGGGTTTAACATGAGAAATAAAAGCATAGTGCCCATAAAAATCATGAAGTTTAGAGCGAGTAGTTACCCCTTTAGATACTTCACCTATAACAAGATCCTTGGGATGATGTGGATTGTATCTCCAATCCTTTGGAAGTTGTTGAGTAGGCTCCACTTCAATTGTTTGAATTTCATTTCCTTGAGCCTCTTCTACTTTAGCTTCACTTCCTTCATCATCCTTTGGCTTGCCTCCAATAGTAGGTGAGTCCTCCAAGGTAACTTTCTCCAAATCTTCATCCAAAGAATCTATTTCTACAATATTCTTAACAAACAAATTAGATTCTTCAAATTTCACATGAATAGACTCTTCAATAGTTAAAGATGACTTATTAAAAACTCTATAGGCTTTACTAGTATTAGAATAGCCAACAAAAATTGCTTCATAAGATTTAGCATCAAATTTTCCTAAATTATCTTTTGTATTTAAAACAAAGCACTTGCATCCAAAAACATTAAAACAAGAGACATTAGGTTTTCTTGAAAAATAGATCTCAAAAGACGTTTTTGAAGTATTTTTGCATAAGAAAACATGATTTGATATATAGCATGATGTATTAACAGCCTCGGCCCACAAATAATGTGGGAGACCATATTCACTAAGCATTGTCCTTGCCATCTATTATAATGTTCGATTTTTCCATTCAACTACTCCATTTTGTTGTGGAGTTCTAGGACAAGATAGTTCATGCTTAATACCATGTTCTTCACAAAAAGTGGTAAAGGGTAGGTTAATGAATTCACCTCCTCTATCACTTCTTATTCTTAAAATTGAAGTATCTTTTTCCTTTTCAACTCTTTTCTTAAAGGTTTGAAAATGTGAAAAGGCTTGATTTTTGTGTTCCAAAAAGAAAACCCAAGTAAAATGTGAAAAGTCATCAACCAAAATAAATGCAAAACGATTCCCACTTAGACTCTTGGTTTGAGTAGGACCAAACAAATCCATATGGATCAACTCCAAAGGACGTGATGTCATGATATCCTTGATTGACTTAAAAGAAGACTTGGTTTGTTTCCCAAATTGACATGCGTCACAAACCCGGTTCTTTTCAAAATTCAAGCAAGGTATACCTTTCACCATTTCCTTTGTGTTTAACCTAGATATATGGTCAAAAGAAATGTGGTCTAATCTTCTATGCCACAACCAAGAGTCATCATCGAGGGCTTTTAAACAAGTAATATTGCAATACATATTAGGCATATCAATCATATAAACATTGTTTTCACGAAAACTAGAAAATACACAAGTATTAGATATTCTATCAATAACTTTACAAACTACATTATCAAAAACAACATCAAAACCTTTATCACAGAGTTGACTAACACTCAAGAGATTATGCTTGAGGCCATCAACTAAAACAACATTTTCTATTAAAGGGGATGTACCAAGTTTGACATTACCAATACCGATGATTTTACCCTTGGCATCATCTCCGAAGGTGACGGTGCCACCTTCATGGTATCTTGATAGGATTGCAAAGTTGTTGATATCCCAAGTCATGTGCCTTGAGCAACCACTATCAAGATACCACAACCCTCTATGTCGTTGGGCCTTGGAGGGTACCTACATCATTTAACAAATTCATTGACTTTGGTACCCAAATTTTCTTGGGTCCTTGAAAGTTAGTGTTCCGAATCCAAACATTATGATGTGATGCATTTAGTCTATCATAACAAAACTTAACTAAGTGACCTTTACGGCCACAATATGAACATGAAAACACTTTACCATACATGAATGCATGATGTGTGTGTGTGAAGTGTGAACACGTTTGGGGGGTTTGGCATGATGTAGAGGTTGTGAGGTATGAACATGAGCATGAGCATGAGTATGAGCATGAGATTGTTTCTTAGGGGCTTGTTTCTTAGGAAACATAGCCTCAAGTCTATTTTTATCAAATTCACACTTTTTCAAAACTACTCCTAAAGAATCAATTTTCTCTTTTAGCATGGTAATTTCATTTTTATCAACTTGTGGAACCTTACCTTTGCAAGAAATCTTATAGTTGTCAAAATCCTTTTGGGTGGAAACAGGAGTGGAAAGTAATTCATCTTTTTCTTTAGAAAGAGTAAAAACTTAATGATTAAGAGACTCATTTTCCTTTTCATTTTTAAATACTTTTTCTTAAGAAAATCATAGTTATGTGAAAGTTCTACAAATGCTTCTCCTAATTCATCCATGGAAAGTTCATCATCAAGAGAAGTGGTAGGGGTTATCTTTCTTGTGCTTTCATTTGCCATGAAGCACATGTTGGCGGTGTCAACTTCCTCCTCGGATTCGCTCTCGGAATCCCATGTAGCCTTCAAAGCTTTCTTCTTGTAAGGCTTCTTGGAGGTGGAGGGCTTCACTTTATCCCGGCACTCCGCAACAATGTGACCCGGTCTTTAGCAATTGAAACAAATAATTTTTCTCTCTTCTTTGCCTCCTTGCCATCTCCTTCTTCCTTGGAACTTTGCCTTGTTATACATCCTCCGAACGTTCTTAACGAGAAGTAAGAGCTCTTCGTCATCTTCTTCTTCATTGTCTTCGTCAGAGTATGAGGATTGACTTTTGAAGGCAATTGCTTTCTTCTTGGAGGGAGCCATATCTTCTCTTGCCTTTCTCTCCTTCTCATGGGTTTTGAGGTTCCCAATAAGACCTATAAGCTCCATCTCCTCCTTGTCATTGAGTTCCTTCAAGGTAGTTGCTTTGACTTCCCATGAAGGAGGAAGAGCCCGGATGATCTTCCTTACTCTTTGGTAGTTGTCAATAGCATCACCTAGAGAAGAAAGTCCATTAGTGATCTTTGTAAATCTTGTAACCATATCATCTATGGTTTCATTTTCTTGCATGCAAAAATTCTCATATTGGGACCGAAGAAGGTCTATTTTAGCCCTCTTCACTTGTGAAGTCCCCTCATGTGTAACAAGCAAGTGTGTCCAAATTTCATATGCGGATTTGCAATGAATAACTCTAGAGATATCATCATCATTAAGGGCTTGTAGTAGTGCATAATGAGCCCTAGCATTGGCATCAAATTCCATAGTCTTAATTTCGGACCAAGTGGATTCATCACCGGGGGGTGCACTAAAGGGTTTGGTTACGGCCTTTGCAACTCGACTTCCTAGAGATTGTAAAAATACGATCATCTTAACCTTCCATATGGGAAAGTTAAGTCCATCAAACTTTGGGGGGGTCTTAATTCCATCGGCCATTTTTACTAGGTGAGAGTGTATGAAAAATTAATGAAATGATTAGCAAGTAGAGGATCTCTCTAAGGTTGTTAAGCCAAGAGCCTAGAGACCAATACTCTGATACCAATTGAAAAACACCTAGAGGGGGGTGAATAGGTGTAATTGCTAATCTAACAACTTTTTAAAATAATTATGAATGAATGAAGAAACGATCTCTCAAAACAAGACTAAGAGCCGTATACCCGGTGAAGGGTTCTGAACTCCTTCCTCGTGATTCCTCTGGATAAGAGTTAGAGGTGCGCAATACAATCTTGTTGTATGAGAATTGATCGACAAAATATCAAAGAATGAATAATATGCAATGGTGAAGTGCACACAAGATATATCACAAGTAATAGAAACAATATCACAAACTAGAAACAATGAGTAATAGAGAGCAATTGAAAATAAAGCGAAATAGAGAGCAAGAGCAAAATGGCAATCGCAAACACAAGTATTTGTTTCGAGGTTCGAGCCACCGCTCTACTCCCCGCCTTCACCGCCGTGAAAGGTTTCCACTATCCACCGAGGACTTTACAAGGTCTACCGAAGACCGGAGTACCGAACTCCACCACTTACAAGCCTCTACCAAAGAGGTATCTCCACAAGAATATAAGAAAAGGAAACAAGTAACCAAGTGATCACAACAAAGATGACAAACTCTTTACAACACTTTTCTTTTACAACTTCCTTATAGAATGAGGATCGAATTTTGACTCTAGAAGTGTAGTGAGAAAACTAAACTCAGTTGTAATTGAAAATAGCTTGCTAAACAACTTAAAAACAAAGGCTAAGAATGATCTAGAAAATAGAGAGCTTTTGAAACTTTTCTTTTCTTTTGAAAACTTGAAAACTAGGTTATTTTCTTGGTCTTTTTGCAAGAGATCTATCTCCTCTATTTATAGGGAGAGGAAGGGATTAAAACACATTTAAACTAAGCTCATTTGATCAGAAAATAATCCACAATACTAAAAAAAAGTCTGCCACAAAACAGGGTAAAAACAGATTTCAGAATTTCACCAAAGAGGAAAGAGCCATTGGCAGCTGGCAGGCTTGGCGGTCGACCGGCCCGGTCGACCGTCAGCCCTGCTGGCATATAGCCGTTGGGCTCGGGTCGACCGATCGATCGACCGATCTCAAAAGCAAAACACAGTTTTGTATAGGCGGTCGACCGGTCGGCCGACCGACAAAAAACAGAGAGCAGACTGTTTTCGGTCGGTCGACCGGTTGGCTGACCGACAGACATGCACAAGCGTGCACGTCCTGGACACAGGATCCGGTCGACCGGCCGGTCGACCGTCCCGACCTGAAATAGAAAAATTGAAGGAAAGATTTGGACTTTGGAAAATTTTGAAAATAATTTTGTAGGTATATGTAGCTAAGTATCATGCTGTAAAGATAGATATACATGGTGTAAACAAGATATAAAATTTGTAAGGATTTGAATCATGTATAAAAATCAAAGCATGAACTTAGAAACAAATACCAAAACTAAAAACGTATTTTGAGAGATGTGTGTGTGTACTAGAGCCAATCTACCACTACATCAAACTTTAACAAAACTAATTCTTATAATGGTTCTAGGTGACTCCTAAGTCTTCAAGTGGGCTTCTCCATATGAGCTTGCAAAGCTTGATACTTGAACCCGAAATGAGGTGACTTGAGTCAAAACCACCTTCCTTTAGGGAAGAATACTCCTAGAATCATTAGAATCCTGAAACACACTGAAACAACAAACATGATTAGTACAAATAATTACATATGTTTTGTAATCATCAAAACACACTAAAATGGGTGATTGTAACCTTGGGCCAACAAAGAGTTTGTGATCTTTGTTGTGATCACTTGGTTACTTGTTCCTTTTTCTTATTCTTGTGGAGATACCTCTTTGGTAGAGGCTTGTAAGTGGTCGAGTTCGGTACTCCGGTCTTCGGTAAACCTTGTAAAGTCCTCGGTGGATAGTGGAAACCCTTCACGGCGGTGAAGGCGGGGAGTAGAGCGGTGGCTCGAACCTCGAAACAAATACTTGTGTTTGCGATTGTTTTTTTTTTTGCTCTTGCTCTCTATTTCGCTTTATTTTCAATTGCTCTCTATTACTCATTGTATCTAGTTTGTGTTATTATTTCTATTACTTGTGATATATCTTGTGTACACTTCATCATTGCATATTATTCATTCCTTGATATTTTGTCGATCAATTCTCATACAACAAGATTGCATTGCGCACCTCTAACTCTTATCCAGAGGAATCACAAGGAAGGAGTTCAGAACCCTTCACCGGGTATACGGCTCTTAGTCTTGTTTTGAGAGATCATTGCATCATTCATTCATAATTATTTTAAAAAGTTGTTAGATTAGCAATTACACCTATTCACCTCCCTCTAGGTGTTTTTCAGAATGAACAATTGAGGAGTGAGATAGTGAGCCCAGATTTGCTTCATTATTATAATCAACAAAACAATCCTTGAACTTTTTAAAATCACCTTCTACAAAACCATTTCTAAAGTTGCAATTTCTCATTTAATCATCTCTTTCTTTCCATTCTCTTTTCCATAAAAAACAAACATAAATCTTTGTTTTTTAAACGATTCACTGAAAAGCTTTCATCGCATTCCTCCTCGTGGACACGACCCGTTAGCCACAAGCTACACGGTAAACTCTTAAACTCTTTGATTGTTCTTTCTATTAGCAATCAATTATCCCAATCTTGGTCATAATACTGGGATTGGGGCTGATATTGATTTAGATAAGACCAATCCAACATAATTTTTTGATTAAAGTTATGAAATATCGGGCTGGTAATCTTCGAATTGAAAGAGGATGAGGTGAAATATAGATTTGAGTTATAATCAAAATAATTATAATTATAATATATTTTCACAAGAACAAATAAATGTTGGCCTAAGGTTACAATCACATCTCTTATTGAGTTTTGATGATTACAAAACATATATAGTTATTTGTACTAATCATGTTTTATGTTTAAGTGTGTTTCAGGGTTCTAAGAATTTATGATGTGTTTTGACTCAAGTCGGTTCATTTCGGGTTCCAAATATGAAGCTATTCAAGTTCACATGGTGTAAGATCCCTAGTTAGAAGTACTGTATTTTCATTTTCCTATTTGATTTACTGATTATTTTTTTTAATCAACTTAATTTATTACTCTTCTTCTTGTGATTATTATTATTACTAATAAATATGCAAATTACTTTGAGATAGTAAATAGTAATTTGGTTTTATGTTTACTATTATTTATCATTGACATTTCTTTTGCTAACTATTATTATTATTTTATTTCTATTAGTTGTTAATATTATTAGTAGTTATTTCCATTATTATTATTATTCTTTTATTATGATCATTATTTATTGTTATTACTATTATTGATTGATATTATTGATTGATATTATTGGTAGTGGATATTTCTATTATCATTTCGTTGTTAATTATTTATTTATTATTATTATTAGTGTTATTAATATTAATAACATTATTGTTATTATTATGAAGTATCAGTATTAATGTTTGTTAACTATTATTATTAGTATATGGTTGTGAGCATTTTAATTATTATTAGTATTTATTACTATGATCATTACTAAGTAATATTATTATTGTTGTTATTACTATTCTTATTGTTATTATTTAGTTTTATTATTAATATGTTTGTCATTAGTGGTAGCATTATTCCTTTCCCTTGTATCCTTAATCCTACCCAAACCCAATCTATACCCATTACCCATTTACCTATTCGGATCTTAATCCGCTACCCATTAGACCCAATAACCCATCATATATAAATTATCTTTTCCTAAACCTAAACCCTAACCTAATCTCACTCCTAATCTCTATTTCTCCTCCCAATCCAGCAGCAGCACACCCCCCTCTCCATCTTCTCTATTGGCCGCCCACATCACCAACCAGCAGGCCGAGCTCCCTCCTCCTTGCCGTGTTCCGTCTCCACCAGCACCCTGCCCCTTCTCCCTTGCCTTCTTCCCAGGCGCAGCGACCAAGCACCGACAGCCCAGTGCTGCAGCCCTTCAAGGCCGAGCTAACATCGAGCTCCGACGACATCTCCTTCAACCGAAGGCCCATCCTCCTCTCCGGCAACAGCGGCAGCCCGAAGGCCCCTTCACCTTCGCGAACAACAGCCAATACTAGACCGCGGCACTCCCCTCCGGCAGCAAGCATCCCTCCTCATCGTCGGACCCGCGCCCATGCAAATCAGAAACTGAGTATAGGGCCTGACAGAGGATAAATGGGACCGCGCACGGCCCGAAGCGCCCCGCGCGCGGCCCCAGTATAGCCACGACCGCGGCCGCGTTTTGGGCCACGGCTTGTCCCCTGGCCCCCCTCTTCCCTGATGGCTATAAAAACCCACCTAGGGTTCCAGAGTTGGGGATATACAGAGTTCAAGGAGTAGTTTTCATTCCATGTTGTAGTTTAGGGTAGTTTAGCTTAGGTTAGTTCTTCTTCCTCCATTGTATTTTCCATTTTGTAGATCTTGTAATAGGGAGAGAGAGTGGTACATGCTTGGAATGTAAGAGTGCTTGTAATAGAAGGTGACAATCTATGAAAGGTGCTCTCTTTACCTCTCTATGTTTTCCTCCCTCTAATCTCTTTTACATGTGTAGCTAACTTTTCTCTCATGGCAACTAACTATTAACCACCAACTAGTCTAACTTCTTATTTGATAATCCATATGAATCTAATAGCCTCGTTTTGGCCTTGCTCTTGCAAGAGCCATTGATGGCTCATGATGATGGATCTAACTCTAACTTCCTAACCACTAACAAGCTAACATTACTTTACTCCATGCTTACTTTTAGTTTTGATGGTTTAAGTGTAGCGTGCACTTGTTTGTTGAGTTAGGTTGTGATGAGTTACATATGGGTCATGCTTTGAATTACTCTTGAACCAAGGACTAGTGATGGCTAATGATGCATGCGAGGCAACTATCACTAAGAGGTTTGCATTTTGCTGGAGTCATTAGTAGTTAGTAGTCATGGGTTTTCTTTCTTTTTCACTTTATTTTAGACTTACAAAAAAACCACAAATATATTCTTTTCTATGTTTCCCACTTCTTTGTTTTCACCGTACTTCTCTTTTCATTCTTTATTTTCCTTTCTTTTCATTCTTTAAAACTTTGAAGAACTTTTTAACAAAACACGTGAATCAACCGGTAAAACTTCTATCGCCTCCCGTCCTTGTGGATTCGACTCGTTTTAGCCTCTATACTATAATGGAAGTATCGAGGAAGGCAAAGCACACACTTTAAATCTTAACTTCAAAACATACACTTTTTGTGCGGGATTTTTCCCTGATCAAATTTTGGCGCCGTTGCCGGGGATGGGAACGGTTTGATTTCACATTTTTGTTAATTTTTCTTCTTTGTTTTTTGGTGTGCAGGTTAAAATTTTAGCATTGCAGAAGTCCACACTTGCTCAAGTGTGGTTGGGTAATTCTTATATATTTTTATATTATGCTGCTAATTTTTGTTTATATTACCTGTGCACTGTAAATAATTGTAAGAATTAAAATACAGAAATTGGATGCTTTAAAACGGTTTAGACAGTTGCATCTAGGCACGTGTCAATTTTTATTCTAATATACTGTATTTTATTCTTATGTTGTTGTGATACTGATAGAAGGTGTACATATTGCATTGCATATAGTTAGGATAAACACTTCAGTGATTTAGTCACTTTTTTATGTTCATCTTATCTATATTGCACACATGCACAAATTAAACTTAAGAGCAACACCCAATACAACATAAGGTGGGGAAGTCATTACCCTCCCTTAGCCCAAAAATCACCTCCCCACTCACACAACCCAAGCCTTAAATAAAACTTGCTAGACGTTAGCACCTAGGGACATCTCGGACTCATTTAGGAGATTGATCTATGGGGGAAGTTGTTAGAAGTTGACTCTTATCAAATCGGTGTCTAAGGTTGGGGATTGAGAGGCGAAACCTCGAAGAACAGTGGTTTGGCATAATTAGGCCCGTTGCTCCGGCACGGATACCTCCCACTGATCTGGCCCCTACCTGGCCGATTAACTCGTGGTCAGCTTCGACAATAGACCCCCCGTGGACAGTCTAACCAGTTAAGAGTCGTCTAGGTCTAAGTCAACCCTAGCATAGGCTTTTTTTTCTTTTTCTTTATTTGTTTGTTGTTTGTTTGTTTTTTTGTAAATTGTGAATGGATTTTAACAACAATAATTCTTTCAATCATAATATGAATCCATATTTCACTCCGACCTCATTTGATTCGGATAACTCTGACCCGGCAATATACAACATGAACCAACCATATATGCCGAGTTGGGATTATCCGACTCAATATGACCCATATCCTCAATCTTATGACCATAATTTTTTAAGTAATTTCAACTCTTCACAGAGTTCATGGGGATTCACCTACCCCGAGTCAAATTTTCACAATATTCATTCCACAATTTTCACAATATTCATTCTCCAATTTTGATTCATATACTCCTTTTCCTGAACCACCAATTGAAGAAAAATCATCATTGGAAAGTAGTATGGAAGAGCCCCTACAACAAGTTCAAAATTTGCTCAATTCACAATCCTTCCCACATCAAACTCCACATACCCTTTTTCTAGAGCCTTCAATTGAAGAAGAATTTGAGTTAGAAAAGCGTTTAGAAGTCTTCTGTGAAAGAATGCAAAACATGTTGGACTCATCCTCTTATCCAAATTTTCAAGAGTCCTACTCATCTTTTTCAGTTTCACCAATTCAAAATGAATAACCATCAATACTGGACTTGAGTATGGAGCCCTGGCGTGAGTCCAATCTAATAGACTCACAATTTCACCACAATTTCCAAAGTCAACTTCCATACTCACCATTTCAAGAAGAACCAATTACAAAGAGTATGGAAGACATGATTCCGAATCCAAATTCTGTTACATGGCCTATCAGTAGGTTAGATTTACTTTTGAGCGAATTGATCAATGAGAGCGAGGAAAGACTTTCTTGTCAACCTTTGACCGATTCTTATATCCCTAACTCTACTGATTGGACCTATGAATCATGTCATTTTGAAAATCCAGCTTCAGTTTCAGAACATACATTTGAACTTGACCACGCTCCAAGTTATGAAAATCGCCTGGACATTCTGGTAAGTTATCCCTTTCCTGAAATTGAAACCGAACCTGATTGTGATCCTGAACCTCATGTTTGTAATTCCATTTCGTTTTTTAATTCAATAATGGCTCTGGTATCTTTACCAGATTTTTTCTCTATTCCGGAGTCAACGTTGAATCCTGTACCAGTACACCCTGAAATGGAATCACCAATCTCTCATGATCACACTTCATTTATGGGGAAAGTGTGTGAACATCAATTTTTTGGTTTGGACCCTATTTTTGAACCAATTTTGACTCTCATTGTTGACTCTCGACTTGATCTGAGTCAACTTTTCGAGTCGGTGTCAGTTTTTATTCCTGATCCTTTTGAGTCCAAATCCATCATTTTCAAAAATCACACTTCATTGTTGGACAAGAATGTTGACAAAAATGACTCAATAATTATTTTTAAAAATTGAAACTTAGATAGGGATAAAATCTTCAATAAGACTATTCAATCCATCATTCTTTTACTGGGTCATATTAGTGAGGTCATTAGTGGGTTCCTGTAAGATCCACGCTATTTTGATTGGGTCGCAACGCTTAGCCCAATCAGACCACCACCGGAGCCACCCCTTTGAGGTAATCTTCCTTCCCTCTCTATTTGTTTCATGTATTTACACATTCACGATGCATTGAGGACCATGCATGAGATAAGTGTGGGGGGGCTTTACTAACGTAGTTAGTTTTATATTTTCTTCCCTTTACACTTCTTTTTAATTAAACAAAAAAAATATTTTATATAAAAACGTTTTACAAAACTTTTTGAAACAAGATAAATAGTTTTGATTTATTTTTAAGAAAATTAAGATTATCTTAGGAATTAGGAAGACCTAAAATTATAAAATTTTAAACCAAGTCAAAATAATAGATCTTGTTTAAATTTTAGGATAAGAAGTAAAATTGAAAAGATAATTTGATCTTAAATTTTTTGCCTTAGATTTATGCACTCCACGCTTACACAATTTTTAGGATTGAAACAAATACTGAAAATGTCATAAAAATATATATTCAAAAAAAATTATGATAAATGAAAATCACTTATTGAAGTTGGGTAATTATGCCTCAGGAAGCATGATTATTCACATCTAAAATGGTAGATAAAAATAAAATAATCCTCTTTAGTTTTGTGGCCTTGTTTACTCGAGTCCTTAAGTCCGAGGGATCTTTTCTCATCTGGTGCCCTAAGACCATCTGGTTTGGGAGTCACCAGCTAAAGGCTCACTACCCGGATAAATAAGAAAGCCTAAGAAAACTAAGGGAAGAAGGAAAAAAAGAAAAAAATGATTGAAGAAAAAGAAATATATATATAATATAAATAAATGGCATGAAAGTTAGAGTCGATATCCCAAAAACCTTCACTGTTCACAAAGTGCATATTTTTCTAAGAGTTTTATGAAAGATCAAAAAGTAAATTCAATTTTAAATTTTACATTTAATTTATAACAAGATTTTTTGCATTTTGACTTAGTTTAAGAAAGAACAATTTCTGGTTAACCTCTGACCTTAGATCACTTATATTTTCACAAAAATACTTCAACACTTTTCTCTATTTCAAATATGCGTTTTTAAAATACTAACATTTGATTTCTTTCTTTATGAATTTTGTGGGTGTAATCCGCTGAAAACTCTTAGGAGACAAAACTCCTCCTCTATGGGAAACCTAGAGGTTTAACGGCTTGTTGCACATACTCAGTGCAATTGCGTCACCTGCGAAAGTGGTGTAATAATTCCTTAGTTTTTTATTTTGCTCGGGACAAGCAAAAGATAAGTTTGAGGGTGTGATTAGTCTCTATTTTTGTATAATTTGTATCACATCTTCACATTGATTTCATATTAAATTCTGCTAATAAAGTTTTGTTTGCTTGATTCTAGGTCCATGGTGTGCAATGAATAAGAAGACCCTATATCACCATTTAATTGGTGATTAAACGCCTATTAAAGATAGCCATTGACCTGGAGAGCTGATTCTGTCAATACTAGGGGCTGTAAACTAGAAACCGGGCACGGGGCCTGACAGGGGATAGACGGGACTGCGCGCGGCTCGAAGCGCCGCACGCGCGGCCCCATTATGGCCCGGCCGCGGCCGCATTTTGGGCCAGGGCTTGTCCCCTGGCCCCCCTCCCTGATGGCTATAAAAACCCCCCTGGGGTTCCAGAGTTGGGGATATACAGAGTTGAAGGAGTAGTTTTCATTCCATGTTGTAGTTTAGGGTAGTTTAGCTTAGGTTAGTTCTTCTTCCTCCATTGTATTTTCCATTTTGTAGATCTTGTAATAGGGAAAGAGAGTGGTACATGCTTGGAATGCAAGAGTGCTTGTAATAGAAGGTGACAATCTATGAAAGGTGCTCTCTTTACCTCTCTATGTTTTCTTCTCTCTAATCTCTTTTACTTGTGTAGCAAACTTTTCTCTCATGGCAACTAACTACTAACCACCAACTAGTCTAACTTGTTTTGATAATCCACATGAATCTAATAGCCTCGTTTTGGCCTTGCTCTTACAAGAGCCATTGATGGCTCATGATGATGAATCTAACTCTAACTTCCTAACCACTAACAAGCTAACATTACTTTACTCCATGCTTACTTTTAGTTTTGATGGTTTAAGTGTAGCTTGCACTTGTTTGTTGAGTTGGGTTGTGATGAGTTACATATGGGTCATGCTTTGAATTACTCTTGAACTAAGGACTAGTGATGGCCAATGATACATGTGAGGCAACTATCACTAAGAGGTTAGCATGTTGGTGGAGTCATTAGTAGTTAGTAGCCATGGGTTTTCTTTCTTTTTCACTTTGTTTTAGACATACAAAAAAATCACAAATATATTCTTTTCTATGTTTCCCACTTCTTTATTTTCACCGTACTTCTCTTTCCATTCTATATTTTCCTTTCTTTTCATTCTTTAAAACTTTGAAGAACTTTTTAAGAAAACACGTGAATCAACCAGTAAAGCTTCTATCGCCTCCCGTCCTTGTGGATTCGACTCGTTTTAGCCTCTATGCTATAACGGAAGTATCGAGGAAGTCAAAGCACACACTTTAAATCTTAACTTCAAAACATACACTTTTTGTGCGCGATTTTTCCCCGATCAAGTATCAGGACTCGAACAAAGGAGAGACCAAATATCACATGTTCCTAACCATATTAATGTTTGGTTGTTTTATGTTATTCATCTGATTCATATGCTTAGGTATGTGCTACAGGCACACATACATGTACTTATGATAAGACGAGTTGTTATTTGAAAACTGATAAATCTGATGGCTCATATTTATAGTGGGTGTCGTCTCTGCCCGGGTCTAGCTCAGGAGTACAAGCTACTGCTTCCGGGAACTTATCATTACGCGACCCACACGACACTTCAGATTCAGGTTACTGCTTCTGGGGACTTATCATTACGCGCCCTATATGGCACTTCAGAAATATCACCATTATAAATATGACATCATACCAGTTTTCATCAGTTCCCCCCTCCCTGTTCGGAAGGATTAATTGTATTGAAAAAGGGTTTAGAGTAAACCGGTGATGTCTGTGTACCGATGATCAAGAACTTCGAATGTATATGCAGGTTTACTTTACTCCTTCCGAATCATCGTTCGTAGCATAAGCTAGGACGGGTCGTATCCGCAGGGAGGGTTAGCAATAGAAGCATTCAAGTTTTTATATTGAAATTTTAGTGAAGAAAAACAAAGGTTCTTCTTTGTTTTAAGAAATGAAAAACAAAACAATGTGGAAAGTGAGTGAAAAATCTTTGGGGTTTTGTAAAGGAAAGGAAGAAACAAGAATAAAGATGGAAGGAGAACGGAGATATTTAAAAAGAGAAAGTTTTTAGGGGAGAGGTTTTTTAAGTATGATAGAAAGAGAATTCATGACTAACTAACATTCTAATTTACTAACTTACTACTCTCGTTGGGTGATGCATGCCTCATATTGATTCATCGGCAATGGTGTGTCTTGCTTTGCCAAGTCCTTGTATTGTCCCATGTCGAAGGTGTTTCTCATCTAGGCTAGGCTAAGTGCCTCCTTGAATCATCGGCTTCCTAAATAGATTTTCAACAGTGGAACAAGGATAGTCACTCTTGAAGATGCTAAGAAAACATGCAAGATTCATTAATCCATCAAAGTTATAATAAAGCGAGCATGAAATAAGAAACTTGTAATGTAGTCATTAGCATGGTGAAGTGCTCCATCTTCATGTTCATCAAGGCACTTGTTCTAATGACAAGGCTCTAAGTGAGTCTCACATGAATCATATGGAGGGGGAACATAGCATTTGCAAAGAATAAAAGACAACTCATCTTCATTGGGGGTCAGATAGACTTGTAATTTGTAAGACTATAAAGAAGAAAGTATCCAATGAATCATAAAAGTTAGCAATCACCCAAGAGTTAGTAGTTAGTAAAATTAAAAGTTAATTAGTCATGTTAATGAATTAGCTAGACCTGAAAATAAAGAATAAGCAACAGTTCATTGTAGAAATTAAATAGAAGAAAGTAAAAGCTTAAAGAAAATAATGCACTAGAATAAGAAAAGATTGGAAGATTGAAAGCTTGATCCTTGTATTGCGTTGTCACCTTCTTCAATTACAAAGATCGCTCACTCTCACTCTCTCTTTTCTGGATTCTCGAAGGAGGAAAAGAAAATTACATAAGAGACTAAAAAAAAACCTAGAGAAACCCTAACAATTTCCCTATAAACAATGCTCTTTTCTCCTCCCTGATTACAGAGGCCCTAAGGGTCTATTTATAGTCTTCATGAGAAGAGGCCATCTCACCTCAGCTCCGGATCAAACCCTGAGTAACGGCCAGAAAATTGCCGCGGTTCCGCGGCATGTGCAGCGTTTCCGCGATCGTTTCTTGGCCGCTGCGCTAGCGGATTTTTGTGCCTTTCTGTTGTATCTCGTATCCCCAGCTGGATCTTTTAGAAACTGAGAGTACGCTTTAGAACTGTTCAGACCTGGGCTTTCCTCTTGTGGGCTTCTAAATGATTCTTTAATTCCTCAAAAATCTTAATTATTGGGCCTTCTTCTCCATTAAACATTGGACCTGAAAAAAGAGAGGAAAAAGCAATAAAAATCCAATATTTATTCAGATAAAGCATAGCATGGTGGTAGAAAATGATGCATAAATGACTCCAATCACACCCCCATACCTAGCTTTTGGTCGTCCCTGAGCAAAATAAGCAAAGAGAAAAATCCTAACTAAATTATTACACCACTTTCGTTGGTGACACGATTGCACTGAACTCGTGCAACAAGCCTTTAAACCCCTAGGTTACCCCTAGAGGAGGAGTGTTGTATCCTGAGGGTTTTCAGTGGATTACACCCACAAAATCCCAAAGAAAAAGAAAATGTTAGTGAAAAAGAGAAATATTTTATGATCCATTTTCTTCAAGAATTTCGGTAATCTATCGGTTTCGGATTATTCTAAACTTTCCTTCTTTTTATAAGTTTCCATTTGAAATCTTGTTTTCAACTTAGGTTAAGTTTCTAGAAATAGAGAGAAAACTGAATTTTGTATCAGGCCTAACACATATACATATGTATGAGAGACTTTTCTTAGACTTTAGTTCATTTGTTCACATATATATATAATAAATATATATTTTTTTATTTTTTCCTTTTTTTATGTTATTTTATATATGATATATTTACATTTTCTTAGTTTCATTAGGCTTTCTAATTTACCCGTGTAGTGAGCTTTTTACCGATAACTCCCAGACCAGATGGTTTTAGGGCACCAGATGAAGATACATCCCTAAGGTTCAAGGTCTCGAGTAAATTAGGCCACAAATGCCAAGGACTCAACCACTTTTAGGCGTGACTGGTCATGCTTCTTAAGGCACAACCAACCAGCTTAATTAGTGATCAAGTTTTATTTATGATTTATTACTATTTTTTTATATATTTATGTAAACAAAGTCACTAAGTTCTTGATTAATCCCTCAACATGCAAATGTATATAGTGCTTAGAAAAAATTTAAAATCTAGCTATCTTTTCTATTCTTTTCTTTCTTAACCTAAAGATCCAACAAAATTTCTTATTTTGACTTATATTAAGAAATATTAGCTTAGAATTTCCTTAATACCTAAAATCAAGTTAATTCTTTTCAAAAAAAATGGATCAATTTTTTTTTATATAAGAAACGAGAAACCTTGAAATCTAAAAGAAAAAGTCTAGAAAAATCCTATGTTAATATCTACCCCCCCATACCTATCACATGTATTGTCCTCAATGTATGCAAGAAAATATACGCATGAAATAGGTAAAGAAAGGTGTCACCCCTGCCTTCGGCTTGGCCCAGCGGTGGTGCTAGGTCCGGCCGACTGTGATCACCGCAGACCCTCCTCAATGCGGTCTAGGCGAGATGTCTACTCCTCAACCTGTTTGCGTAGTCGAATCTGCCCCCAAAATATCTTCTTCATACCTTGCCAAATGGTAGACATGAATGCGCGTCAATCAGCTGGGGGGTCCTGTTGTCAAAAGGTCGGCTCATCCTCCTCCTCTAAAAGTTCTTCCGAAGAGGACTCTACATGGACATCTTCAGACTGGACACTAGGAGTCTAGACTGCATGATGGCAACTATTGTAAGCGCTAGTCGCCCTCTCTTGTGCAACGAACACTTTATCTTATGAGTCAAAAGCTACATCTGGTAAGAAAGTCCTACACAGAGGAGTGATCAAAACTGGGTGCGAGTACTTTGCACCGTGCGTGCGGGAGGAGTTGGAGATGATACTATGAAAGATGATCTTTTTGATACAGATAGTGTGTTGCCGAGTTATCAGGTCGTGTATAATCTGCAGCACCGGCCTGTTAAAGGAGGTCGTGTGGTCAAGCCCTAAAATGTTGCATTGAATCCAGTGACCAACGCAATGTGCGTTTCTAAACGTAGTACTGGCTTTGAGCCCCCTATCTTGTTCTGTATAGTGAGCCCCCATGACAGTCATGTAATCGATTAAAGGTAGGGGGTCGCTATGATGTGGGTTGCAAGGGACATGTGTGAGTTCCTCTAGTAGAAAAAGTGTGATGATAATAGCCCCAGTGGGTATGTGCACCAAGATCAAAATTGATAGATGTGAAATCTATAGAATTGTAGAAAAGTTTGACGAGCTCAGGAGAATAGTAAGACTCGTGATCTGAGTAATCATAAACTAATCTATACCAATCCCTTGCACGAATATGATCTAAAAATATATGACCATAACCGTGAAAGTACACCTAGAGGGGGGGTGAATAGGTGTACCGCTACTCTAATGAACTAAATGCGGAAATTTAAAACTAATTGCAACTACACTTAGTGCAACCAACGAGTGTAGCCGAATTCCCCGTGAAGGGCTCTAGACTAACTCCTCTTGATTCCTCTGAATAAGAGTTGAGGTGCTATATGAAGCTCTCGTGGTTAGGCACAAGTGAGGCACACACAAACAATCCAAGCATATAAGGATAAGCAATATGAATCAAATGCAAGGCACAACACAAGCATATAATATATGATGATATGAATGATGTAATACACAAATAAAGGAGAGAGAGGGTTGAGAGTCAAATAATCAAACGCAAACAAAAAGATGTGTTTCGAGGTTCGAGCACCGAGCTCTACATCCCCGCCTTCACCGAGAAGGATTTCCAATCCACTAGGAGTACCGAACTCCTCTCTCAACCAATACAACCTCCACCGAGGCAATACAAATGGTCTACCGAAGACCAGAGTACCGAACTCCACCAATCCAACAAATACAACCTCCACCGATGCAAACACCAATCCAACTCCACCTCACACAAGAGAGAGTACAACCAACACCAACTCCACCTCACCAAGAGGGAGCAAATCACAACCTCAACCTCTACCAAAGAGGGAGCAAACCACAACCCAAATCCACCTCTACCAAAGAGGGATATCCACAGAGAAAGGGTGTACAACAAAGTGGTATATCTCAACCACAAACCAAATCCTTTTCCCACAAATAAAATGATCCTATAGAATAGGATAGGAGATATTGCTCAAGTGTGGAAAACCAAGAGTTTGGAAAACAAAAACTCAAAGAAAAACACTTGGGAAAACACTTTGAAGATGATAGAATTGAAGAACAAAACAAATCTCCCAAATTTCTATTTTCTTTGATTTTTCCAAACCCTAAAATACAAAACCAAATTTGAAGTTTAAAGCCCAAAAACACTTTTGAAAACTTGGAAATAAACTCTGGAGAAGCTCTAATTTTTCTTACTTAAAAACTTGGCCAAAATCCTAAAGAAATGGGGTTTATATAAGGCCCAATCAAAAACTAGCCGTTGGGACTGTTTGTTAGTCCTGGCGGCTGGCGGTCGACCGGCCGGTCGACCGCCAACGGTCATATTTTTGACCGTTGGAAGAAACCGGTCGACCGTCCAGTCGACCGCCAAAAACCAGAGAGCAGAGCTCTCTGGCCGGTCGACCGACCCGGTCGACCGCCCAAATCCAGAGAGCAAGTGCTCTCTGGCCGGTCGACCGACCGGTTGACCGTGCCTTATGCCTGGCCAACGTGTACAAGGTTGTGCACGTCGGTCGACCGACCCGTCGGTCGACTCTGGGTCCGGTCGACCGGCCCGGTCGACCGCCAGAGCCTGGCAGAAGGCAATCTGGATCAGAAAACTGGGTTTTTATATATTCTAAAAAAATCTCATAAGACTTCTAGAAATCCACAAAAATAGTTTCAACATAATATATGTTATATAAACATGTGATAAAAATTTCAACACAAATATCAAACATTTTGAGCCATTTTTGTGTTATGAAAAAATTACCGAAAACCAAAACCTGTATTTTTCCAAACTTGGATTTTTCAAATAAACTTTGTCCAAACCTTATCCAAGTACAAAAACATGATACTTAAACATTATAAAGCATGGTGCATATGGACATAGGTCCAATATACATGAAACATATACATATCCATGTTTTTGACTTTTAATTCCAAAAATATGTTTTATTAAAATATAAAACACCAAAACTCATGAATAGGCATACCAAAATAAGTTTGTCTAGGAAGTTAAGCATGCATGTATATAGAACACATCTAATATACATAAAACCATGTAAGCTTGTTTTGATCTAACTATTCATGAAAACAAATATCGGTTAAACCAAAAACTGAAAAATTGAATCCAAAACATGAAACGTGTGTGTATTGTGAACTTGAGCATATCACACTATCTAATCTTTACAAATGGATCTAAACACAAACTAAACTAAAGTTACCGAAGTCTTCTTGAGAAACACCGTCTTCAAGTCGACTCGATCCAAAACGTGATCCACCGAGCTAGACTCCAACGAGTGCTATAAATGATCTTGATGCTCGGGCTCTGGAATCACCATGTGAAAGCTTCGAAAACTCCTTTGTTGAAGCTAATCACCAACTAATATCTTAGTTAATGATCTGAAACTAAAATCACAAGATTATTAGTAAACATAACTACATGAGTTAATCATCATCAAAACTAGAGTGAAAGGCCACTGGGCCAACAAACCGTTAACATCGCTAAGAATTCTAGCAAAATCTTTTTCAGTGAAAATAGACGGTGCCATGATGAATAATATGAAGCAACGAGAAGGGATATGCAAACCTCCCCCGGACTACTTGGGGGGAAAACTTAAACGAGATTGCAGAGAGCAATCAGTGATGGTAGCAGAGGTGTAGATGGTAGATCGGGGATCTTCAGATGGCCGCGTCTGCAAAGAAATTTGGCGGCGGCCTAGATTCTTCAAGACAGCCGCAGAGGCACGAGTTTTGCCATGGAAACACGAGGAGAGAGGGGCTCAGAAAATTTTGGGGGGTGACGCTGGCTGTGTGCATTTCAGATCTGGGATTGAAACTAGGGTAAGGAAGAGAGCACGAGATGGGGGATATTTATAAGGAGCTGAGAAGGACGGAATCCCCAAATTGCCCAAGTGAAAACTAGGAATTTACAACCCTAGGTTATTTTAAAAGGAAAAGGAGTGTATGAAGAGATAAAAAAACCTAGGTGCTATTTAGCACCTAAGTCCCTTTTTTTTCTTTTTTTTATTTATTTACAAAGGAGGTCCCAAATGATGTACAGGAGACACCGGGAAAATTGTAAAATTACGTGGTCACGTATAGACTGGGTCACAAAGACCCAGTTCAATAACATTGTGTGACTCAGATTCCATGATGAAAAATGGCTTTAGGCGTTGACCATTGACTTTGAAAGTGTTGCCATCTTTGGGATTAAAAATTTCAATGGCATCATGAGGAGAGACGTTCTGGACGACGTATGGGCCTGACTACCTGGTTTTTAGTTTACTAGGAAAAAGATGGAGTCTAGTGTTGTACAATAGAACTTTTTGTCCTGAGACAATATTTTTCCTATGAATCGATTTATCATGGAAAGGCTTAGCCTGTGTTTAGATATCTGAGCGTTATTGTATGCATCATTTTGTAGCTCTTCTAACTTGGATATCTGCAGTTTTCTCAAATCACCGGCTTTATTTAAGTCCAAATTCAGCTGTTTTAAGTGCCCACATAGCACGGTGCTCTAACTCCATAGGCAAATGGCAGGATTTTCAAGTACAACTCGATATGGAGACATACCGAGGACAGTCTTGTAGGCGGTCCGATATGCCCATAGGGCATCAATGAGTTTGATGGACCAATTCTTACGATTTTGTCTGACAGTTTTCTCCAATATCAGTTTAATTTGTCTGTTGGTGACCTCCACTTGCCCGTTCATCTGAGGGTGATAGGCCGTGGATAATTTATGATAGATGGAGTACTTCCGTATTAGGGCTTCAAAAGCCCGGTTGTAGAAATGACTCCCGTTGTCCCTAATTATAGCACGGGGGGCTCCGAAGCGAGAAATGATGTTTTCACGTAAAAACTTGATGACAACTTGGTTATCATTTGTCCTAGTCAGAATTGCTTCAGCCTATTTAGAAACGTAGTCTACGACCACCAAAATGTATTGGTTGCCACAAGACAGAGGGAAGGGTCCCATGAAATCGATGCCCCACAAATCAAAAATTTCTACCTCAAGGATCAGTGTAAGGGGCATCATGTCTCTATGTGTGATTCGACCCGTCATTTGACATCTGGCACAGAGCTTGCAGAAAGTATAAGCGTTCTTAAAGAGAGTGGGCCAATAGAACCCACTCTGAAGGACTTTCTCAGCAATCTTTCGTGGACCAAAGTTGTAGGTTCACCTAGAGGGGGGGTGAATAGGTGAAGGCTAATCTAATGGTCACTTAATGCCAAATAATGCAAATAATGCGGAAGCTAAAAACAATTATGACCTAATTAAAACTTTTACACTAAACACCACGTATAACCAAAGAGTGTTGCCGAATTTCCCGTGAAGGGCTCTGGACAAACTCCTCTAGATTCCCCTTGAATGGGTTGAGGTGCCGCGTTGGCTCTCTTGGTTGAATACAAGTGTTAGCAACAATCCCACGCAAGTATATATTAATTATGCACACAATATAATAAGCATGAAAGATGAAGACAAGAATAAGTATGCAAGATATAATAAGAGACAAGAGAGAGAGAGAGAGTGAGCAATCGCAAACACAAAGGGTTTGTTTCGAGGTTCGAGCATACTTGCTCTACATCCCCGCCTTCGACACACGAAGGATTTCCACTATTCAAGATCTCAATGGATCTCTCCTCGGTGCCGCAACACCTACAAGCCCTCGGACTCCCTAGTCCCGTACACATGCAAGCTCACTAGCTCGCCGAGGCCGCACCTCAAACCACCGAGTTCACACAAGAACTCTAAACCACCACGAGCACACTTGCCCGTCTCCTCAAAGTACAAAGATGAAATCTTTGCTGATCTACAACACTTTGATCACCAATTACAAACTCTCACAACACAATCCTATGGATAGATAAGGCAATGGATAGCTCAAGTGATTGTGAGAAAGCAATGAAAGAACTATGGTGAAAAACTCAAGAAATCACTTTAAACACTCTTGTTAAAATCTTCCCTTTAGATAGGAAATATTTGCTCTCTATTTTGTGGAGAAAAACTTCTGAAAAGAGTGGGAAAACTAGCTCAAAGCTCTCTTAAAATCTTGGCTCAAAACAATGACCAAACCCCCAAATTTATAGGCCAGAAAAATATAGCCGTTGGGGTCTGTCAGGCCTGCCGGTCGACCCGTACGGTCGACCGCCAACGGTCAGAAATCCGACCGTTGGAGCCACGGTCGACCGCCTGGGTCGACCGACCCACTAGAGCTGAGAGTCGAACTCTCTGTCGGTCGACCCGTACGGTCGGCCGAACTTTCCAGAGAGCAGAGCTCTCTGGAGCGGTCGACCCGTACGGTCGGCCGTCCTCCAGTGCACAAAGGCGTGCACATCTGTGCACGTCGGTCGACCGGTCCGGTCGGCCGACTCCAGTATTAGTCGACCACAAATGTAGTAAGTCGACTTATCCGAAGCCTGAAACAGTTTTCTGGGATTAAAAAGTTAGTCTTTTTGGCTCAATTAAAATCCCATAAAATACTTAAAAATCTACAAAAATAGTTTAACCAATATACTTTGATAATCAAACATGCTTGCACAAAATCAAGGCATGTTATAAAAGATTGGACTATTTTTGTAACTTGGAAATATTTGGCTCATGATAAAAACTGTTTTTTCAAAACAATATTTTTTCAAAACATATTTTTCCAAATCTTCATCAAATATAAAAACAAGATATACTTTTAAGGCATAGTGTGTATAGATATGATCCACTACACAATCATAATGAAATATCTATGTTTTGGCATTAAGCTCTAAATATGGTTTTGGTTAAAAGATATGTATATGAGAAATACCAAAAACCGAAATAGTATTTTTCCAAAATGAAAGTCTTTTCTAAATCTGAAAATTCGTTTATGAAAAGACAATAAATTCAAGAGTGTGTGTGTGATATCTACTTGAGCAATCCACCAACTACTCTATCCTTTACATTTTACTCTAAAACAAAAACAAAATCTTATACCTAGACACAAGTCTTCATCTTCTTGAAGTCTTCACTTGAAGGCTTCTCATCTTCTTGACTTGGTCCAAGCTTGATCCAAAAGCTCCTTGGATCACACCGTGCTAGCTCCAAATCTTGACATTTTATCCTTTTTTGAGCTATGCACCTACTAAGATCTTGATAATGAATCTGTCACTAATTAAACACAAGATCATTAGTAATCATAACTTCATGAGTTGATCATCATCAAAACTAGGGTGATAGGCCTTTGGGCCAACAATCTCCCCCTTTTTGATGATGACAAAACTCATGAAGTTATATATGCATGGATTAAAGTAAAGCTTCAAAGAAGCTCCCCCTTAACTCATGCATAGACATAAATAATAAGATATGGCAATGAAGCACATAAACATGTCGTTCAAATGACTGACATGTTTATTTGGTATGCATGATAAAAACTAAACACAAGTATGCATATAAACTCGAAATCTTTCTCCCCCTTTTTGTCAATCATCAACAAAGGGGTCAAAGTAAAATCAAATCAAACAAATTTTTCTCTCCCCCTTTTTGTCAAAAACAAAAAGATCAAGAAGGGGTTAAACAAATCAATCAATAAAGATTTATATGCGATATACATTCATGAAGAGGAAGACGCTAAGTTAGCTTCCCTACACATATGCATTACATGAAGAAAGGATGACAAGCCCTAACTCACATAACACATATTATGTAATGCATAAGAGGAGATGTGAAGCTCCCCCTACACACGTATATCATATAAAGAAGAGTTGTCAAGCTCCTCAATTTATAATATACTCAACATGAATCTATATGTAGAAGAGATGTTAAGCTCTCCTTGCATATAGGAAATACATATCAAAACATTTTTTTAATTTTGATATCAATTTTGAAAACAAATTGCATAAGCTTTAAGAGTTACAAATTGAAAGTTGAATTAGGCTTAGCATATACATTGTGTTTTAAGAACAATCGATTCACTCTCTTAAAGCACAAAAGATCACATGTATGAAAAGATAATACCAATAGAAATTGATATAATTTAAATTTTAAAGCATTCATACATACAATCAAAATATGAGTATATATATAAAAAATCATATTGATACCAATTAAAAATATCCAATGACACCAATTGAAGAGTAAGCTTATCATATACTCTACCATATGAAGAATTTGCACTAGTTAATATGAAAATGTTTTAAAACTAGTACGGAATCCTTCAAGTAAGGAATAAAGCAAAAATGTCAATTAATCTCAATATTCCTTTAAATCATGAAGACATGAAAATCATCACACATTTTTTTATTTAAAAACAAAATTTATATTTCAAGATATATGTATGTTTTGACAACACAATAAGTATACATACATATCTCTTAAACACAATTGAGTCCATATAAATAGATTTGCATTAAAGGCAAATGACTCAAGAGGTATACATGTATATCTTAAAGTTTGGCAAAATACACATATACATGAAATGAAAACACATGGTCATAAATCAAATTCAAAAAGTGGGAATACAAGTTTAAAAATGTATGTATCATCAAAACTAAGCAATACAAGCACATTTCATGGGTTCAAATAAGCATTCAAGCACAAATATAAATAGATTCATTTGTGGCCCACGATATGTACAAGTATAAATCCTAGTGTTGACAAAAACTAACATATAAACTAATATTCAAATCATGAAGCATCAAATCTTTTAGATCACAAAAGAATTTATCCATATAATTGAAATAAAGTAGGATCATGTGGATAATCTTATAAATTAATAGAAGAATAGATAACTAGTTTAAATTGATTTTGAATAACTAGTTAAAGATCCTTCAAATAACATCAAATCATATGTTTTTCATAAAACATAACTAGATACACAAAAATTTAAGCACTCATGGTCTATAAGGCTCAAAATGATTTTAACAAAAGTGTGAGTGTTGAACGATCAAGTAAATAGCATTTTTATGAAAATAGTCAATGAAGCTCAAAAAGATCATAAGTCACATTTTTTTTTTTAACAAAAACACGAAAAATCATTTTTCATCAAAACACTAATCTTCATGGTACATGTATGATTAATCCAATCCTAACAATACACATACATATCCCAAATCTAAAAGAGTCTATTAATGATGTTGCATGAAGGCAAGAGAATCACGGGTATACATGTATATTTATTAGATTTGAATTAAAAATACATATACATGAAGTAAAGCATAAAAATAAGGCAAAACATGTATAAAAGAGAATCATCAAAACTGGTCTATACATATCCATATAGTGGATACAAATGAGCATGAAGTTCAATTATATATGAATCAATTGTAATTCACTATTTGTATATGTATACATGCAAGTTTGACACATTCTACATCTAAGCATGTAAATACCACATGAAGCACACAGAAATATGAACATGCTATGAATATGATAAATGGACTAGCATGAACATAAAAAGTAGGAGTTTAGAGATTGTTATCAAATCCAAAGCTCCTAACATGGTGGTTGTCCCACCAAAGCTCCTTGATAGTGATGCATCCCAAAAGTATGTCCATCATGTCCAAGTGCATCCACTACCAAGGCACCAATCCCCTCACGTTTTGTGAGAGCCCTCACCTACATCAAAAGCAAATGGTGGGGGTTTTGGTACCCATATTTTCTTGGGTCCTTTGGGGTTAGTCTTGTAAGGAACCCAAAAATTTTTATTATTAGCAAAATTAAAATGATGCAATCTATCATAACAAAACTTTGCTAAATGGCCTTTGCGGCCACAATGTGTACATATGTACACCTTAGTATGCTTATGTGTAGGAGTGTGATCATTTTGTGCAACATAAGTAAATGTATGGTTATGATGTGCATGAATGTGTGGAGTTTGTTTCTTTGAAAACATTGACTCCAACCTAGAATGATTAAAAGCACAAGAGTTCAAAGTTGAACTCAAACCATCCATTTTATTTTTCAAATCTTTAATCTCATTAGTGGTGGCATGAAAAGCATGATGAGATAAAGAATCACTTTTCTTTTTCTTTTTAGAAACAAATTCTTTTTCTTTTTCAACAAATTTTCTTTTCAAAGTAATATTTTCTTGAAAAATAACTTCTTTTTGTTTCTCCACCAAATCAATCTTATTTTTCAAAGATATATTCCCTTCACATAAATCATTCAATTTTAACATGAGGGAAACATTTTCATTTTTCAAAACTTCCTTTTCTTTTTCTAAACAAGCAATTTTAGTTTTAAAAGAATCGTTCTCTTTTAGCATGTAATCAAAATTCTTTTTCAAATTATTATTTTCTTTTTCTAAGCATGCAAAGTTATCTCTAAATGAATCATGTTCTTTATACATGCAAGCAATGTTCTTTTTCAAATTTTTATTTTTCTTTTTAAGCATGTCATATTTTTCAAGCACAAGTTGACAAAAGGTAGTAAGCTCATCATATGACATGTCTTCATCATCAGATTTGGTGTTTACCTCAAGGGGGTTATCCCCTTGGACCATATAGCATACGTTGGAGATGTCGCTTCCAACATCCGAATCGCTCCCGGCATAATATAGATCCTTTTTGCCAAGGGAGGTGATGATGTTCCAAGCTAAAAAAGCCGATTCAACATTAGAAACCCTAGAAAGATATTCATCATTTAGGGTACATTTCAAAGCATGAATGGCTTTAGCATTAGCCTAAAAGTACTTGCTATTATTAACATAAGAATCATTAGTGGTAGCAAGATATACATGAATGCCTAAGGCCTTGAGGTACAATGACATCTTAACCTTCCAAATTTGGATGTTAAGAATGTCAAAGGTGGGTGGTGACATGAACTCCATAGGTGTGTGTACAAATCTTGTGATTAGCCTAAAATGGAGGATCTTTAACTCTAGGTTGTTAGACCCAAATCAGAGTACCATGCTCTGATACCAATTGTAGGTTCACCTAGAGGGGGGGTGAATAGGTGAAGGCTAATCTAATGGTCACTTAATGCCAAATAATGCAAATAATGCGGAAGCTAGAAACAATTATGACCTAATAAAAACTTTTACACTAAACACCACGTATAACCAAAGAGTGTTGCCGAATTCCCCGTGAAGGGCTCTGGACAAACTCCTCTAGATTCCCCTTGAATGGGTTGAGATGCCGCGTTGGCTCTCTTGGTTGAATACAAGTGTTAGCAACAATCCCACGCAAGTATATATTAATTATGCACACAACATATAAAGCATGAAAGATGAAGACAAGAATAAGTATGCAAGATATAATAAGAGACAAGAGAGAGAGAGTGAGCAATCGCAAACACAAAGGGTTTGTTTCGAGGTTCGAGCACACTTGCTCTACATCCCCGCCTTCGACACACGAAGGATTTCCACTATGCAAGATCCCAATGGATCTCTCCTCGGTGCCGCAACACCTACAAGCCCTCGGACTCCCTAGTCCCGTACACACGCAAGCTCACTAGCTCGCCGAGGCCGCACCTCAAACCACCGAGTTCACACAAGAACTCTAAACCACCATGAGCACACTTGCCCGTCTCCTCAAAGTACAAAGATGAAATCTTTGCTGATCTACAACACTTTGATCACCAATTACAAACTCTCACAACACAATCCTATGGATAGATAAGGCAATGGATAGCTCAAGTGATTGTGAGAAAGCAATGAAAGAACTATGGTGAAAAACTCAAGAAATCACTTTAAACACTCTTGTTAAAATCTTCCCTTTAGATAGGAAATATTTGCTCTCTATTTTGTGGAGAAAAACTTCTGAAAAGAGTGAAAAAAACTGGCTCAAAGCTCTCCTAAAATCTTGGCTCAAAACAATGACCAAACCCCCAAATTTATAGGCCAGAAAAATATAGCCGTTGGGGTCTGTCAGGCCTGCCGGTCGACCCGTACGGTCGACCGCCAACGGTCAGAAATCAGACCGTTGGAGCCACGGTCGACCGCCTGGGTCGACCGACCCACTGGAGCTGAGAGTCGAACTCTCTGTCGGTCGACCAGTACGGTCGGCCGAACTTTCCAGAGAGCAGAGCTCTCTGGAGCGGTCGACCCGTACGGTCGGCCGTCCTCCAGTGCACAAAGGCGTGCACATCTGTGCACGTCGGTCGACCGGTCTGGTCGGCCGACTCCAGTATTAGTCGACTACAAATGTAGTAAGTCGACTTATCCGAAGCCTGAAACATTTTTCTGGGATTAAAAAGTTAGTCTTTTTGGCTCAATTAAAATCCCATAAAATACTTAAAAATCTACAAAAATAGTTTAATCAATATACTTTGATAATCAAACATGCTTGTAAGAAATCAAGGCATGTTATAAAAGATTGGACTATTTTTGTAACTTAGAAATATTTGGCTCATGATAAAAACTGTTTTTCCAAAACAATATTTTTCCAAAACATATTTTTCCAAATCTTCATCAAATATAAAAACAAGATATACTTTTAAGGCATAGTGTGTATGGATATGATCCACTACACAATCATAATGAAATATCTATGTTTTTGGCATTAAGCTCTAAATATGGTTTTGGTTAAAAGATATGTATATGAGAAATACCAAAAACCGAAATAGTATTTTTCCAAAATGAAAGTCTTTTCTAAATCTGAAAATTCTTTTATGAAAAGACAACAAATTCAAGAGTGTGTGTGTGATATCTACTTGAGCAATCCACCAACTACTCTATCCTTTACATTTTACTCTAAAACAAAAACAAAATCTTATACTTGACACAAGTCTTCATCTTCTTGAAGTCTTCACTTGAAGGCTTCTCATCTTCTTGACTTGGTCCAAGCTTGATCCAAAAGCTCCTTGGATCACACCGTGCTAGCTCCAAATCTTGACATTTTATCCTTTGTTGAGCTATGCACCTACTAAGATCTTGATAATGAATCTGTCACTAATTAAACACAAGATCATTAGTAATCATAACTTCATGAGTTGATCATCATCAAAACTAGGGTGATAGGCCTTTGGGCCAACAAAAGTGTCCACAAGCCAGCTCGTGACAAAATGTCAACACGCTATGATGTTCATCCTCAGAAAGACACCTTCTAATTATCTGGTCAGGGCAATATTTGAATAAATACGGTTCATCCCAAAAAAAAAAAATCATACTTGTTTCATAAAGCGATACTTGTCCTGACCGGACCAATTTGAATATGTTTGCCCGGTTGTAAGGTAATTTGCTATGTCAGCATACCAGGGCTCTTTACACATCGTAAGATGTATCGTCTCAATTGGTGCATTAGGAATTCTCGAAAGGTGATCTACCACCACATTTTCAACGCCCTTTTTGTCTTTAATTTCCAATTCAAACTTTTGCAAAAAAAGTATCCATCGAATCAGTCTGGCCTTTGCATCCTTCTTTTGCATTAAGTATCTAAGGGAGGAGTGATCAATGAAAATTATTGTCGTAGATCCTAGTAGGTATTGGCGAAATTTTTTCAACGCAAACACAACTGCTAAAAATTCCTTTTCAGTTGTCGTGTAATTTAGTTGGGCCTCGTTAAGCGTCCTACTAACATAGTAAATCACATGTTACCTGTTATCAGTACGTTGTCCGAGAACAGCGCCTATGGCATAATCGGAGGCATCACACTTGATTTCAAAAGGCCTAGTCCAATCAGGCGTTGAGATTATTGGCGCCGAAACAAGTCTGTGTTTAAGCTCCTCCCAAGCTTGTAGACATTCTTGATCAAAATTGAAGGGTATATCTTTTCCTAAGAGATTTGTTAAAGGTCTAGTAATTTTGCTAAACCCCTGAGTAAATCTTCTATAGAAGCCAGCATGTCCTAAAAATGATCTAATGTCTTTTAAGCATTTTGGCTCAGGGAGCTTTGTTATAACGTCCACTTTCGATCTATCAACCTCAATTCCTTTGTTTGAAACTTCATGCCCTAGGACAATTCCTTGCTTGACCATAAAGTGACACTTCTCCCAATTGAGTGTCAAGTTTTTCTCCATGCATCGTTGTAAAACTAACTTAAGATGGTGCAAGCATTGTTCAAAGGAATCACCATAAATAGAAAAATCATCCATGAAAATCTCCAAAAAAATTTTCACTATGTCAGAAAAAAGACTAAGCATGCAACGTTGAAACGTTACAGGAGCGTTGCATAGGCCGAAGGGCATTCTTCGGTATGCAAATGTTCCAAAGGGACAGGTGAAGGTAGTCTTATCTTGATCCTCGGGAGCAATAGGAATTTGATTGTATCCTGAATATCTATCCAGGAAACAGTAATACTCATGTCCAGCTAGTCTCTCGAGCATTTGATCTATAAACGGAAGGGAAAAGTGGTCTTTACACGTGGCAGCGTTTAATTTTCGGTAATCAATACAGACTTGAATCTTCGTTGGAAGACGAGTTTGTACTAATTCTTTCTTATCATTTTCTACCACGGTAAACCCGGCTTTCTTTGGCACAGCGTGGACTGGACTAACCCACTGGCTATCAGATAAGGGATAGATGATCCCATTGTCTAATAGCTTCAAAATTTTAGCTCTAACAGCTTCTTGCATGATCGGGTTTAGTCTACGTTGTGGGTCACGTTTAGGTTTTGCATCTTCCGTCAAATGAATCCGGTGTTACACAATGGATGGACTGATTCCCTTTATATCAGCCATGGTCAACCAATTGCTTCTCGATTTTCCCTTAATACTACAAGAAGATCCCCTTCCTATTGTTCTGTAAGATGGGACGCAATTATCACGGGAAATGCTTCCTTTTTACCCAAGTACTGATACTTGAGATGACTAGGAAGAACCTTGAGCTCGGAAGAGGGCACTTGATCTATTAATGGTTGTTCTTTGTGTAAGGGAAGGATAGGGGCGGCATCTGTTGCCCACTCCACTGTGGATTCAATTATTTGATCAAGGTTGAAGTCATCAGACTCCAATTCAAATTCTCTATCAGACTCATATTCAATCTCCACTTCATGTTCACTTGCTAATCCCTCGATCAAGTTCACTTCAAATGACTCATTATCCAAATCTCGAGCTTGTTTTTCCAGGTGAAAAACATTTACCTCTTTTGTCATATCCCCAAAAGTTAGACGCATTGATCCATTCCTATAAGTTGATGATTATGTTTGCAATGGCTGGGAAGGGTCGTCCTAGAATGACAGGTGTCTGAGCTTTGAGATTATGTACGGGTTGTGTCTCTAAAATAATGAAATCTATGGGGTAAATGAATTTCCCGACCCGAATGAGAACATCTGTAATCTTCCCCTTTAGAATCTTTACAGATCAATCAGCCAGTTGTATAGTAACTCTAGTTGGACGGAGGTCGCCTAACCCAAGTTGCTGATACATAGAGAAAGGAAGAAGATTGATGCTGGCTCCTAGATCAAGTAATGCCCTATTTATCGTGGTCTGTCCTATAATACAAGAAATAGTTGGACTCCCTGGGTCTTTATATTTCACAGGAATTGGCCCAGTTAGCAACTCACTTATATTAGAAGCAAGGAAGACCTTCTTTGGGACATTTGTTTTTCTTTTCTTAGTGCACATATCTTTTAAGAACTTGGCATATGAGGGGACTTGTTGTATGGCATCAAGAAGAGGTACATTGATCTGGACCTGATAAAACATTTCTCTAATTTTCTCCATTTGAGCATTAGTCTTTTGGTTTGCTAGCCTATTAGGGAATGGTACAATAGGCTTGTATGGTTGCTCATCTACTTTGTCTTTATTATTCGATTTGAAGGTTGAAGGTTGTGAACTTGAAGATGGATCATTTTTAGTTGGTCGTATTGGAACAGGAGATGTTGACACTGATTTATTTGAAACAGGATGACTAAAAACCTGATTGTCTGTCTGCTTTTCAGATCTCATAATATAAACAGTATTACACTGACTTGGACCTATATCTTCAGCTTCATGAATAGGGAAGGGGTTCTTAGGATTGGGCACTGGCTGGCTTGGCAATGTTCCCTTTTGTCTTTCATTCAATGAGCTAGCCAGTTGACCTATCTGAACCTCTAACCTATTGATAGCCTGATTGTGGGTGTTCATCATTGAGGCCTAGGTTTTAGATAAGGTTTCAATCATTCTTTTCAAATCTGATAATTTTTTATCAGGATGATTTTTTGTTTGTTGTTACTGATATGTGGGCTGGAAGTTATGTTGGAAGCTTGTTTGGAAATTTGGTGGACTCTTATGGAAACTGGGTTGATGAGACTGAGCAGGATATTAGTGTGGAAATGATGGTCTTGGTTGCTCATGACCAGACTGACTCCAAGAGAGATTTGGATGGTTCCTCCATCCCGGGTTTTATGTTTTGGAGTATGGATTGTAGTTAGGTCTGGTGTATGCTGCATTCATATTCTCAGGGTACATTTGAGCTTGGTAGACCGGACACTCCTCAAACAGGTGATTGAGAGCATGGCAATAGGTACAACCCGGGTTGGTAACAGGTGGTGGGTTGACCTGATTCACAGAATTTGGTTCCCTAGCCTCGAGCAGCTCTAGCCTTTTCATCAATTGAGTTATCTTTACCTCTGTAGCTATAGAGGATTCAATCGAATGCATACCAGCTCTGGAAGTGGTGGCTTTGGTTTTCTCAAGAAAAGATTCCCACTGAATGGTTTTTTCTGCTAAAGCTTCAAAAGATCCCAACCCTGGTTCTCATCTTTCTTTAAAAATTTCCCTTGACACGTAGTCTCGAGGAGTGTCTTCGTTTGGTAATCTAGTCCGTCATAGAGAATTTGACACTGTCGCCATTTTTCTATGCCGTGATGAGGACATTGGGCTAGTAAATATTTAAACCGTTCAAAATACTTTCAAAATGGTTCACTTGATTCCTGCTTAAACTGCATTATGTTTTTTCTGATGAGGGCTGTTTTATGAATGGGATAGAATTTCTTAAGAAAGACTTTGACAAATTCATCCTATGTCGAGATAGAACTGGTAGGCAGATTGTATAGCCACTTCTTGGCTATATCCTTAAGCGCGAAGGGAATGAACCTTAATCTAACAGCGTCTTCCCCCAGTTGGGGAATTCTCATCATCAAGCACACTTCTTCAAACTCATAAATGAAGAAATATGTGTCCTCGGATTCTAGGCCATAAAATCTCGGGAGTGTATTTATGAATTGTGGTTTAAGCTCAAAATTATTTCTAGTTGCTTCGGGTAAAAGAATGCATGAAGGAAGTGAAGTGTGAATGCAGTAGAACTTGTCTTGGAGAGAAGTATTGTTAGCTATGATTAGACTTGTGTCAGGAAGTGGTGGTTGTGCAAGTGTAGAAGCCCTAACAAGTCTTGCTGAAACGGGGTCCCGATATCACTCTTGCATGCACAATCACAGACAACGTTCACCAAGAAGTCAAGCGAAAAAGAAAAATAACAAATAAGAAAAGGAAAAACAATCACAAGATATCTAGGATATCTGGACCTAGACGACTCCTAACTGTTCGATGAACCGAAGAAGGTTATTGCTCGAGTCAGACCACAGCTAATCAGCCAGGTGGTGGCAAGATTGGTGGAAGGTATCTATGCAGAAGCGACGAGCCTAATTAAGCCAAACCACCAGCCTTCGGGGTTTCGCCCCTCAATCCCTGACTTTAAACACTGATTTGACTGGAGTGTGAATCAAAAATAATTTCCAATCTTGGCTGATCTCTTAACGAGTCTGAATGTCCCTAGGGGCCAACGTCTATCAATTTTATGAAAAAGCTTGGGATTGTGAGTGCTTGGAATCTGATTTTTGGGCCAAGGAAGGGTGATTAAATCCCCACCTTATCTTGTTATTGGGTGGTGCCCTTAAGATCAGTTTGTGTAAGTGTACAAGATATGCAAACAAGATTCACTCAAAGCAATGTAAATCAACCAAGAGATGAGTCCTATTCTAAATGCAATGCGAACGTACCTTGCTCCAGCACTCTTCAATAGTAAAGTAAATGAATTGAAAAGACACGTGCCTAAAATGCAAACGTCTAATCAATTTTTGAACTTTTTCAACAAATGTTTTATTTTTGGTTTATTAGCAGGCTCCTGGTGATGACATACAAGAAATAAAGTTTGCAAAAAACTATAATTTTACAAAGCAAGCAGCCCTGCACAAAATCAGTCAGTAGTGAACTCCTTTTTGCCGCGGATCCACGACAGAGCCAAGAAAATGCGATAATTCAGAGGGTGCTTGGTCTCTGCTTTCTAGAATAGAGGCCCAAGATCACTTATATGTTACTGCAATCTTTTTTCCTGCTTTCCCTATCCTGTAACCTGCAACAGAGAAGAAAAATTCATTTTAGTTCCAAAAATTCAACAAAAATCGTTACCCTCCCCGGCAACAGCGTCAAAAATTTATTCGAAAGGATTAATTGTATTGAAAAAAGGTTTAGAGTAAACAGTTGATGTCCGTGTACCGATGATCAAGAACTTCGAATGTATATGTAGGTTTACTTTACTCCTTCCGAATCACCGTTCGTAGCATAAGCTAGGACGGGTAGTATCCATAGGGAGGGCTAGCAATAGAAGCATTCAAGGTTTTATATTAAAATTTTAGTGAAGAAAAATGAAGGTTCTTTGTTTTAAGAAATGAAAAATAAAACGATGTCGAAAGTGAGTGGAAAATCTTTGGGGCTTTTGTAAAGGAAAGGAAGAAACGAGAATAAAGATGGAAGGAGAACGGAGATATTTAAAAAGAGGAAGTTTCAGAGGAGAGATTTTTTAAGTATGATAGAAAGAGAAGCCATGACTAACTAACATTCTAATTTACTAACTTATTACTCTCGTTGGGTGATGCATGCCTCATATTGATTCATCGGCAATGGTGTGTCTTGATTTGCCAAGTCCTTGTATTGTCCCATGTCGAAGGTGTTTCTCATCTTGGTTAGGCTAAGTGCCTCCTTGAATCATTGGCTCCCTAAATAGATTTTTAACCGTGGAAAAAGGATAGTCACTCTTGAAGATGCTAAGAAAACATGCAAGATTCATTACTCCATCAAAGCTATAATAAAGCGAGCATGAAATAAGAAACTTGTAATGTAGTCATTAGCATGGTGAAGTGCTCCATCTTCATGTTCCATCAAGGCACTTGTTCTAAAGACAAGACTCTAAGTGAGACTCACATGAATCGTATGGAGGGGAATCATAGCATTTGCAAAGAATAAAAAGCAACTCATCTTCATTGGGGATCAGATAGACTTGTAATTTACAAGACTAAAAAGAAGAAAGTATCTAATGAATCATATAAGTTAGCAATCACCCAAAAGTAAGTAGTTAGTAAAATTAAAAGTTAGTTATTCATGTTAATGAATTAGCTAGACATGAAAATAAAGAACAAGTAACAGTTCATTGTAGAAATTAAATAGAAGAAAGTAAAAACTTAAAGAAAATAATGCACTAGAATAAGAAAAGATTGAAAGATTGAAAGCTTGATCCATGTATTGCGTTGTCACTTTCTCCAATTACAAAGATCACTCACTCTCACTCTCTCTTTTCTGGATTCTAGAAGGAGGGAAAAAAATTACATAAGAGATTAAAAGAAAACCTAGAAAAATCCTAACAATTTCCCTATAAACAATGCTCTTTTCTTCTCCCTGATTACAGAGGCCCTAGGGGGCTATTTATAGTCTTCATGAGAAGAGGCCATCCCACCTCAGCTCCTGATCAAACGCTAACATAACGGCCAGAAGATTGCCGCGGTTCCGCGGCATGTGCCACGTTTCCGCGGCCGTTTCTTGGCCACTGCGCTAGCAGATTTTTGTGCCTTTCTTTTGTATCTCGTATCCCCAGCTGGTGAAATACACCTAGAGGGGGGTGAATAGGTGTAATTGCTAATCTAATGATCTTTTTAAACTTATGAAATGAGTGATGCAACAATCTCTCAAAAACACGACTAAGAGCCGAATACCCCTTGCGAGGTTCTGAACTCCTTCCTCCCAATTCCCCTTAAATGGGTTAGAGGTGCGCAATGCAACCGTGTTGTATTGAGGTGTGATTGATCAATGCCAAGTATGATGATGAAAATGAAAAGCTAACAATGTAACACAACAAGTATAGCAACACAAGATTCCACAAGTAAAATAGCAAGTAAAGTAAACAAATAAGGATTGCACAAATAAAGGTTAGTTCTCAAGCAATAAATTGGAAGTGATATAAAGCAAGAAAGTAAGCAAGAAGAACGCCAAGGCAATCGCAAACAAGATGATTTGTTTCGAGGTTCGAGCCCGTTGCTCTAGTCCCCGCCTTCACCTCCGTGAAGGGTTTCCACTATCCCCTTAGGATCCCGTACAAGTTAGGCCTCCAAAGACCTCAAGCCCGTAGCTTCACCTTACAAAGAAACTCCACCGAGGAGCTTGTCTCCACAAGAACAAGAATTACAAATAGTGATCTTTAACTAGACCACAACACTCTTTTACAAACACTCTCACTCTTTTACAACTTCACCTATAGAAAGAATATGAAATTTTTGGCTCTATGAAGTGTGGTGAGAAAAGCTTCAGTTGTAGAGTGATATTAGAGATCAAACAACAACTGAAAAACCAATTTTGAAAGAATGGAAATGAAAGCTTTAAACTATTTTTCTCTTTCTCTTGAAAACTATGAAAACTTGTATTTTTCTTGGTAAATAACTAAGGCCTATTCCCCACTATTTATAGGGAGAGAATAGGTTAAAAACTCTGATTTTTCCAGCTAATTTGATCAGAAAAAGAGTCCCAACAACTCCTAAAAACTCTGTTAAAGAGAAAACCAAAAACAGATTTTCAGAAACACTAAAAGAGGAAAGAGCCGTTATGGCCTGTTGCAGGCCTACCGGTCGACTGCCGGTCGACCGGGTCCCTGCTGGCAAAAGAGCCGTTGCGACTTCGGTCGACTGCCAGTCGACCGATCCAACAAAGGAAACACAGTTTCCTTCTATCGGTCGACCGACCCAGTCGACCGAAAAGATACAGAGAGCAACCATCTCTTTTCGGTCGACCGGTATGTAGGATCGGTCGACCGACAGACATGCACAGCCTGTGCATGTCTGGACACAGCAGCCGGTCGACTGCCGGTCGACCGGTCTGCCTGAAATAATCTTTTTCTGGGCAGATTTTTGAGTTAGAAAAATTTGTAAAAAATCTTTTAAAAACTCTGGAACTAAGTGTTATGCTGAACTTTGTTTATATACATGTTTTAAATACGTTTTTGAAGATATAAAGCTTTGAGTACATGTATGTATAAACCAAGGCATAAACTTAGAAATAAACATTTTCAAAAACATAGAAACATTCAAGACAAGTGTGTGTGCAAATCCTAGAGCCAAATTTCACATATTCTATCTTTAACAAAAACTACACTTACAAACTTCTAGGTCTTCAAGACTTCAAGATGGGCTATCTTCACTTGATCTTCAATATTGTTCTTTGAGCCCAATTTGACTTGTCTTGAGTCCAATGTACCTTCCTTTAGGGAAGAATTCATCTCTTTAATATATAAACCTGAAACACACTTAAACAACAATTTATATTAGTACACATAACTAATATGTTTTGTAATCATCAAAATACACTAAACAAGGGTGATTGTAACCTTGGGCCAACAATCTCCCCCTTTTTGATGATGACAAAACATATGAGTTATTAAACAAATAAAGGAGGAAAGAGCTTGGAAAGCTCCCCCTTAAACAATGCTATGTATTTAACATGAATATGAACAACTATGTAAGCATACATAAAGTATTGAAAAATATCATCACCAAAAAAAATTTTGAGGAATAACAACTTTCATATGTTTCTCCCAAACTTATATATATTTATATTTCTCCCCCTTTTTGTCATACATCAAAAAGGGTTAAAAAAAAAAAATTTTAAGACAAAACAAAACAAACATATTAGAAATCAAAACAAAACAAACTAAGATATTTTAAGTATCAATCTTACATACATTCAATTCACCACAAATAAATGAAAATCTTGCATAATCTAAAGGTTTTGTGAAAATATCTGCAAGTTGAAAATCTGTGGAAACAAAATCAATATCTATGTCACCTTTTTCAAAGTGATCTCTAAGAAAATGATATCTAATGTCTATATGTTTGGTTTTACTATGTTGATTAGCATTTTTGGTCATCTGAATAGCACTAGTATTATCACAATAAATCTTAACATGATCAAAATGTAAATCAAAATCGAGAAGAGTATGTTTCATCCAGAGTACTTGTGCACAACAAGCTCCGGCTGCTACATACTCCGCCTCGGCGGTTGAAAGGGCTACACTATTTTGCTTCTTGGAAGACCAAGACACAAGACAATTGCCCAAGAATTGGCAAGTGCCACTTGTGCTCTTCCTATCTACCCTACAACCGGCATAGTCGGCATCCGAATAACTAGTCATGGTAAATTGGTTAGTTTTCGGATACCACAAACCTAAATCAATTGTGCCCCTAAGATACCTAATTATGCGTTTTACCGCTATTAAGTGTGATTCCTTAGGACATGATTGAAAACGTGCACATAAACATACGGAAAACATTATATCCGGCCTACTAGCCGTAAGATAGAGTAAACTACCAATCATGCTACGAAATAATTTGATGTCTACTTCCTTACCTTGTTCGTCCTTGTCAAGTTTCGTAGTGGTTGCCATGGGAGTCTTTGCTACTTTGGATCCTTCAAGCCCGAACCTCTTGATGAGTTCTTTGGTGTACTTGGCTTGGTTGATGAATGTCCCATCACTACGTTGCTTGATTTGAAGTCCAAGGAAGAAGTTAAGCTCCCCCATCATAGACATCTCGAATTCCTTTTTCATGCATGACTCAAAATTCTTGCAAAGTGAAACATTAGTAGATCCAAAAATAATGTCATCAACATAAATTTGAACTATGAGGATATCTTGATCTATATGTTTGGTAAATAATGTTTTATCAACTTTTCCTTTCTTAAAATCATTTGAAAGCAAAAATGAAGACAATCTTTCATACCAAGCCCTAGGGGCTTGTTTCAAACCATATAGTGCTTTATCTAATTTATAAACATAATTAGGGTGTGTAGGATCAACAAACCCGGGGGGTTGTTCAACATACACCTCCTCATCAATATAACCATTAAGAAAAGCACTCTTTACATCCATTTGAAATAACTTAAAATCTTTAAATGAGGCATATGCTAAGGTCATCCGTATGGCTTCGAGCCGTGCTACGGGTGCAAAGGTTTCTTCAAAATCGATTCCCTCGATTTGAGTGTAACCTTGGGCAACTAACCTAGCCTTGTTTCTAACTACATTACCCGATTCATCCAACTTGTTCTTAAAGATCCATTTAGTGCCAATAGTTGGTCTATCTTGGGGCCTAGGAACAAGGTGCCAAACTTGGTTGCGCTCAAATTGATTGAGCTCCTCTTGCATTGCAAGCAACCAATATGAATCGGCCTCGGCCTCGAGGACATTTTTAGGTTCTATGTGTGAAATAAAAGCAAAATTATCACAAAAATCTTGAATCTTAGAGCGAGTGGTTACCCCTTTTGATACTTCACCTATGACGAGGTCCTTGGGATGATGAGGATTGAATCTCCAATCCTTTGGTAGTGGTTGAGAGGGCTCCTCTTCATTTGCTTGATGTTCATTTCCTTGAGCCTCTTCCACTTTGGCTTCACTTCCATCACCATCCTTTGGCTTGTCTCCCATGGTAGAAGCATCCTCCAAGGTCACTTTCTCCAAACCTTCATCTAAAGCATCAATTTCTACACAATTCTTAACAAACTTGTTAGATTCCTCAAATTTAACATGAATAGATTCCTCAATAGTCAAAGTTGACCTATTGAAGACTCTATAAGCCTTACTAGTATTTGAGTAACCTACAAAAATAGCCTCATATGCTTTTGCATCAAATTTTCCCAAATTAATATTTGTATTTAAAACAAAACATTTGCAACCAAACACTTTGAAATAAGAAACATTAGGTTTTCTAGAAAAATACATCTCATAAGAAGTCTTAGTAGTATTTTTACATAGGAAAACACGATTTGCAATGTAACATGAAGTATGAACGGCCTCGGCCCACAAATAATGTGGTAGACCATATTCATTTAACATTGTCCTAGCCATCTCTTGTAAAGTACGATTTTTCCGCTCAACTACTCCATTTTGTTGTGGAGTTCTAGGACAAGAAAGTTCATGTTTTATTCCATGTTCCTCACAAAAAGTGGTAAAGGGAAGGTTAATGAACTCACCTCCTCTATCACTTCTTATTTTAATTATTGAGGAGTCATTTTCCTTTTCAACTCTTTTCTTAAAGGCTTGAAAATGTGAAAAGGTTTGACTTTTGTGTTCAAGAAAATAAACCCAAGTAAAACGCGAAAAATCATCTACTAAAACATAAGCAAATCTACTCCCACTTAAACTTTTGGTTTGTGTTGGGCCAAATAAATCCATGTGGATTAGCTCCAATGGACGTGATGACATGATATCCTTAATTGATTTGAATGAGGACTTAGTTTGTTTCCCAAATTGACATGCGTCACAAACTCGGTCCTTTTCAAAATTCAATGAAGGAATACCCTTCACCATTTCCTTAGAGTTAAGCCTAGAAATATGGTCAAATGAAACGTGGCCTAATCTCCTATGCCATAACCAAGAGTCGTCATCGAGGGCTTTTAAACATGTTATATTACAAGACATATTTAGCATATCTATCATATATACATTACTTTCACGAAAACCGGAAAATACACAAACATTGGAAGTTCTATCAATTACTTTACAAGCAACATTGTCAAAAACTACATCAAAGCCTTTATCACAAAGTTGACTAACACTCAAGAGATTATGCTTGAGGCCATCAACTAAAACTACATTTTCAATTAAAGGAGAAGTGCCAAGCTTTACATTACCAATACCAATGATTTTACCCTTGGCGTCATCTCCGAAGGTGACGGTGCCACCTTCATGATATCTTGATAGGGTTGCAAAGTTGTTGATGTCCCAAGTCATGTGCCTTGAGCAACCGCTATCAAGATACCATAAACCTCTACGTCTTTGAGCTTTGGAAAGTACCTACATCATTTAAAACAATGGTTGACTTTGGTACCCAAACTTTCTTGGGTCCTTGAAAGTTAGTGTTACGAACCCAAACATTATGATGTGATGCACTTAGTCTATCATAACAAAAATTAGCTAAGTGTCCTTTCCGTCCACAATGTGAACATGTGTACACTTTTCTATACATAAATGCATGGTGTGTATGTGAAGTGTGAGCATGCTTTGGGGGTTTACCATGATGCATAGGTTGTGTAGCATGTACATGAGCATGAGCATGAGCATGATGAACATTTTTCTTAGGAGCTTGTTTCTTAGGAAACATATTCTCCATCTTCTTCTTATCAAACTCACTACACTTTTTCAAAACAACATCTAATGAGTCTAATCTTTCCTTAAGCATGGCAATCTCATTAGAATCTACAAATGGGGTCTTTCCTTTACAAGCAATCTTATATTTTTCAAAATCATTTTTAGTGGAAACTAAAGAAGAATGCAAGTCATTATTTTCTTTAGAAAGATTTAACACTTGAATATTCAAAGATTCATTATCCTTTTTCATTTTCAAGTACTTTTTCTTCATGAAGTCATAATTTTGAGAAAGTTCTATAAATGCTTCTCCTAGCTCATCCATGGATAAATTATCATCAAGAAGAGTTGAGGGGGTTACCTTGCTTGTGCTCTCATTTGCCATGAAGCACATATTGGCGGTGTCGATCTCCTCCTCGGATTCACTTTCGTCATCCCATGTTGCTTTCATAGCCTTCTTCTTGTATGGCTTCTTGGATGAAGATGGCTTCACTTGGTCCGGACACTCCGCTACAATGTGTCCCGGCTTTTGGCAATTGAAGCATATGATCTTTCTCTCTTCTTTGCCTCCTTGCCATCTCCTCCGTCCTTGGAACTTTGCCTTGTTGTACATCCTCCGGACGTTTTTGACTAGAAGTGAGAGCTCCTCGTCATCTTCTTCTTCATCATCTTCGTCGGAGTAAGTAGCATGACTTTTGAAGGCAATGGTCTTCTTTTTGGAGGGTGCCATGTCCTCCCTTGCCTTCCTCTCCATCTCATGGGTTTTTAAATTCCCAATGAGTCCGATGAGCTCAATCTCATCTTTATCATTGAGTTCCTTCAATGTTGTAGCTTTCACTTCCCATGATGGAGGAAGAGCCCGGATGATCTTTCTCACCCTTTGGTCGTTGTTGATCTCTTCACCTAGAGAAGAAAGCCCATTAGTAATCTTAGTAAATTTAGTAACCATATCATCTATGGTTTCATGTTCTTGCATGCTAAAATTTTCATATTGGGACCGAAGAAGGTCTATCTTGGCCCTCTTCACTTGTGATGTCCCCTCATGTGTTACTAGCAAATGGGTCCAAATTTCATAGGTGGATTTGCAATGGATGACTCTAGCTATGTCATCATCATTGAGGGCTTGTAGGAGTGCATAATGAGCCCTAGCATTGGCATCAAACTCCTTGGTCTTAATTTCGGACCAAGTAGATTCATCACCATCGGGGGTACTAAATTGTTTAGTCACGGCCTTTGCAACTCGGCTACCTAGAGATTGCAAGAAAACGGTCATCTTAACCTTCCATATGGGAAAGTTAAGTCCATCAAACTTAGGGGGTGTCTTAATACCATCGGCCATGTTTACTATGTGGAAATGAATGAAATGATTAGCAATATGAGGATCTCTCTAAGGTTGTTAAGCCAAATCCTAGAGTCCAAGCTCTGATACCAATTGAAATACACCTAGAGGGGGGGTGAATAGGTGTAATTGCTAATCTAATGATCTTTTTAAACTTATGAAATGAGTGATGCAACAATCTCTCAAAAACACGACTAAGAGCCGAATACCCCTTGCGAGGTTCTGAACTCCTTCCTCCCAATTCCCCTTAAATGGGTTAGAGGTGCGCAATGCAACCGTGTTGTATTGAGGTGTGATTGATCAATGCCAAGTATGATGATGAAAATGAAAAGCTAACAATGTAACACAACAAGTATAGCAACACAAGATTCCACAAGTAAAATAGCAAGTAAAGTAAACAAATAAGGATTGCACAAATAAAGGTTAGTTCTCAAGCAATAAATTGGAAGTGATATAAAGCAAGAAAGTAAGCAAGAAGAACGCCAAGGCAATCGCAAACAAGATGATTTGTTTCGAGGTTCGAGCCCGTTGCTCTAGTCCCCGCCTTCACCTCCGTGAAGGGTTTCCACTATCCCCTTAGGATCCCGTACAAGTTAGGCCTCCAAAGACCTCAAGCCCGTAGCTTCACCTTACAAAGAAACTCCACCGAGGAGCTTGTCTCCACAAGAACAAGAATTACAAATAGTGATCTTTAACTAGACCACAACACTCTTTTACAAACACTCTCACTCTTTTACAACTTCACCTATAGAAAGAATATGAAATTTTTGGCTCTATGAAGTGTGGTGAGAAAAGCTTCAGTTGTAGAGTGATATTAGAGATCAAACAACAACTGAAAAACCAATTTTGAAAGAATGGAAATGAAAGCTTTAAACTATTTTTCTCTTTCTCTTGAAAACTATGAAAACTTGTATTTTTCTTGGTAAATAACTAAGGCCTATTCCCCACTATTTATAGGGAGAGAATAGGTTAAAAACTCTGATTTTTCCAGCTAATTTGATCAGAAAAAGAGTCCCAACAACTCCTAAAAACTCTGTTAAAGAGAAAACCAAAAACAGATTTTCAGAAACACTAAAAGAGGAAAGAGCCGTTATGGCCTGTTGCAGGCCTACCGGTCGACTGCCGGTCGACCGGGTCCCTGCTGGCAAAAGAGCCGTTGCGACTTCGGTCGACTGCCAGTCGACCGATCCAACAAAGGAAACACAGTTTCCTTCTATCGGTCGACCGACCCAGTCGACCGAAAAGATACAGAGAGCAACCATCTCTTTTCGGTCGACCGGTATGTAGGATCGGTCGACCGACAGACATGCACAGCCTGTGCATGTCTGGACACAGCAGCCGGTCGACTGCCGGTCGACCGGTCTGCCTGAAATAATCTTTTTCTGGGCAGATTTTTGAGTTAGAAAAATTTGTAAAAAATCTTTTAAAAACTCTGGAACTAAGTGTTATGCTGAACTTTGTTTATATACATGTTTTAAATACGTTTTTGAAGATATAAAGCTTTGAGTACATGTATGTATAAACCAAGGCATAAACTTAGAAATAAACATTTTCAAAAACATAGAAACATTCAAGACAAGTGTGTGTGCAAATCCTAGAGCCAAATTTCACATATTCTATCTTTAACAAAAACTACACTTACAAACTTCTAGGTCTTCAAGACTTCAAGATGGGCTATCTTCACTTGATCTTCAATATTGTTCTTTGAGCCCAATTTGACTTGTCTTGAGTCCAATGTACCTTCCTTTAGGGAAGAATTCATCTCTTTAATATATAAACCTGAAACACACTTAAACAACAATTTATATTAGTACACATAACTAATATGTTTTGTAATCATCAAAATACACTAAACAAGGGTGATTGTAACCTTGGGCCAACAATCTCCCCCTTTTTGATGATGACAAAACATATGAGTTATTAAACAAATAAAGGAGGAAAGAGCTTGGAAAGCTCCCCCTTAAACAATGCTATGTATTTAACATGAATATGAACAACTATGTAAGCATACATAAAGTATTGAAAAATATCATCACCAAAAAAAAATTTTGAGGAATAACAACTTTCATATGTTTCTCCCAAACTTATATATATTTATATTTCTCCCCCTTTTTGTCATACATCAAAAAGGGTTAAAAAAAAAAATTTTAAGACAAAACAAAACAAACATATTAGAAACCAAAACAAAACAAACTAAGATATTTTAAGTATCAATCTTACATACATTCAATTCACCACAAATAAATGAAAATCTTGCATAATCTAAAGGTTTTGTGAAAATATCTGCAAGTTGAAAATCTGTGGAAACAAAATCAATATCTATGTCACCTTTTTCAAAGTGATCTCTAAGAAAATGATATCTAATGTCTATATGTTTGGTTTTACTATGTTGATTAGCATTTTTGGTCATGTGAATAGCACTAGTATTATCACAATAAATCTTAACATGATCAAAATGTAAATCAAAATCGAGAAGAGTATGTTTCATCCAGAGTACTTGTGCACAACAAGCTCCGGCTGCTACATACTCCGCCTCGGCGGTTGAAAGGGCTACACTATTTTGCTTCTTGGAAGACCAAGACACAAGACAATTGCCCAAGAATTGGCAAGTGCCACTTGTGCTCTTCCTATCTACCCTACAACCGGCATAGTCGGCATCCGAATAACTAGTCATGGTAAATTGGTTAGTTTTCGGATACCACAAACCTAAATCAATTGTGCCCCTAAGATACCTAATTATGCGTTTTACCGCTATTAAGTGTGATTCCTTAGGACATGATTGAAAACGTGCACATAAACATACGGAAAACATTATATCCGGCCTACTAGCCGTAAGATAGAGTAAACTACCAATCATGCTACGAAATAATTTGATGTCTACTTCCTTACCTTGTTCGTCCTTGTCAAGTTTCGTAGTGGTTGCCATGGGAGTCTTTGCTACTTTGGATCCTTCAAGCCCGAACCTCTTGATGAGTTCTTTGGTGTACTTGGCTTGGTTGATGAATGTCCCATCACTACGTTGCTTGATTTGAAGTCCAAGGAAGAAGTTGAGCTCCCCCATCATAGACATCTCGAATTCCTTTTTCATGCATGACTCAAAATTCTTGCAAAGTGAAACATTAGTAGATCCAAAAATAATGTCATCAACATAAATTTGAACTATGAGGATATCTTGATCTATATGTTTGGTAAATAATGTTTTATCAACTTTTCCTTTCTTAAAATCATTTGAAAGCAAAAATGAAGACAATCTTTCATACCAAGCCCTAGGGGCTTGTTTCAAACCATATAGTGCTTTATCTAATTTATAAACATAATTAGGGTGTGTAGGATCAACAAACCGGGGGGTTGTTCAACATACACCTCCTCATCAATATAACCATTAAGAAAAGCACTCTTTACATCCATTTGAAATAACTTAAAATCTTTAAATGAGGCATATGCTAAGGTCATCCGTATGGCTTCGAGCCGTGCTACGGGTGCAAAGGTTTCTTCAAAATCGATTCCCTCGATTTGAGTGTAACCTTGGGCAACTAACCTAGCCTTGTTTCTAACTACATTACCCGATTCATCCAACTTGTTCTTAAAGATCCATTTAGTGCCAATAGTTGGTCTATCTTGGGGCCTAGGAACAAGGTGCCAAACTTGGTTGCGCTCAAATTGATTGAGCTCCTCTTGTATTGCAAGCAACCAATATGAATCGGCCTCGGCCTCGAGGACATTTTTAGGTTCTATGTGTGAAATAAAAGCAAAATTACCACAAAAATCTTGAATCTTAGAGCGAGTGGTTACCCCTTTTGATACTTCACCTATGACGAGGTCCTTGGGATGATGAGGATTGAATCTCCAATCCTTTGGTAGTGGTTGAGAGGGCTCCTCTTCATTTGCTTGATGTTCATTTCCTTGAGCCTCTTCCACTTTGGCTTCACTTCCATCACCATCCTTTGGCTTGTCTCCCATGGTAGAAGCATCCTCCAAGGTCACTTTCTCCAAACCTTCATCTAAAGCATCAATTTCTACACAATTCTTAACAAACTTGTTAGATTCCTCAAATTTAACATGAATAGATTCCTCAATAGTCAAAGTTGACCTATTGAAGACTCTATAAGCCTTACTAGTATTTGAGTAACCTACAAAAATAGCCTCATATGCTTTTGCATCAAATTTTCCCAAATTAATATTTGTATTTAAAACAAAACATTTGCAACCAAACACTTTGAAATAAGAAACATTAGGTTTTCTAGAAAAATACATCTCATAAGAAGTCTTAGTAGTATTTTTACATAGGAAAACACGATTTGCAATGTAACATGAAGTATGAACGGCCTCGGCCCACAAATAATGTGGTAGACCATATTCATTTAACATTGTCCTAGCCATCTCTTGTAAAGTACGATTTTTCCGCTCAACTACTCCATTTTGTTGTGGAGTTCTAGGACAAGAAAGTTCATGTTTTATTCCATGTTCCTCACAAAAAGTGGTAAAGGGAAGGTTAATGAACTCACCTCCTCTATCACTTCTTATTTTAATTATTGAGGAGTCATTTTCCTTTTCAACTCTTTTCTTAAAGGCTTGAAAATGTGAAAAGGTTTGACTTTTGTGTTCAAGAAAATAAACCCAAGTAAAACGCGAAAAATCATCTACTAAAACATAAGCAAATCTACTCCCACTTAAACTTTTGGTTTGTGTTGGGCCAAATAAATCCATGTGGATTAGCTCCAATGGACGTGATGACATGATATCCTTAATTGATTTGAATGAGGACTTAGTTTGTTTCCCAAATTGACATGCGTCACAAACTCGGTCCTTTTCAAAGTTCAATGAAGGAATACCCTTCACCATTTCCTTAGAGTTAAGCCTAGAAATATGGTCAAATGAAACGTGGCCTAATCTCCTATGCCATAACCAAGAGTCGTCATCGAGGGCTTTTAAACATGTTATATTACAAGACATATTTAGCATATCTATCATATATACATTACTTTCACGAAAACCGGAAAATACACAAACATTGGAAGTTCTATCAATTACTTTACAAGCAACATTGTCAAAAACTACATCAAAGCCTTTATCACAAAGTTGACTAACACTCAAGAGATTATGCTTGAGGCCATCAACTAAAACTACATTTTCAATTAAAGGAGAAGTGCCAAGCTTTACATTACCAATACCAATGATTTTACCCTTGGCGTCATCTCCGAAGGTGACGGTGCCACCTTCATGATATCTTGATAGGGTTGCAAAGTTGTTGATGTCCCAAGTCATGTGCCTTGAGCAACCGCTATCAAGATACCATAAACCTCTACGTCTTTGAGCTTTGGAAAGTACCTACATCATTTAAAACAATGGTTGACTTTGGTACCCAAACTTTCTTGGGTCCTTGAAAGTTAGTGTTACGAACCCAAACATTATGATGTGATGCACTTAGTCTATCATAACAAAAATTAGCTAAGTGTCCTTTCCGTCCACAATGTGAACATGTGTACACTTTTCTATACATAAATGCATGGTGTGTATGTGAAGTGTGAGCATGCTTTGGGGGTTTACCATGATGCATAGGTTGTGTAGCATGTACATGAGCATGAGCATGAGCATGATGAACATTTTTCTTAGGAGCTTGTTTCTTAGGAAACATATTCTCCATCTTCTTCTTATCAAACTCACTACACTTTTTCAAAACAACATCTAATGAGTCTAATCTTTCCTTAAGCATGGCAATCTCATTAGAATCTACAAATGGGGTCTTTCCTTTACAAGCAATCTTATATTTTTCAAAATCATTTTTAGTGGAAACTAAAGAAGAATGCAAGTCATTATTTTCTTTAGAAAGATTTAACACTTGAATATTCAAAGATTCATTATCCTTTTTCATTTTCAAGTACTTTTTCTTCATGAAGTCATAATTTTGAGAAAGTTCTATAAATGCTTCTCCTAGCTCATCCATGGATAAATTATCATCAAGAAGAGTTGAGGGGGTTACCTTGCTTGTGCTCTCATTTGCCATGAAGCACATATTGGCGGTGTCGATCTCCTCCTCGGATTCACTTTCGTCATCCCATGTTGCTTTCATAGCCTTCTTCTTGTATGGCTTCTTGGATGAAGATGGCTTCACTTGGTCCGGACACTCCGCTACAATGTGTCCCGGCTTTTGGCAATTGAAGCATATGATCTTTCTCTCTTCTTTGCCTCCTTGCCATCTCCTCCGTCCTTGGAACTTTGCCTTGTTGTACATCCTCCGGACGTTTTTGACTAGAAGTGAGAGCTCCTCGTCATCTTCTTCTTCATCATCTTCGTCGGAGTAAGTAGCATGACTTTTGAAGGCAATGGTCTTCTTTTTGGAGGGTGCCATGTCCTCCCTTGCCTTCCTCTCCATCTCATGGGTTTTTAAATTCCCAATGAGTCCGATGAGCTCAATCTCATCTTTATCATTGAGTTCCTTCAATGTTGTAGCTTTCACTTCCCATGATGGAGGAAGAGCCCGGATGATCTTTCTCACCCTTTGGTCGTTGTTGATCTCTTCACCTAGAGAAGAAAGCCCATTAGTAATCTTAGTAAATTTAGTAACCATATCATCTATGGTTTCATGTTCTTGCATGCTAAAATTTTCATATTGGGACCGAAGAAGGTCTATCTTGGCCCTCTTCACTTGTGATGTCCCCTCATGTGTTACTAGCAAATGGGTCCAAATTTCATAGGTGGATTTGCAATGGATGACTCTAGCTATGTCATCATCATTGAGGGCTTGTAGGAGTGCATAATGAGCCCTAGCATTGGCATCAAACTCCTTGGTCTTAATTTCGGACCAAGTAGATTCATCACCATCGGGGGTACTAAATTGTTTAGTCACGGCCTTTGCAACTCGGCTACCTAGAGATTGCAAGAAAACGGTCATCTTAACCTTCCATATGGGAAAGTTAAGTCCATCAAACTTAGGGGGTGTCTTAATACCATCGGCCATGTTTACTATGTGGAAATGAATGAAATGATTAGCAATATGAGGATCTCTCTAAGGTTGTTAAGCCAAATCCTAGAGTCCAAGCTCTGATACCAATTGAAATACACCTAGAGGGGGGGTGAATAGGTGTAATTGCTAATCTAATGATCTTTTTAAACTTATGAAATGAGTGATGCAACAATCTCTCAAAAACACGACTAAGAGCCGAATACCCCTTGCGAGGTTCTGAACTCCTTCCTCCCAATTCCCCTTAAATGGGTTAGAGGTGCGCAATGCAACCGTGTTGTATTGAGGTGTGATTGATCAATGCCAAGTATGATGATGAAAATGAAAAGCTAACAATGTAACACAACAAGTATAGCAACACAAGATTCCACAAGTAAAATAGCAAGTAAAGTAAACAAATAAGGATTGCACAAATAAAGGTTAGTTCTCAAGCAATAAATTGGAAGTGATATAAAGCAAGAAAGTAAGCAAGAAGAACGCCAAGGCAATCGCAAACAAGATGATTTGTTTCGAGGTTCGAGCCCGTTGCTCTAGTCCCCGCCTTCACCTCCGTGAAGGGTTTCCACTATCCCCTTAGGATCCCGTACAAGTTAGGCCTCCAAAGACCTCAAGCCCGTAGCTTCACCTTACAAAGAAACTCCACCGAGGAGCTTGTCTCCACAAGAACAAGAATTACAAATAGTGATCTTTAACTAGACCACAACACTCTTTTACAAACACTCTCACTCTTTTACAACTTCACCTATAGAAAGAATATGAAATTTTTGGCTCTATGAAGTGTGGTGAGAAAAGCTTCAGTTGTAGAGTGATATTAGAGATCAAACAACAACTGAAAAACCAATTTTGAAAGAATGGAAATGAAAGCTTTAAACTATTTTTCTCTTTCTCTTGAAAACTATGAAAACTTGTATTTTTCTTGGTAAATAACTAAGGCCTATTCCCCACTATTTATAGGGAGAGAATAGGTTAAAAACTCTGATTTTTCCAGCTAATTTGATCAGAAAAAGAGTCCCAACAACTCCTAAAAACTCTGTTAAAGAGAAAACCAAAAACAGATTTTCAGAAACACTAAAAGAGGAAAGAGCCGTTATGGCCTGTTGCAGGCCTACCGGTCGACTGCCGGTCGACCGGGTCCCTGCTGGCAAAAGAGCCGTTGCGACTTCGGTCGACTGCCAGTCGACCGATCCAACAAAGGAAACACAGTTTCCTTCTATCGGTCGACCGACCCAGTCGACCGAAAAGATACAGAGAGCAACCATCTCTTTTCGGTCGACCGGTATGTAGGATCGGTCGACCGACAGACATGCACAGCCTGTGCATGTCTGGACACAGCAGCCGGTCGACTGCCGGTCGACCGGTCTGCCTGAAATAATCTTTTTCTGGGCAGATTTTTGAGTTAGAAAAATTTGTAAAAAATCTTTTAAAAACTCTGGAACTAAGTGTTATGCTGAACTTTGTTTATATACATGTTTTAAATACGTTTTTGAAGATATAAAGCTTTGAGTACATGTATGTATAAACCAAGGCATAAACTTAGAAATAAACATTTTCAAAAACATAGAAACATTCAAGACAAGTGTGTGTGCAAATCCTAGAGCCAAATTTCACATATTCTATCTTTAACAAAACTACACTTACAAACTTCTAGGTCTTCAAGACTTCAAGATGGGCTATCTTCACTTGATCTTCAATATTGTTCTTTGAGCCCAATTTGACTTGTCTTGAGTCCAATGTACCTTCCTTTAGGGAAGAATTCATCTCTTTAATATATAAACCTGAAACACACTTAAACAACAATTTATATTAGTACACATAACTAATATGTTTTGTAATCATCAAAATACACTAAACAAGGGTGATTGTAACCTTGGGCCAACAGCTGGATCTTTTAGAAACTGAGAATACGCTTTAGAACTGTTCAAACCTGGGCTTTCCTCTTGTGGGCTTCTAAATGATTCTTTAATTCCTCAAAACTCATAATTTTTGGGCCTCCTTCTCCATTAAACATTGGACCTGAAAAAAGAGAGAAAAAAGCAATAAAAATCTAATATTTATTCAGATAAAGCATAGCATGGTAGTAGAAAATGATGCATAAATGACTCCAATCACACCCAAGTGTAAGTTGAGTATTTTTATTATACATATATGAATTGCCTAAAAATAATATCCACAAGTGTATACAGTATAACCATGATTTTCCAACTATGGGAATTAATAAGGGTATAATATCAGGAGTATAATATCAAGAGTCACCCTTTTTCAGGGGTTCAGGAATAAGGAGCTTAGGAGTACAGGAGTTCAGGAGTACCAAACATCTGGTAACAGTATAATAATCATACCAAGTCCCCGTAAAAGTAATAGTCATGAATATGCAATATAATACAGATGCCACAGTATCAGGTCATGTGTACCAGTACCGGTTGATAGCATGTCAAGTGTCAAGTGTTATTATATCAGGTGTCAGGTAGCAGGCGATAAGTATAGCATGGCAATCACCGGTATCAGATATCAAGTAATAAGTATAGCATGGCAAGTACCGGTATCAGATATCAAGTAATAAGCATAGCATGACAAGTACCGGTATTAGATATCAAATAATAAGCATAGCATGGCAAGTATCAGTATCAGATATCAAATAATAAGTATAGCATAGCAAGTACTGGTGTATACATGTCAGGGTCAGGTAACTAATATATCGGTGAGAGTCGCAACATCAAATACTAGGTATCAATCGGTCACGTAACATAGTACAGAAGAACGACATAAACATTTCAAACACTTCACAACATTATTTCTAACAATAATAAATTTATCTATTAGCATGCGAAGCTGAGTGAAGCGGGAGCAGATTTAGGCATACCCGGTATAATACCGGTTCGACAAGGTATAATAACGGCCGGCAGCTATTTATAAAACATGATAATTTTAGAAATTATTTATATAACATATACCAACTTGCATAAAGAGACATCGTATATTAAAAACAATATAATAATTATTAAATATGAACGATGGTAATAAAGTAAGAAATGTCAAAGAAATGTACTCGCCTAACACCGGAATGAAAATACCAAGAAAAGTCTGAGAAATTCGCGAACCCATGCGAGTAAGTCACTAGTCCATAAATATATATTAAAATATATAAATATAAATATTTATATAATTATTAGATAGGGAATGAGAGAGGAGAGAGAGTTGTAGGAAGAGGAGAGAGAGAGAGAGAGAGATATGGTATTTTTATAAAGGAATTAGGAATTAAAAGGGGAGGGGTATTGATTGTAAATATGGGAAAGTAATTTGGGGATGAGTGTAGGCTGTCTAAAAATCATTGAAGACAAGTCATCAAAAGCAGAGTCCCAAACTCCAGACGCAGGGCTAATCATAGCCATCACTGCAGCACCAAGGCGCGTAGGTCGAAACACGCGTTTCAGCCGGCACTGCGACACCAAGGCGCGAAAGCCAAAACCCGCGTCTCAGCATCAAGGCGCGAGGCTCGACACTCGCGTCTCAGCATCAAGGCGCGAGGCTCGACACCCGCTTCTTAGCGTCAAGGCGCGCGGCTCGACACCCGCATCTCAGACAGCACTGCAGCACCAAGGCGCGAGGGTCGAAACCCGCGTCTCAGCCAGCACTGCAGCACCAAGGCGCGAGGCTCGACACCCGCGTCTCAGCCAGCATTGCAGCCCTAAGACGCGGAAGCCAAAACCCGCATCTCAATTATAACTGCCCTGGTTATGGGACAAGTCACTGCCCACATAACGGGTAAGTTAACCCCTCATTGTGGAGTGTTTTAAGGGGGCACGTTCACCCTGAAACCTCTATAAATAGCCCTGTTGCTATGACAAAAGGGCAGACACACAGAGGGATGGAGAACAGAGAGAGAGATCAAGGAGAAGCGCTTGACTTGAGAGCTTCCACGGAGAAGGAAAGAGAGTCCAACTCTTCAAGTAACTTGCTGCGTACAAGTTGACCTTCGCCTACAATCTCTTTGAGATTTCTGGCCGACAGAGCTGCGTTACTCCGTCTGCCATCCGAAGAGAAGATCCCCAAAGTTCTTGACGTTCACCCAGTCAACGAAAAACAAGATTCACTTTCCATCGCCACCTAAAGAACCCAGCACTAAACAAAGGAGGATTCAAGACTCAACATCCTCCCTCCCTCGTAACTAGAGTATCAGTCCGTTGTAATTTTTCAATTGATTCAAGAAAATCTTACACGAGCTTATATTTTTCCCACGCATACAAGAGATGGCGACTCCGTTGGGGACTACTTTCGTTACTGACGAGCAAGTGGTGGCGCAAGGTGACGTCCTCTACAAGGGAAAAACAGTCGAATCACTCGTCGTGGAATTCGACCAGGCGAAGTATGAAGAGTTCCTCTCTTCCGGCTCCAGGAGCCCAAAGACCCGCGTCTGCCGTAGGGTCTCTACGGGGACTGGCCCCGAAATCCGCTCTGAGATTCTCTCAGGCGCAGCTGTTGTGAAGGTTGCCATGGCCAATCGCGCCATGTGTGATACCCGTGCCAACGTCTCTCAGGAGACCGGCAGAATCAAATTCTCTGGTGTCCAGCCAATCCACCCTCTCCCTTAGTACCAGGTCGTCATTGGTTTCTCTCAACCTCCACAACGCAACCGGAACGCTAAACGTCGACAGAGGAGGCGTGCGCGTCAACTGCAAGTTGGAACAACTGATCGTCCAACTGAGGCGGGACGCAAGGTCCAGACCGGCGTCTCTGCTGCACCACATCCCGTACGCGAAATCCGCGTTTGGCAGCCCAAACGTGAGATTTACCAGGTTGGCTCTTCTGAAGCCCCACTCCCCAAAAGCCAAGGCGAAACTTACGCACCTTGTCAAGTACAAGGAGCACGCGCCTCTAGGCATGGGGCCCAGCAGCCCTTCATCTCTCAAACGTCTCGGCCCCGATGCAATAATCAGCAGCGCGATAATCGCGTCTCTTCTCAGCAGAGACGCCAGACGCGCGTCCTGAAGCCACAGCGTGAGAACCGCGTCTCTGAACCCCGCGTCCTGGCTGTACAGAGCAAGGTGCCTCCCGCCCTCGACATTGCGAGGCTAATCTCTTTGATCCTCCTCCCACGGATCAAGAGATTACTTGACGAAGAAGAGAAGTGCTAATCGGATCACTTCCTCGTGCTGCTGTGAACGGCTTATTACAATGCTCTCCGAGTGTCGTTGCAGTTCAGGTGCAAACCAGCAGTCTTTAGTCAGACAGTTGACCCTGAGTCCCCGATCAGCCAAGAGAAGTCGTTCCCATAGGAGGAGGGTCTTCTCTGATACTGAATATCCTGAGCTCACCGCAAACATGGCGAGCAAGAGCAGGGGAAAGCAACCTGCAGTCAGCTCTGACGAGTCTGACACTAAACCGGAAGGAGTGTACTGACACACCCGCACCTGGACCGGGGCAATTCCCCCGATTGACTACAATGCCCTAGCCTGGGGCATTGAGGTGAATGACTCGCACTCAGCCATTGCAGAGTCGCAGGCTTCAAACTCTTCTATAGAGAAAGAGGCCTTCATATACATGACAAGAACTCCTGAGGAGACAGTTAGGCGTCTGGAGCAGCAAGCCCAGATTCAGAAGGAACAACTCGAGATGATTCGTGCTCAGCAAGAATCTATCGACTCCCTCAAGCAGATGCTCGCACAGTTGCTTGAAGACAAGAGGAAGTCAGCTGACAAAGCCTCCTCTAAAAAGTCTAAGGGCAAGCGAAAGGAGGGAAAAAGCTCATCCTCTGTACATCTTGAGGAGGGAGAGCAGCCTACTTCGGGTTCGTCCAAATCCTCGTCGCAAGGAAAAGACGACCAAGACCAGGAAAAGGTTCATTCTAAAAGAATGAATCAATTGGAGCAACGCCTTGAGGCCCTTACCAACCGCAAAGGCCTCCAAGAAGCAGGAGTAGTCCGGCCATATCCGGCCGAGTGGGATCTGGTTTCATACCCTCCCAAGTTCAAGGCTCCAACCCTCCAAGCATTCGATGGGAAAGGTTCACCGAATCAACTTATCTACTACTTCAAATCCCAAACAGGGAATGTGGTCGATAACGATGCCATCCTGGCACGTTTGTTCATCGGCACCCTAAAAGGGCTAGCCTTTGAATGGTTCATGAAGCTCCCAGAGGGCTCCATCAAGAATTGGGGCGATGTGGAGAAGCTCTTCCTCACGCGCTTCTTTGAAGATGACTCGGAAGTCACCATGCCCACCCTTTTTGCTACCAAACAGCGAAAGGGAGAGTCCGTCAAATCTTTCGTGAAAAGGTTTCAGAATGTAGTACTCCGATGTCCGAGCGGTATGACCCAGGTCACTCTGGTGGAAACATGCCGCCACAATCTCTAAACCTCGCTCCTTGCCCAAATAGGAGTTGCTGAAAGCCGCACCTGGAAACAATTGATCCAACAAGGTGAACAGGCTGAGGAAATTGTCGCCCGCGTCAGGGCAGAAGAGAGTAAACTCCGACCTGAGAGGTCAACGAGGCGTGCGCCAGACACATCCCTCCAAACAAAACGGAAGACAATTTGGCGACACAGACCAAATCCCCCGTCCTCAACCGGTTAAGGGAAGCGGCTCTTCAAGCCAACCACGCGCCAACAAGCAGTATTCCTTCAAGGATGAACATGTCGACTCGCTCTTCAAATTACTCAACAAGAGCAACAGACTAAAGCTTCCTGAAGCTAAACGCCCTGAAGAAGTCGGTAAAACTGATAATCCCAACTACTGCTTGTATCACAGGATGTTGGGACACCCCACCAAGAGCTGTTACGTCTTCAAGGACATCCTTCAGGCTCTGATTGACGCGGAGGTATTAAAACTCCGTCCAGAGCAGAAGAAGGTGACGGCTAATATGACATCAGTTCTCCAGTTTGGAAGACAACCTCCAACATCTTCGGGGGTGATCCCTGTCCCAAAAGGTGAGCTAAGAGTGGTCAACACAGACCCTCACCAGCAGCAAGAGAAGGGCCTGGTACCTGTCCCTAGACCTCGAGGGGAAGTCATGTGGGTTCATCCTGACCTTGTTGATGGCCAGCAATGGACTTCTGTGACCAACAGAAAATCCAAAGGCAAAGGAAAAGCTACATCCTGTAATGTGGTATGTGCCTCTTCTCGGGAAGCAGAGACCAATGTCCCCTCACTGACCGATTCAGAAGAGGAATCAATGGCTCTGGCCACAGAACCCATCCAACTTGTGTCGGAAACCCGTTCGAGGCAGTCATATTTGAAAAGGTATGACGAAATGGCGGTAACTCCTCCAAGGCCCGTTGCAGAGCCAACCAAGCCCTTCACAAAGCAACCTGTGGAGAAATAGAAAGAGCTTCGGTTTTCCAAAGTTCTTTCGAAAGACATAGCGGAAGGATCCACAGCACCTTACCGCTTTGATGTCTTGGCCCAACTGGCCAATATCCCGGCCTGGATTACTCTTTATGAGCTCCTCAGGCTATCAAAGTCAATTAGAGAAGCTCTACAAGAGGCCCTGGCTAATGCTGAAGTTTTCATGACCCAGGTGCCGATTGGACCAAAGGAGGGAGATGTAGAGGATTGCCTCCACGCCTCCCAAAATGCTCCCTGCATCACCTTCACGGCAGATGATATGCAGGTTAAGGGGAAGCATGATCGACCACTATACTTCACAAGGTATATTGGTTCATCTGAGGTGAACCGTATTCAAGTGGATCCAGAGTCCGCATTGAGCATCATGCCTCGCCGGGTCATGCAGCATCTGGGAATTCCTACTTATCGTTTGAGCGCTACCCAGACAACTATTTATGGGTTCAATGCCAATGGAACCCGTCCAATGGGGAAGATCAAGCTCAAATGCCAAATCGGGGACCTAAAGTCGGAAGTGACATGCTATGTCATCGATGCTGACACTTCCTACAATCTGCTGCTGGGACGACCGTGGATTCATCGCAATTCTATCGTTCCCTCTACTCTCCACCAAGTCATGAAATACATTGACGGAAATGGAAAAGTGCGAACGTTGATTACCGAAAGGCATCCGTTTAAGGGAGTCGAGAATTATTTCACAGATTCCCTCCGTATCAGGATTCTGTGAAAACAGATGAAGTCCCGCAACCAGAGGAGCCAGACTCTGGTAATGAAGCCGACACCGAGCCAGAAAAAGAAGAATGCATGTGGGAGCTAGATCCACTTGTAACGAGTATTAATAAGCTCGATGTTGATAATACCACCGATGATGTAGGCGGATGGTATATTAATGAGGACCTAGATTTAGCGTATTTCTCTGTGTTTGCTTCTGATTCGGTGCCCTCAGACACTAGTACCGAAGTGGATGATGATCTCTGGTCGGCAATGGACGCCTTGACGTCATTGCATGTACCAGTGAAATCGTCCTTCGAAACATACCGAGATGCTGGTAATGCGCAAGAATCTATATTCATGGTTCCAGCGAGACGGAAAGGTCAAAAACCAATCCTTTTGGGCGAATCACGTCCGAACCAATGTCCCGTGAATAATCAGAAAGCGAAGAAGAACCCCCTCAGTTCGGTCATTATGAGCCATGGACACTCAGAATGATGAGAAGCATGGGGTATGATCTAGCAAGCGGACCCGGGTTGAATTTCGGCAAAGGAAGGAGAACGCTACTTCAATCCTTCGTTCCGAAAGGGAAACCCCCGATTATTATCATCGGACTCGCAGGGGGTTGGGCTATGTATCAACTCCGGTCCCTTCAGCCTCTGATTCTGGAAGGTCATCAGACCACGATTACTCTTCCGGTACGTCATCGTGGGAATCAGATGTCAGTGTTGGCAACATCTTCAGAGAACTTTCAGTGAATATGGTTTCAACAAACCACCTGGAAGACAGAGATGAAGAAATGATCCAATCCGATACAGATCCTTGGATCCAGCACTTGAACAATCTTTGGGATACCCGCTTTGAACAGCGCGAGCCGCCCATAGAAGATAAGGTTGTTCAGATCAATCTGGGGGATGAGGCTAATCCTAAGCACATCTTTATAAGCGAAGGTCTGTCTCCTTCAGAGAAAAAGGATCTAATATCTCTTGTACAAGAGTATATAGACGTCTTCGCTTGGAATTACGAGGACATGCCTGGACTTGATCCTCGAGTGGCTATGCACCGCCTCAACATCAATACAGACGTAAAGCCTGTCAAACAACAACAACGACGGTTCCGTCCAGAAATAATGGAGGTGATTCAATTAGAAGTCAGAAAGCTTATAGACTCTGGCTTCATTCAGGAAGAACAACATCCCGATTGAGTAGCCAACATCGTCCCCGTTGCTAAGAAAAACGAAAAGATCTGGATCTGCATTGATTTTCGTGATCTAAACGAGGCCTGTCCCAAGGACGAATTTCCACTGCCAATCACAGATGTCATGATTGACAATACATGTGGATTCGAGCGAATGTCCTTCATGGATGGATTTTTAGGATAGAATCAAATCAAAATGTATCCTGACGACGAAAAACATACCTCTTTCAGGACACCACTGGGGGTATACTGCTACACCGTCATGTCCTTTGGACTGAAGAATGCAGGGGCGACATATCAAAGGGCCATGAATGCCATTTTCCATCAGCATATGCGCAAAACGGTGGAATGTTTGTTGATGACATCGCAGTAAAAAGTCGCGCTAAAGGTGATCACATAACTGACCTGAAGGTTGTCTTCGACATCATGCGGGTCCATCAATTGAAGATGAATCGCACCAAATCCTTCCTAGGGGTGGCTAGTGGCAAATTCCTAGGATTTGTTGTAACTTCCACCGGAATTCATTTGGATCCAGAAAAGGTTCGCGCTATCCAGGAGATGCAACCTCCAAGAAACCTCAAGGAGCTCAGGGGATTGCAAGGACAATTGGCGTACATCCGCAAGTTTATCTCAAATCTCTCTGGAAGATGCCAACCTTCACCAAATTAATGAAGAAGGGTGTCTCGTTCATTTGGGACGATGCTTGCCAACAAACATTTGAGGAAATTAGATAATACCTCACACAACCACCAGTCCTTGCAGCTCCGGTATCCGAAAAACCTTTCCTGATATATGTCCGAGCGATGGATCATTCTTTAGGAGCTCTACTAGCTCAGAATGATGATCAAGGACGAGAGCAAGCAATCTACTATTTGAGTAGAACAATGATCAGAGCCGAACATCGATACAACCCGATCGAAAAGGAATGTTTGACACTGGTGTTTGCTATTCAGAAAATGCGACACTATCTGGTAGGCCAAACTATAAATGTCATATCAAAAGTCAACCCCCTGAGGTGACTTATGACAAAGCCTTCATCATTGAACGGCCGGCTGGCAAAATGGGCCATATTGCTATCCCAATATGAAATGCACTTTTTACCACAAAAGGCCATTAAAGGACAAGCGGTGGTGGATTTTCTAGCTGAGCATCCAGATCCGATGGCAGTCAAACTTTACGAGGATCTCCCAGACGAGGTCGCAGAAGCCTGCCAGACTCAGACATCGTTTGAAAGTCAAGTATGGCAGCTTTTCTTTGACGGTGCATCGAGAACAAGTCAAAAAGACATATAATGGCAGAAGTAGGAGTAGTACTGGTCTCTCCACAGAACTACGTGATTCCTTGAGCCATCTCGCTAACCGAACCTTGTTCCAACAATGTGGCGGAGTACAATGCTCTTTTGATTGGGATGCAACTCGCCGATGAGATTGGCGTTAAAAATCTCGAGGCATATGGTGACTCTAAACTCATCGTCAGCCAAGTTTGCGAGGAGTACGAAGTCAGACATGAAGATCTAGTACCCTATTGCAACGCAACTGTTCATATGGCCGAAAAGTTCACAAACTTCTACATCGACCATGTACCATGCAAGTAAAATGCGCATGCAGATGCACTGGCATCCCTCGCTGCCTCCTTAGCTCTTCCAGCTGGAGCAGTAGAGAAGATATTTGTCCACAGCCACGACCTGTATTGCCCGAGAATTGCTCCTGAGGACTGCCAGGAGCCAAAGGGAGATTGTCAAGGCAAAGAAGCACTGGAGTCGTCAACTGGTCCAGAGCCTAGAGACTGGCGATTCCCCTACATTGATTATGTCTTGTACGGCATCCTGCCTGAGCACACCAAAGAAGCGGCTGCCATTCGAAGGAAAGCCCCCAAATTCTACTATAATGCGATTACACGAACATTGTATCGTCGATCGCATGACGGGATCTTGCTCCGCTGCCTTTCACCAAAAGAGGCACAGGAGATATTATAAGAAGCCCATGACAGTATGTGTGGAGCCCATCAACCTGGCCCAAAATTGGCATATCGACTCCAAAGGTTGGGATACTATTGGCCCAAAATGATTGCCGACGCTGTCACTTATGCTAAGAGATGTCACGCCTACCAAGTTCATGGCGATTTCATCCACCAGGGTACCTTCACTCTACGACCTCTACCTGGCCATTTGAAATGTGGGGGATGGATGTAGTTGGCCCTATCAGCCCGCCATCATCAAAAGGACATCGGTTTATCTTAGCCATAACCGATTACTTCTCCAAATGGGCAGAGGCCATTCCTTTGAAGGAGGTAAAGTCATCCGACGTGATCAAGTTCGTGAAACATCACGTCATTTACCGTTTTGGGGTACCTCGGCGAATCATCCATGACAATGGACCCCAGTTCATCAGTCAAGCTTTCCAGAGATTCTGCGCTAAGTTCAGAATCCAGAGTGTATCCTCAACGACATACTATCCCGCTGCTAATGGTCTCGCAGAAGCTTTCAACAAAATCATTGGCAAGCTCCTCAAGAAATTCGTCTCGAAAAGTCAGCGTGACTGGGACGACAAGCTAGGTGAATGCTTATGGGCTTATCGTACAACTGTGCGAACTCCAACTAAAGCTACGCCATTTCTTTAGTATATGGGTGTGAAGCCGTACTTCCACTGGAAATTCAAATTCCATCTCTACGCGTCGCCTTGACAGTGGAGATGACAACAGAGGAGAAGCATCAACAGCGACTCCAAGAATTGGAGGCCTTAGATGATAAACGTCTGCAGGCCCAACAACAAATCGAGCTTTACCAAGCTTGAATTACCAGAGCCTTCAATAAGAAAGTTAAAGTGCGAACTTTCAAGAAGGGTGACCTCGTCTTAGCCGTCAGAAGACCTATGGTGATGACACACAAGACAAAAGGAAAATTCCAGCCCAAATGGGAAGGACCATTTGTAGTAGAGCCAGTCTACTCAAATGGATCATATCGCCTCATAACCTCAAATGGCGATACACTCATGATGCCCATCAATGGCAGGCTCCTGAAGAAGTGCTATCCTTAATGGTACTCTTCCGTTGATCAAGTTAAAAGTACACCTCTGATCAAAACAAGAAAAGTTTCTTCACTAACATCCGACGCCCCCGACAGCTAAGGATAGAGGAAAATGTTGGCTTCTAAGCCCAACATAAGTCTTTGACAACTCATCATGCTGAGGGGAATAGCATGGCTAGCCCAACTCAAACGGTAGTCGGTAAAGACACCTCAAATCCGTTGATAGCTGAGGGTTTGCTAAAAATCCTAAGTGGATGTAGTTCCACTCTTTCCTCCAAAAATCCCTTACCAATTCTCATACACAGAATAGTAGGTCTACAAAATACAGTCATTGCTAAGTTAACACTATACCTCTGGTAATGAAAATTTTCAATACTCCCTATCGAGTACAAACTTTATTTGTCAACTCTATATGGAGTAGTAAAACTTCAAATTTGCCAAGTTAACATACCTCTGGCTCTTCAAACTTCACTTGTCAATTCTCATCAATAGAATGACAGGTCCTCAAATTGCTCATATCGCAAATCAGTTTCTGACAAGTTAATATTACACCTCTGACAAATTACTGCTAAAGTTTAACATTATACTTCTAACAGTAATCAAGTTGCTGCCAAGTTCAATATTAAACCTCTGATAGTCACCTTCCTTCAGACTTCCATATCGAAGCTGAAATGAACGATGCTAAGTTAACACTATACCTCTAGCATCCAGGTCATTGCTAAGTTCAACAATACACTTATGGCCATGACTTTCCCTCGGACTCCCTTGTCAAAGTCGAGATGACCAATGCCAAGTTCAAAATTACACCTCTAGCATTACCCTCACTGTCAAGTTAAACATCACACCTATGACAGTGACACTTTCAGTTTTCCCAAATAAAACTGAAAAGCTTTTGAGTCAAGTTAATATCACACCTCTGACTCACATCCTTGTCAAGTTAACACTACACTTCTGACAAGACTACGTTCAACCTGTTAAGTTAATATCACACCTCTAATGGTAAAGACTTTCTTAGATCCTCCGCGAATCTAGTCGCACTTGTTATTCTCCCCAACAGAACAACAAGTCTACCTAAAAACATTGTTAGGTTAACATTACACTGTTAACAGTGCTTTCATCAACTCCCCAGCTGAGCTTAATCAAGTTAATCCTAAACCTTTGATAAAGGCTCATGTTCCCTGGGGGTACGAGTTCCACTTGTCACTCTCCTTTATAGAGTGGCAGGTCCACAAAATTATCTTATCTCTGTCAAGTTAATATCACACCTCTGACAGCATTGTTGAATTTTCTGAAAACAGGATTTTTCTACAAACCTTGACTTGTTAAGATTATCATTATAAGTTTTGGCGAGTCAAAGATTCTTTACTCCTATTAGTCTGACTTTCAAAAAAAAAAAGAGTTCAAGACAATAGAAGGAAACAAAAAGAAAAGTGTCACTTTATTTATATCCAGGCATATGAAAGTGATACAAAACGCTCTCTTATACAATAAGATTGAGTGTTACAATAAAGGAGTACAAAGAAGTCCCTCTCTCTCAAAGGTTGCACTCACTCCTTGAAGCTGCTTATAACTCCAAGTACAAGATGTTTGGAAGGGCGCCAAAGTAGGATTGAACACTGTGGCGACGATCGGAAGCTGATTGCACCACGATGCATGATGTAAATATCGAAAGAGCCCATTGTGGACCAAGAACAATGGTATTTTTGAGGTCGAAAGGCAGCAAAATCTTCTGATTCCACTTGACCATCCGAAGGTGGGGGGTATGATCCTTCGTTGATGAACATCTCCACCCCCAGAAAGTCATCCAATGAGCATGGAGCTTTCATCGATGTCACTTCGGGGTAGGTGAAGGGAGAATCCAAGACCATACCCACCACTATATCCACCGCCATCCTCACTCTGATCATGCCATGCCAAGAAGCATGACTGATGCATTAAATCCAAAGAGATCTTGGCGAGGGTCAAGGGCCATGACTTCTTCTCCAGTGATCGACCGTCGAACAAGTTCGCTGGCCGATATATTCTCCCAAGGGCCCAGCGAACATGAAAAGGGATGATTAAGCTTAAGCCTACCTGCAAAAAGCAAAAGTCAGAAGATCTGAAACTTAGTATATTTCAACAAGAAAAACTAAGTGACAGACGCAGCTATGGTGGAAAACTGCAGACGCAGGAATGACCCGCTCAGTGAACCAAACTTCTGTGGCGGCAGAAACAGACGCGATCAAAGCTGTGATACACACAGAATACGAACGCAGTCTAGTTTTGCATCCGCGTCTAAGGTATGAGGCGCAAAGAGAGTCAGACGCGAAAATTGCCGTCTCCCTGTTCAACGAACAAGGGTTGCAAAATTCAGGCTGAAACTTTCGACCTAAGTTGAAATTCTTCTAAGTCAACAGCCTCAGATGCGAGCTCTGTATGTAAAGCTTGTGGTCCAGGCGCGAAGGTCCATTATACTCGCGTCCAGAAAATTTTGAGTCAGAATTTTCTCAATGGCGCAACTCCCAAAAGGTGGGCGCACCATCCAGACTTCAGAAGAAAGTTAAGAAGATGAATCTCTTTAAGAGATAGCAAAACTCTAACCCAGTAAGGGCTGAAAATTTCATGGCAGACCAGGAAGTCATACCCGCAGCAACCCCCATTAAGGGTTGAACTTTCTGCATCAAGGCGCAGACATAAAAGGTGCTCAAGAAGACGCTTTTTGATCTTGAAATCACTTGACAGTGATAATCTTCTGGAGAGATTAAACAGAAGCATAATAGCTCTGGGTCATCATCGTCCATGGAGGCAAGTCCTAGATTCAAGTCCTTGAAGAAAGAAGGCAGAATCGCTCAGAGCGTTCGCTCTTAAAGGAAAGCAGCCTAAGTAATGGATTGCTAAAAGGAGAAGCTGAGCTCTATTTATAGGCAAACCACAAAGCCTGTAATTAATGGCTCGCTAATCAGAACCGTCAGCTTTAATTCCCGCACGAATATCAAAGCCCAATAATGGGCTGACGCGTGGACTATCGCTTCGGGAAGCATCGAAGACGCGAGTCTCCAACCGCCAGCGCCGATTTGGCATTTAAAGGCATTAATGCCTGAACCCAATGAAGGGCTGACGCGTGGACTGCCGCTTCAGGAAACATCGGATGGTGCGAGTCCCGAATCGACAGCGTCGATTTGACGTTTAAAGATCCCACGAAATCTTTATGACCAGCTGCATGTAACGCCTGGGAAGTTGCACCAAACGCAGGTTCGAGAGCCGCATCCCAGCTGCGTCTAGGAACTGGCGTCCCTTTGCGAATTCAAAAATGGCGTCCCTTTTCATTCTGGACAAGAGAACTACAACCGCGTCTCTTGGGGTGTTTCAAAGCTGCATCTCCTCATAGCAAAAGGGACCCATTCTGGGGGTCACGGTTAGAAATCACATAAAAGTGAAAAGCTGCGTCCTGAGACTTGTATCTTCAACAGAGAAGGCCTATGGCATTCACAAGTATCTTGGAGCTGCGTCTACATGGCGAGATGATGATGGTGTTCCGATCATAAACTCAATATAATTTGAGTTTTCACCAGGTCAAGGACCCAGTGTCACGTCCTCATATCTATGCGTCAGTTTTGAGGAGCATAAGACCGCGTCCTCAATGCATCCTGAATTCTGCACTTGGACAGAGTTAAGGGCTGGGGCCAGGGAGCCGCACCCAAAGTTGCGTCTTTCGCGCCAACTTGAATCGCGTCTCAATTGGCAGGTCAGAGTCTGTTTCTCAGGACCGTGTCTCCCTATAAATTAGAGCCGTGTTCCGCCCAAGAACTTAGTTCTACCTAAGTTCGTTATTCACAGCCAGTCAAGGATCACAGCCAAAGACTGCAGCTAAGAAATTGGATTCATCTACAGTGGAACAATGAAGATGGAGCAAAATTTCAAAAGACTTTTATTATTTGACTCAAAAATGATAAAAGTGATACAAACACTCCTGATGAATTGAGTGTTCTTTCTTTTACAAAAAAAAAGAAGGGAGGCTAATAGTCTTGATTAGCTAAAGAACGGATTTGTTCTCGGAGGCGATGTATCTCGTGCTGATGCGCTTTCTCAGCCTCCATGAGAGCCTGGACCCGCAGCTCCTCCTCGGACAAAAATCTCCTCGCAGCCAGCTGCGCTCGTAGGGATTCCAGCTTGGAGGAATGAGCAGAGAGGTTTTCTTCAACTTGCGTCTTGGCAGCCTCCAACTCTGCCAGCTTCTTCCTGGAAGTGGCAAACTTCTGCTCATTGATTGCAATCAAAGCCTCAGCCCTGGCTATGGTGGCCCGAGCACTGATAATAACCTGCTCTGCGATCTGCATGACGATCTCAGATTCCTTTGACTCGCCAGTCAGCTTTTGATGGTCAGCCTGGAAACGTTAGAGATGGTGGGTCTCTTCAGCTATCCTTTCCTCCATCTCCTTTCGCTCTTATTCTTGAGCAGCAAGAAGCCTAGTCAGGGTTGGCCGGGCCTCGTGAATTGAGCCAACGTCTTCCAAAGACTTAAGCTCTTTCAAGTCACTTCCCAACTGCTCCACCAGCAGCAGACATGCCCTAGCCTGTAAAGGACCTCCAGTATGACTGATGTTCTCAATTAGATTTCCAAAAAGCACTCGGGCAAATTCAAAAGAACTGCCCCCAGAGAGGATGAGGTCAATACACGATCGCATGGAAACAAAGAACTGCTGCACCATTTGACGTGTCAGTTCTTCCATGATATCACCGGCTGGAGAGAATTTCGCTTATGTGCTCCCAGATCCCATTTCTATCGCAGGGCGAGGGATGGGAATCAACTCATCCCGTGCAGGAGTAGGGTCAACGACAGGTGCGACAGAAGCTGAGATGGTCGCTGACACGTCTGGCGCAGTCACTATCGTAGAAGCCTCCATGGCGCCTGAAGTAGCAGCAAATCTGACTTCTTCGGAGCCCTCAGTCGGGACTTGAATTATGCTGCCTTCTGGGCCGACGCTGACCGCAAGTTCCTCTACCTGAGCTCCCTCAGCGCTCTCTGCAGTTTACCAGAACATCAGCCATGATAATAAACAGAAAATATTCAAGACATCAATATTTTCTTACCAAGCTGAGGGTCCAAAGACGGCAAGTTCCTAGGCAAATCTTGCAGGGTGGAAGTCTCCCCGACTTTAATAATTGCCCTCTCTTGAGGCATCTTAGCAGCAGCCTCAACACCCTCCTGCTGGGCCAGCTCCTGTATCATCTCCTCGATATGGGAGGAAGTCGCAGCCTCGCTATCCACGGCCAGCCCTGCAGCATAAAGTTAAAGGGAGGACGTCAGAGAACCTTTTTCCTAGTTAAAAAGGGCAACTGGGTCAAAAAGGCAAAGAGAGTACCTTCAGCAGGAGCAGTTGCCGCTAGTGACGACGCCGTCACTGGATCACACCCATATATTTCCTCCTCCGTAATATGTGAGAATTTACTCGGATCTGGAGGAGCGGGTTCATCGCCAAAATCGACTTCATCGCCTGAAGAATATGCATCCTCCTAAGACGACGAAGACGACAGCGCCACACAAGAGGCCTCGGCAGCCGAAGCCTTGCCACCAAGTACCCCAGTAGTAGGACTGGGGTCAGCTACCCTCGAGCTGGGCATCAATATAGCAGGAGATCCGGGCTGTTGTGCTTTATCCCTCCTCTCTTGAGTCAAAGAAGACCCTAGTTGAGTTGAGACCCCTGGAATCTCAACATCATCCCTGCTCATCAGATCAACCTCGAGCTGCTCAGCTTCATCAGTTGCAGCGGGTTCGTCAGCAAGCTCCCCTTCTTCTAAAATCATGGGGCCCTTGCTGCGTAATCCACGAGTACGAACAAGGGGGGCATCATCTTCCTCCTCCTCTTCTTCCCTCTGCCCCTCAACACCGGAAGGGACGGCCTCGGACATGGAAGCTTCAGCCGCCAAGTCTCTCCTGGCCTTCTTCGGGGCAGGCTCAGCCATGGAAGTAGAACTAGGCTCAACTGTGGAAGTATAACCATGGGGACGTTTAGGCAACGCCCATCGACGCCTTCCGGCTGGCTGCTCCCTAGGTGCTGCCGCCCTCGGCTCCCCCCGTGTCTCCCCTCTGGTTTCCCTCTGAGCTGCCTGGTATTCATCAATGCCTCGCGTGCGCTTGTTGGACGCCAACTTTTCCTCATAAGCCGCATTGATGCTCTTAATGCATGAGAGCTCTATTGAATAGCCAGGCATCTTGCTAGCCTGAAAGTACCAGGTGCAGAAGCTAAGGCTTGCGTGGCAGTTTGACGTCTTATGAGGTAAGCTGAAAAGAGCCTGTGTTCCCCCAGCCACGCTGTAATACCAGGCTCGGGCGCCTTCAAACAGATTCCCACTGAAGGTGAGTTGGGCATTAGGGTTACCGATATATAGCTGGTCATAGCCGAACTGTCGGGCAAAACGATTCGGCATGTATGGCTCGATCGTGCACGAATTCCCTTGCCGAAAAAGCAGATACCCAGACCGAATATTGATCAGCCACCAAAAGACTCCCGATGGCAGCCTCGTGAAGTCATCCGGACCCATAATGTCGGCAAACTTATCCCCATAAGATGCATCAGTAATATCGGGGAAGCAGCGGTTGAGATGGTAATTCGAAGCGTTCATGATGCATTTTTGAACGTAGAATATGTAGCTGTTGGACTAGTTCGAGTTCTCCAGCCGCTGCACAAAGGGGACAAACCCCTCAGACCGAGACACTGGCGTCATCAGGAAGGGGCAGTGCATAATGTACCAAGCCATTAGGTACGTGTAGGAAGCTCGACCCGGGGGTTGGGGGTCTTTATTTTCGGCCTCCCCTTCGAGTCAACATCCGGATAACCTTGGGAGTCGACGACCGCCTCTACCCTGCATAGGCTCTGAGTCAGGGCCCACAACCCGCTTTGAATACCGGCCACCATTGCCGGAAGGAGAGCTATGGACCTACCATAGGCCAACAGGACCGCTGGGTACACCACGTCAGCAACGAACACTTCATGCGGCAGTGTCGGCACAACACAGGGCTTCAAGCAGAGCATGAGGAAGCCCACCAGTAGTGCCCGATTAGAAATGGGGATCCGGGCTTGATGATGGAAACTTTCAAAAATCGTGTCAGGTTTGAAAGTGTCTTCGTTCGACTCTGTGGTATAAGAACTTACAGAGGCGTTGATCCTCTCGGTGATTTCTTCGTCAGAGCTGGGAGCCAGACTGGTCACTGAGTGGTCTTTCTTAGTAATACCATTAAACAGATAGCTCGTCCAAGACATCTACTTAACTCTCCTAGTCCTCCAGGAGGTTATCTGACCGCAGATGTGGAAGTGGCACAACACTTCCCAGTAGGTCTCATATACCCGAGGGCACTTTTTCTTCAAAAGATGAAGCTCCTCAGAAGTGGGCACGTATTCCTCATAAGGTGCATCTCCTATGAGCAGCCCCGAAACTTCATATAATTCATGCAGGGCGAGCCCTATTTCTCTGACCGGGGTGAAGAATGTCCCCGTCAGAGGGTTGTAGTGCTCCAGGATCCCGTAAAAATTTTGAGAACACTGTGGAATGCCATATTGCACCGCCCTGACTGCTTGATACAGTCCCACCTGGTCCAACAGGCCTTCGAGTTCGGTGAGGACAAAGCCCACCATCTTACCCCACCAGGCCTTGTCGGCAGCACGAATCCACCCGAGCGGGCGGAAGTCAACCGGGAAATCGCCCCTACCTTCATGAATTGATTGATGAAGGTAGTGCTGAGCTGAGGGGTTTCCCCTACTGGGTACTCGGATCTGAATAATCCAGGAAACAAGCCAAAGATTTCCCTCCGTGTCCGGCAGAGTGTACCTTCCTGGCGCCAATATGCCAAGAGAGACACTGGGAACAGATCGGGCAAGATCACATTCCATTGCCCGAGGGACAGACATGTGCTGAAGGTAGGACAAGGGATACATTCTCTCCATATTTGGAAGAAAGAATTTCCTACCCCCTATCTGGCGGAGCCACTTGTAATCGCCATCATGCAAGACGTGACCACCCTCGCCAATGTTGTCCCTGAAGAAGAAGACGGGTTTCTTCAACGGAAGACGCGAATCCATCTTAAAATCCGCGTCAGTCATAATTTCTCAGAAGGTCCCCATGTCGACCTTGGAGAGCCTCTCCTTTCGCTCCTTCAACTTATCAGCAGTTACAGGAGCAGTCCTTTGCAACACGAAGGTTAGATTGCGGTCAGCACCACCTACGTGCCCGAAGTGACACTTTTTGGAGAGAGGATCAGAGGAGTATCGCACTGCAAAAGAAAATGACACTTGATCAGAAATCTGAAGAGAAATAATTAAGTGTTTACAACTCAAATGCAGAAGTGAACCCAGACGCGGAAATCATCAAAATCTGCGTCCAGACCCGAAGATCGCGAGGCTAGCATGGAGCCCGCGTTTTGAAAATCCAAGGCTTATGAAAAATCTCTAAGTACTTGAACTCAGACGTAAGATTCATGAGGACCAGCGTCTGATTTCACAAGACGCAAGAGTCATAAGAAATCTGCGTCTGAATCTTTCGCACTTAGAAACATTCTAAGTGCTGAATCCAAAACGCAAGGCTCACTGGGGCCTTGTGTTCAACAAACAGACGCAGATTCGAGCAGATAAAAGCAGCAGGGGTCATCAAACCTGCGCCTTGTTTATCGACTCAAGAGCCGCATCTGAAGATCAAACACGGGCTCGAGCCCGCGTTGGCGGTTCACTTTCAAAAGGGGATTTAAGAGTTCAAAGAACTCCATAAACCCTTTTAATGATGGAAATCAAGTCATATGACTTCTTATACCAGAAATAGGGGTTTCCTGCATGGAGAAACCGCCCCTCTGAGTTTCAGGAACGACCGCCTGTGAAGATGAAGCAGTTTGCTTGGCCTTTGGTGCCATTGCGAATCAAGAATCCGACGGTAGATGAAGAAAAGAGAACAAATGAAGCTTCTTTCTCAAAACCCTAACAGATGCACACGAAGACGAAGGAGAGTCTAATGATGACTCTTGAAAGACTGTTGCCTTTTATATGCACGGTGATTCATAAAGATACGCGGCGCTTGGCTCGACGTCTAATCACCGCCTGACGCGTGGACAGCGTATTAAATGCAGCGTGAAGTTTGCACGCCAAAAAGTAGATGTCCCCTCAATTTACGGGACACGTGGCAGCGTACTCATGGCACGGATTCGCATCCAACAGTCGCGTCTTCATCCCTAAAGACGCGTCCCTTTGATGGACGCATCCTTTCAACACGGCCAAAGTCGCGTCTGCCTCATCGAGTAACAGTCGCGTTTTCATCCATAAAAGATGCACCCCTACAGAAGGCGCATCTTTAAAGCAGTACTACCCTGCGTCCACAGAACTGACGTTCAGTCCTTACTTCTGCAATTCAGTTTAACAGTACACTGGCACAAGCAGACGACTGCCCACCCCTGGTTTAAAGTACACCAACGATAAAACTCAAAAGCATCAGGGAGGTTTAGACTGTGTATCTAGACACTCAACACGATCAATTTTGGCGGCTTCAAAGAGTTCCACAGTACACTCACGAAGGCCATAGTCCAAACAAGATCAAGCCCAGAGCATTGTCAGTCAGTCATAGGGGTGAATTCAGCTAGAGTCCAAAGTATTTCGAAATCCGTCCCAGCTAACTGCGGAATATCGAAAACTTTGGAGGGGTTCTGTAGGCTGTCTAAAAATCATTGAAGACAAGTCATCAAAAGCAGAGTCCTAAACTCCAGACGCAGGGCTAATCATAGCCATCACTGCAGCACCAAGGCGCGTGGGTCGAAACCCGCGTTTCAGCCGGCACTGCGACACCAAGGCGCGAAAGCCAAAACTCGCGTCTCAGCATCAAGGCGCGAGGCTCGACACCCGTGTCTCAGCATCAAGGCGCGAGGCTCGACACCCGCGTCTCAGCATCAACTCAACATCAAGGCGCGAGGCTCGACACCCGCTTCTTAGCGTCAAGGCGCGCGGCTCGACACCCGCATCTCAGCCAGCACTGCAGCACCAAGGCGCGAGGGTTGAAACCCGCGTCTCAGCCAGCACTGCAGCACCAAGGCGCGAGGGTCGAAACCTTCGTCTCAGCAGCACTGCGACACCAAGGCGCGCGGCTCGACACCGCGTCTCAGCCAGCATTGCAGCCCTAAGACGCGGAAGCCGAAACCCGCGTCTCAGTTATAACTGCCCTGGTTATGGGGCAAGTCACTTCCCACATAACGGGGAAGTTAACCCCTCATTGTGGAGTATTTTTAAGGGGCACGTTCACCCCTGAAACCTCTATAAATAGCCCCGTTGCTATGACAAAAGGGCAGACACACAGAGGGACGGAGAACAGAGAGAGAGAGATCAAGGAGAAGAGCTTGACTTGAGAGCTTCCACAGAGAAGGAAAGAGAGTCCAACTCTTCAAGTAACTTGCTGCGTACAAGTTGACCTTCGCCTACAATCTCTTTGAGATTTCTGGCCGACAGAGCTGCGTTACTCCGTCTGCCATCCGAAGAGAAGATCCCCAAAGTTCTTGACGTTCACCCGGTCAACGGAAAATAAGATTCACTTTCCATCGCCATCTGAAGAACCCAGCACTAAACAAAGGGAGGATTCAAGACTCAACATCCTCCCTCCCTTGTAATTGGAGTATCAGTCTGTTGTAATTTTTCAATTGATTCAAGAAAATCTTACACGAGCTTATATTTTTCCCATGCGTACAATGAGGTGGAGGGTATTTTAGGGATGTGAAAAGTGGGTTTATTTAGGGAAAAGAAAAAGAAAAGAAAAGAAAAGAAAGAAAGAATTAAAGAAGGAAAGAAAGAAGAAAGAAAGAAGGAAGGAAAATGGAGGGGGAGGGGGGTGGCCGGCCACCGCCGGCGGCGGCACCGGGGGAGGGGCGCGCACGGGTTCCCTAGGGGAGGGGAGGAGGGGGTTTGGTTGTTTGGTTTGGTGGAGGAATGGTTGGTGGTGGTAGTTGGTGGTGGTGGTGGTTGTGGTGGTTGTTGGAGGTGGTGGGGATTAGAGGAGGAGGAGGAGGTGATGATAGGGTGGTAGGAGTGGTGGATTTGATGGAGATGGTGGTGAATTTTGGAGGAGAAAGGAAGGTGGTGGTGATGGGTTTGTTTGAAATTGGAGGTGGAGTGGCGGTTGAATGAAAAGGAGGTGGTGGAGTGGAGAGGGGGAGTGGACGCCGGAGGCTAGGGAGGGTGGCGGCGGTGGCTCTGGTGGTGGAGGCAGCGGTGGGATGTTGGAGAAGATGGGATTGATTTTGAAGGAGATGGAATTTATTTGAATTTTGAAATGAAAAGGAAAAAGGAAGAAGGAAGGTTAAATAGAGAAGAAGGAAAAAAATGATGAATGGGAAAGGGGAGAGGGGCTGGAGTAGGAACCCATCAGGCTTTGGCTGCTGCTGCAGGGGGCGGGTGGCTACGGCTGTGGCGGGGGAGCAGTTGTAGGGGTAAAGTCAAAGGGGAAGAAAAGAAAAGAAAGAAAAAGAAAGAAAATAAAGGAAAAGGGGAAAAAATAAGGAAAAAGAAAAAAAATAGTAAAAAATTTTATTATTAAATATTTAATTTATTAAAATATATGGGAGCATAAAGTAGGGGAGTAGGGAAGGAAAAAGTAAGAAAAGAAATTGTCAGTAAATAATATTATTATTTTAATAGGGCGAAAATTTGACTGTTTCAGAAACGTTCCGAAAAATTCTCAAAAATAGCAAATATTATTTTAAGATGCTTGGTGAAATCATTTGAGAAATTCAATATAATTTTCAAATTAAAAACTCTAGAATCTTCCGGCGATACCGGCCGACACCAGAATCGGTCAAATTTTGATAAATTTAGAAAAATTCTAAAAAATATATTTAGATAGGAAATGAAATTCTAAGAAGTAAAATGAAAACCATTTTTGAAAATTCAATCCCATTTGAAAACTAAAAATTCGGGAATCAGTCAGCGATGCCGACCAACACCGGTTTTGAAGATTTTTCAGAAAAATTTTCAAAAATTCTAGAAAATTATGAAAAATCTAAAATATTGGAAAACAATATCTTAAACTAAAATTGGTCAAATCGGACTACTAGAAAGGTCAAATCGGGCGGTATGCCGGTATCAGGTTCGCGCTCTGGGTCAGGGTTGACTCTGAGACTGAGAATCCAGATCCGATATAAAAAAATGATGAGAAATCACAACTTAAAAACTAATACTGAAAGAAAATTGTAATAATACGGTTGAAAAAGTCAGGAGACACGTATCTGGGTACATATCTCTGGAACGGGGTGCTACAGTATGTATGATATAGAGTAGGAAAGGTTTATTGTATATGATTGGTATAGTATGCTTATCGTTGATGCAGGTCTGTGAAACTTTACTTTATTATAAGAGAGAATGAAATATAATGTGATGTGTAAATATGTAAGGGTCAATCCATGAAGTACTTGAAGTGTGATATGAATACATGATACTCAAATACGTTTTGTAATATATGTATTGTCTGGATATATAAACTATGTTATATTTAATTATTGTGATTGGTGTATCATCATGTATAGTATATGAGATACGTGTGCGATATGTGTTGTGTACAATAAGAGAAACTTGGTTATAAATTATAAAGAACTGAGAATAGATGTAATATACTGTAAATAAAATTCAAAAACGTTTAAGAGAATCAATAATCGAAGGAGTTAGACTGTCCCACAAATTATAAAGATAGTTACTTTGATTGTTTATTTATGACATGTTGATTTTCCTGTTCTCTTGTTATCCATACTTGCCTCTGTTATATGAAGAAAATCATGTTTCTTATTGAATATGTATATCATTCCTTGGTTTTCTTCTGACTCTACTCGCTGAGCTGTCGAGCTTACTCCCTTTCAGATCTGTGATTGTCAGGTCATGGCAAGGTGGAGGCCCAGCTTCAAATTATAGGTGTGTGTTAAGAATTTCATAAATAATGAAAGTATTGTAGACATGATCATGTGTTAATGCTCATAAGTTTCTTGTTGTACATGCTTATAACCTTGTTCAATATGTACTTGTAGCTGTATTATATTTGTTAGATGTATTGATGTAAAAATGAGTTAGTTTGTGATGATCATAATTAGTTGGAGTTATAATAGTTCTGAGTTATACTGTGATGCCGAGAGGGGTACTATCGAGCACATATTTACTATGAATATTGGTAGTGATATTTATTTGCTTTATGGATTAATAAGTAGGTGATGTCATGCCAAAATATTAATATGCGTGGGTGACTGATGAGTTGATATACAATGTATTTGGATTGAGATAAGCATATAGGCTGATATTGATATATGTTGTATTTGGAAAAGTGACAAAAATATAGGGGAGATGATGCCAAAATTTTGAACTTTTATATGATAAAAAAGATAATTATTTTTTCTAAATTTAAGATTTGTAAAGGATTAAGGAAATGAAATCTGGCACTGGTTCACATACCATACTTGGTTCCGTAAGTTTAGGTACAAAACACATTTTTACCAGGATCTATTGAATTAGCCTATCAAATTTGCTTGGCTTCTCCTTAAATGGTTGAAGAGAATCACATCATGTATAATCAAACAGATTTAATTTGAGATTACATTAGAATAAAAAAGGTACTAGTATTATTTGATTATTGTTTACGATTATGTTAACAATGTTTAAAGTTTATACTGATTATATTATATACATGATATATAAGAAAAATAATGTGTCCATCAATCTTTCATTTTATATCTTCAAACGCCAAGTCTACGGAGTGAAAGGACTAGGAAAGGCAGTGAGATGGATGTGAAACAAAATTATTATTTGAAATAGAATATGTAATAATAAAGTCATGCGCTTGTTGGCCCAAAGGCCCATCACTCTAGTTTTGATGATGATCAACTCGTGTAGTTATAGTACTAATGATCTTGTGTTTAATTAGTGACAGATTATGATCAGATTTTAGTAGGTGCATAACTTCAACAAAGGATTTAAAGTAAAGTTTTGAAGCTAGCACGGGTGTTTGGACCAAGTCAAGAAGATGAGAAGGCTTCAAGTGAAGACTTCAAGAAGATGAAGACTTGAGTCTAGGTTTGCTTTTTAGAAGATTTTGTTTGAGATTAAAATGTAAAGGATAGAATAGTTGGTGGATTGCTCAAGTAGATATATTACACACACACTCTTGATAGATATGTTTTTCATAAAAGTATTTTAGTTTTAGAAAAGACTTTTCATTTTGGAAAATATCATTTTGGTTTTGGTATTCTAGTTCACATGTTTTAAACCAAAACCATATTAATGCTTAATGTCAAAAACATAGATATTTCACCATGTTTGTGTAGTGGATCATATCCATACACTCTATGCTTTAAAAGTGTTTAGAATATCTGTTTTTGTATTTTGGAGAAGTTTGGAAATCAAGTTTGGAAAATACTATTTTAGTTTGAGCCATATTTTCCATGTTACAAAAATAGTTCAAAATATTTGTAACATGCCTTGATTTTGTGCAAGTATGTTTGTTTATCATAGTATAACATCAAACCTATTTTTGTAGATTTTCTGTAAATTTGTGGGATTTTATTTGTGTTAAAATACCTTAGTTAAATCCCAGATTTTCTGTTTCAGGCTTCAGCAGTCGACCGCACGGTCGACTGAGTTCTGAAGTCGGTCGACCGACGTGCACAGACGTGCACGCCCGTATCTGGCAGGAGGCCAGTCAACCGACTCGGTCGACCGTCCAGAGAGCTTGCTCTCTGGAAAGCCCCGGTCGACTGGGCGGTCGACCGGATAGAGAGACTTGCTCTCTGTATCCTGGCTCGGTCGACCGACCGGTGACCGATGGCACAACGGTCTGAAATATGACCGTTGGCCGGTCGACCGACAGGCCTGACAGACCCCAACGGCTAGTTTTTCTGAGCCTATAAATTTTGGGGTTTGGGCATGTTTTTCACCAAGATTTCTAGTGGACTTTGAGCCAGTTTTTCCCACTTCATTAAAAGAGTTTTCTCCACTAAATTGAAAGCTAATACTTCCAATCAAAAGGAGAGTTTTTATCAAGAGTGTTAAAAGAGATTTTCTTGAGTTTTCTTCCATCATCTCTTTCCTTGTTTTCTCACAATCACTTGAGCTATCCATTGCTTTATCTATCCGTAGGATTGTATTGTGAGATTTTTTTATTGGTGATCAAAGTGTTTAGATCACCAAGATTTCATCTTGTACTTTGAGGAGGTAGACTTGTGTGTTCGCGGTGGTTTAGAGTTGTGTGCGAACTCTTGGTTTGAGGTGCGACCTCGGCAAGCTTGTGGGGCTTGCGGTGTGTACGGGATTAGAGAGTCCGAGGGATTGTAGGTGTTGCGGCACCAAGGAGTGATCCATTGGGATCAAGCATAGTGGAAATCCTTCGTGTGTCGAAGGCGGGGATGTAGAGCAAGTGTGCTCGAACCTCGAAACAAATCCCTTGTTTTGCGATTGCTCTCTCTCTCTCTTTGTCTCTTGTTTATATCTTGCATTCAATTATTGTGTTTATCCTTATATGCATGATATACTTGTGTGCTTAATTGATATACTTGCTTGGGTTTGTTTGCTAACACTTGTATTTAACCAAGAGAGCCAACGCGGCACCTCAACGCTTATCTAGGGGAATCTAGAGGAGTTAGTCCAGAGCCCTTCACGGGAAATTCGGCTACGCTCTTGTGTTATACGTGGTGTTTAGTTTAAGAAGTTTAATTTGGTCATAATAGTTTTAATTCGCATTATTTGTCATTAGTTGACCATTAGATTAGCCATCACCTATTCACCCCCCCCCCTCTAGGTGATTTTCAATTGGTATCAGAGCTAGTGCTCATGATTTGGGTCTAACAACCTAGAGTTAAAGATCCTCATTTTTAGGCTAATCACTATTTTTGTACACACACTATGGATTTCATGTCACCACCCATGTTTGACATTCTTAACATCCAAATTGGACGGTTAAGATATCCTTATACGTCAAAGCCCTAGGTTTTCATGTTTATCTTGCTACAATTAAAGATTCATATGTTAATGATAGCAAGAATATTGAGGCTAATACTAAAGCTCTACATGCTTTGAAGTCTACCCTAAATGATGATTATTTATCTAGGGTATCTAACATTGATTAGGCTTTTATAGCATGGAACATCATCACCTCCCTTGGCGAAAAAGGATCTATATTATGCCGGGAGCGATTCGGACGTTGGAAGCGACACCTCCAACGCGTGCTATATGGTCCAAGGGGATAACCCCCTTGAGGTAACTACCGAATCCGAGATAGATGAAGATAACATGTCATATGATGAGCTTACCACATTTGTCAATTACTACTTGAGAAATATGACATGCTTAAGAAAGATAATAAAAATTTGAAAAAGAATTTTGATTGCATGCTAAAAGAAAATGATTCATTTAGAAATAAGGTTGCATGCATTGAAAAAGAAAATGAAATTTTGAAAAATGAGAATGTTTGCTTAATATCCAAATTGAATGAATTATGTGAAGGAAACACTATTTTGAAAAATAAA